>CM025792.1:60884278-61294278 GCA_014635995.1 Sarcophaga peregrina | reverse complement strand
AATTTCAGCTCAACAAAATTCTTCTATCATACGGCTACAGTTCTTCATCATCTATTGATGATAATGATTCTTTTAGAATCATCTTCAGACAAAGAGTACACCTCCAGACTATAATGAATACCACATAATTTATATTTTTAAGACTGGAATGACTTTCTTCCAATCATATTTGAGTTGTTTGAGTTTTATAAGCGACAAATTTCCTTGTTGACCGAATTATTGGATGAAAAATGAAATGCAACGCTGCAGAAAATTTTGATCGAAAAATTATCATTAAAACAGTCTGCTGTTGCTCTGGCATCCTATTAGTCTTCTCTATAAAAATATGATGAATGAAAATGGTCATGGTCGGCTTTAATTGTTAGGGGAGTTGGACTTTGTATGGATGGAGGTGTAAATCACAATGTTAAATGCGTCTCATGGAACTGTAAGATATGTAGTCTGGGAACTGAAAAAGCCGTGGAATCGACAATTTCGGATTCTGTGCCTCACTTTCTTTTCTAACAGCGGAATTTTTGGCACCAAGTACGTACATTGACAGAAGGATAGAAAATCTTTAAAAAAAAGTATATTAAAAACAAAGAAAAAGCAAGACATTTTAATTCAATAATTAATAAAATTGGTTCTGAAAATAGTAACGACAACAGCAACATTACAAAAATGTAAGAGTTTGTTTAATTTTAATTATCAATCAACAGTATTTTATTTAAAAAGTTTTTATTTTTTTTTTTGGTTTTATTTTAATATTAAAAAAAAAAAGCACAAAAAAAAATAAGGAACTTGAAATTGTATTGCGTTCATGACAAATACCAAAAACACTTTCATATGGCAACTATAACTACACCGATAGCAACAACAATGACCCACAATAATGCAAAAAATCAAATGCACACATACGCACACTAGAAAACAAGAAAAAAAACTATTGCCGTAAATTCCAAGTGCGAACTTGAGTGAATGTAAATATAAAATGTTTTCTTGTTGTTGTTGTTGTTTTAATTTCTTACATACATACGTACATACGTAGATATATTCAATGAAATGAAAAACAATTTTCTTTCTCTTTCTTTTCCTTTTGCTTTTGTAGAAAAACAAAAAAACCAAAGTTTTGTCTCAACGGATTTATACTTTTTACCTTATCCAATATTCAATATTCATCCAATACATGTGTGTACATGCATACATATATTGTAATCAATTTATTTTAGTATGTATGACGGCTTCCTAACAAAGAGAGAATGATTGAGAATTTATTTCAAAAGCTTTTTTTCTTTTTTTTATTTTTTTTTCTTATTCAGTCGTTCGTTGATTTGTTCTTTCTTTACTTTGCTTTGTTTTGCAGCCCTGACAGTGTGAGAAGGTCATTTTTTTACACACACACACACACACGATATTGTAAAGCTTTAGTATAGTATTGTATGTATATGCCTTACACATTATATTTATGGCAACAATTATAACAATATGGGGGGGCTTAAATAAAAACCGAAGATCAATTTGTATTTTCGTTTAATATGTTCTATGGCCACGCACACACATACACACTCACATTGTAACCAAATGACTCGCTTTGGTTTTCGTTACTTTATCGGCAGTACAGTTTAGAATGTTAACTTCTTGGTTTCTATTATACAAAGTGAGAGAGACAGAGAGTGAGAGGGAGTCAGTAAAATAGGCTTTTTAAAGAAAAAAAACACATTAAAAGAGAGAATAAAATCCTTTTTTTACGCGTTTTTGCAAACAGTAAACTTTGTGCAAAGAGACTAAATGATGCTTTTTAAAGCAACAGTGTTGCCATATTTAATATTTTAATATGTTGAAAATAAGGAACTCATTAAAAAAAATAATAATAAAAGTTTAACCAATAATTTCAACAAAATTTCTCTTTGTATGTTTAAGGCCCGAAACCAAATAATGTAGTTGCAGTAGAATCCATTGACGTTTTGAGTAGGTTAGGTTAGGTTAGGTCGTAGTGGTAGCTCCGTTGTGATGCCGCGGGTGAAACGCAGTCCCTGTACTAACCAAGTTCCGCCAAATCAGGGAAAGAAGAAGTTGATCAGCGCAAGGGCTGCACAACGTTTTGAGTAGCGTAGCAAACTATATATCCTTCAAGCTTGTCATTTGCATACTGTTGGGAATTTTAATGATTCATTCTCCTCATTATAGAATTTTTAAATTGGACTTTGGGCATTCACTAGACAGTGAAATAGACGCTTTCTTACTCATAAGTTCGTTTAACTGTTCATTACCGTAAATTCTTTCATATGAAGTGATATTCAGCAAAAGGCGACTCTATATAACTTATTCGGCTTGTCCGGACAGTCTACATCTCATTTATTTATTTAACCCTTTGACGGACACCAAAATTTTAGGAGGCCTTCCCGTAGGACACTTGCTGCATCTCCGTTATTTGGCAAGATACGAAAATTCCGACAATTTGTGACGTGTATACACACGGTATGTCCCCCCAGAAATCCTTATTATGACGTCTATAGACTTCAGTGTCCGTCAAAGGGTTAAATTCATATGATGTGAGTGCTTGAACGGCAATCTGACTGTCATATGGTATCGTTAGGTCCTGTCCTATATACTTTTTATCTATTGAACACATAAAATTTTGCTTGAAAGATACCCATGAGTTTCAATTGGGCTTGAAATATTTGATTCTGAAACTAAAAACTCCCGCTTATTTTGCTTTTATATTTAATGTCCAAGATGAATTCAATCTATTTTTTAACTGCGTAGTCTTTTCGTTTAGAAAGTGACGCCGAATTTCTTTGCCATCGATCCTGAATATTTCACCTACATACCACAGAATTATCTCTTTTTAATAGAGTGTTTAACCTCTAAATTGCTCTATTCGCCGTTTTTATTATTCAGTCTCTTTGCCAAGTATTTTATAAATACGAAAAGTTTTTTGGTTCTATCCAGGTGACAATTAGGGTGGAAATTATCAGCTACTTTATTTATGAGCTCACGCTACGTTCTGTCTTGCCTTCAATTATGTTTATAGTTCCCCATTATTATATGCCATCGGCAGAGAATTTAACGTTGCTCTACGCTAGATTCTCTCTAAACCAGTTATACCAATCTATGCCAGGCTTTGTATCTTATCCACGAGCTTTTATTTCGCAGTTTAAACCATATACATATCGACGCCTTCATTCTATAACGTTCTAAGTGTTCTTTTAGTGTTCTTGCATTTTTAAATTCTACGTTTTTTAATACTTTCAAAATTTTGTTAAAATGCGCGCGGATGCGTTCCGAATTTATAGGGAAAAATCTCTTTAGAATACAAATATATAGTCGTATGACGCGTGAAAACTTTGAGAGCTCATAACTCAAAACACACTTTTTCGACTTAGAATGTTATAGAACGGAGGCGTCGATATGATCCTTTACGAATTGTGAACTTTTTAAGCAAATCAGGTTCTTCATGGACGTAATTTAAAACAACCCTTTGGGATATTTCCTCATTCGGTTTTCCGTCAAAATAATTACGGAAACTCAACAGCGTCAGCAATGGTAATATGGATCTAACGAAATTTTTCTCATCATGTTATGATGCCCACAGCTATGTTGGGTATTATAATCTTTAATGGTCATCGCGACATACATATATGGAGTCTAAATATATGTACCACACTCTTAATATTTCAAATATTTTATAGCAATTCAAACTTATTCTATAAAATTTGATGTTGGTTCTTTAAATTATTATTTTCGACATTTAAAAGTCGTTAAAATCACCAAAAAAAATTTTTTTTAATAAAAAATTTAAAAAAAAAATTAAATTAAATTAAAAAGTTAAAAAAAAAATTCTTTTAATTAAAAATTTAAAAAAAAAATCATTTTTAATTAAAAAAATTTTTTGCCTTCCAAGTTTCCTATTCCTTTCATTACATTTGATATCAATCTGGCAACACTTAAATGAAACAAACCTTCTTTACGCATTATAACACCGCATTACCAAGTCTAATCTTAGTTATAGTGAAAGACAAGCTAATAAATGCACTCCCCCTCTCTTTCCCTCTCTTTTAATCTCTTTATAAGAATACAAACGAATAATAAAGATTACAATCACGAGACCAAACATAATAATTAATGACAACAACAACAACAGCAACAACAACAATATTTAATAAATTGGAATAGATTCTACACAAATTGTAGCGTCATTTTCGTTATTAATACTACGTATGCTCTTGTATGAAGAAAAGTTTTTGTTTCCAAAGAATTTTGTTTTTATTTTTTTTTTTCGCTTTACAATGTAAAGTTTACAGTGTTGTTGTTGCTATTTTTTTGTATTACAAAAAGTATTAAGAAAGCTTTTTATTTTTCTTACTGCTGCTTGCATACGAGCATTATTTGTATATCAAAGCTTTTCTTATTTCGTTGTTTGCAAAGTAAATAAATGCGAGAGCTTGTATATGTGTGTACGTGCGTTTGTTTTATGTTTGTGTGTGCATGCGTAAGTGTCTTTACAATGTTATTGAAAATAATTTTTGTTTAAGGAAATAAAATCATTGTTTTTCGTTTCATATCGTATCGTATCGTTTCGTTTCGGTTTTTTCTTGTTGTTTTTTTTTTTGTTCGTTCGTTTGTTTGTTTGTGTACAAGTTTTAAAGGTAAAGAGAGTAGAAAATTTTAGAATTTTTGTGGAGAGGATTTTTCTTTAATTGCTAACCGGTTAATATTTTTCAATATGTTTTGTTAAGAGCGTCCGTCATTAAGGAATCTGTTGAAATAAATAATAAAAATAATAATGTGAGTAAGCAAAAGAGTAAAAGAAATCGAATTAAAAATTTTGATTTAAAAATTATTTTTGTTTTTGTTTTGTTTCTGTTTTTGTATGGAAAATATTACTCATGCGTTTAGATACTGACCTTCACAAAAAATATTTTTTTTTCAAATTTATTTTTATTTCTATTTGATTTGATTTGTTGTGTGTGTGTGTGTGTTTGTGCGTTTTTATGTTGTTGTTATAGTTATTATTGCTTCCATTTTATTTGTATTTTAAATTTAAGTTGTAATACAGTGGGCTACAAAAGTGGGAAAAAAATTTTTTTAATTAAAATTTTTTTAATTAAAATTTTTTTTTTTTAAATTAATAAAAAAAAGTATAAAATTAATAAAAAATTAAATAAAAAAAATTATAAAATAAGGTATAACCATGTATGAATAAAAACCCTTAATTTTTGAGATATCGATGCTGACAGGGTATACTAGGGTACTTTTTTTAATTAAAAAAAAATCAAAAGGTCTTTCTATAAATCATATCAATATTACGAATTTTATAGTAACGATTTTTTTTTTGTGGTACTTTTTGGCAATAGGGGAATAGGTTTTTTTTTTTTTGTAAATATTTAAAAAAATTTCCGAATTTAGAGCTATGGTACTTTATTTGGTACTTTTTAATAAAAAAAGCAAAAGTTTTTGCAAATATTTTATTAAATTTTCTTAATTTTAATCCTAAGGCACTTAAATTGGTACTTTTTAATAAAACGGGAAATAGTTTTCTTGTAAAAAACTAAACAAATTTCTAAATATAGAGCCAAAGTACCTTTTACCTTAAAAAAAAATGTTTTTGTTAAAAAATTAATTTTTTCTCTGCATTTTCAAGCTAAGGTACTTCATTTAGGATTTTTTTCATAAAACATTAAGAGGGAGTTTAAAAAACTTTGTAATCAATCAAATTCCTTAATACAACGACCAAATAAATTTCTAGACAACAACAACAACAAATGGCAACTCTATCATTCTAAAACCTGAAACTGTAAAGTAACAACCTCTTTGGCTTAGAAAACTTGGTTTAAGAAACTCAAACAAGCCGCTGAAAAGATGGATGAAGATGAATTGTGCTGAACGAAACTTTTGATCTTTTTAAAGTGAAACAAAGGCAGTAGCGAGATCCTTTGATCCCATCCTACAGTGATATGTTGCTATAGCCTCGATCTCTCTTAATCTCTAGCGTTTTCTGCAACTTTTTCTATCTCCATTTGTCTTCTACGTACTTCTCTTTCTTTTGAAAGTCTGTCTTATGAATATCTCCTCTCGAATTCAAATGAAGTCTTTAAATAGTAGGTCTTTAGTTCATTTGTGCTTATAGGATGCAGAATATTCTTCGGATTCCCCCCAAAAGATTACTTAATAAAGTCCTGAATGCTTATGACTATTGCGTGGTACCGTAACATTGATTTGATTCGGTTTTTTATACCCATTAGGGTGCTGCTCCTTAAGAAGTAAAAGGAGATTATGTCCTCTATGATGGTACTGTTGATTCCAAAAGCCTTGTTTTGTGCATAAGAGTGGATATATGGAGTATGTGCACATGTGTGGGAAAAATTCTAAACGTTCTGAAAACTTTAAAGAATTTTGACATCCCCCTTGGATGTAATCCAACCACATGACTAGTAGAAAATGGAACTATACGAAGTCATTTCAAGATTCGTTTGGCCTGTACTCCGTAGTGTAAAGACTTCCATTAGAGGGACTCCATAAATATGTTTGGAGTTAGGTTAGGTTAGGTTAGAGGTCGTGTACTTGTCAATTCTGACAAGTACAGTACTCGGTGGTCGAATTGACCCATTGTACTACGTCCTAGCTTCTCACACCACTTATGTTGTGTGCGTTAATTTTATACATGAATGGCGGGACCTACAGTTTAAAGTCGACTCCGAACGACACATTTTTTTTTTTTTTGAGAAGCATTCCATGGCAATTTTTTACTCTCAGAGTTTTTGCCAGAAATTTGCTGAGAGGAACTCACCGATAAATTATTTTCAAATTTTTGTTTTGATGTCTGACTTGGGATACGAACTCGGGTCTTCCATCTAATAAGCCAACACACTACCTACTAGACCACGGCGACCTCTTGGAGTTGAGGTCACAGCTTTTGGTATTCCTTAGAAGAGCTTAAGACAAGCTTAAGTAACATTTTCAACAGATAAACTAACATTGATTGGGGCTCTAGACTGCTAATTCACTTATGAACCTTTATGGAGTCATGCAAGTACTCACTAAAAGTCGCAGGAGTTTGTGTTCTTCTGTATAATGTGCTCAAGTACTTAATGGAGACCGCCCCCTTCTTCCAGTAGCCTGCGTAGTATACTAAACTGTAAGTATGCCTTTAATAGGTACGAAATCCATCAGAAAGTCTTGATTATCCGAGATAAATCTGGAAATTCTATAAGAAATATGATGACACTGGTAATCACAAAGCAAAATCCTTAACGTATGCGTGATATTGTGTTTCAAGAAAATGTGACTCATACGCGGCTGTGTTCTAAAATAGTTTTATTGAAAGGATTTCCAGCCGAAAAACAGCAAGAAAATTTCAAGTTCACTTCCTAATTAGAAATACTTTTGTCCACATCAAAATTTCCGGATTCTTTTTTGCCGGAATAGATGAATAAATCAATAAAATATGTGTGATCGACGACGAGTGTACATTATTTAAGTTGAGCTGACTGAGTGCATTGCAAATAAAAATTTTTTATTTTGGTTTTTTTTTAAAGTGCTTTCCTGCCTGCCTGCCCGCATATATTTTATAACCAAACGAGTGCGTAAATAAAATAAAAAAAAGTATCATCGCGATAAAATTTAGTAACGCAGCCGTCATAGTAACATTTAAAAAAAAAAAACAGAAAATTGCAAATTTTATTGAATTATTCAATAAAAAAAACAACAACAACAAAAATAAAATAAAAATCAATTGACAATGAATATAAAGAGCAAAAACTAAACTAAACTACAACGTGATTAATACGAAGGAAAACACGCGTAGACTTAGCCTAAAGCATAGCAACAGAAATAGCTAAAAAATGATAGGAACCCCGCTCTTTGACTATGTAAAATAAGAGGGTTAGGTGGGCTTAGAAAGCGTAATAAATTAATTATTTTTGCTTTAGATTGCTAAGGTTGCCTATCGCCTATCGGTTTTTAAAATATCAACAAAAAAAAAATATTCTAAGGATTTTATACTAATTTTTTCCCTTTTTTTCTCTTTTGTTTTCAGTATCCATGTCTCATTTCGATGCCTCTGATCAATCAAACCGATATAAATGCGTCCCCAAAGACATTGTGTGGGATTTGTTGATTTTAAGGCCAATAAGACACCATTTGTTAAAAGGATACGCTGTAAAATTAAATTATCCTTAGTACAGAGAGAAAATGAGAGTGTAAGAGAAAGAGAGTGAGTGAGAGAGACAGAGAGAGAGAGAGAGAGAACGAAAGACAACAATAAATAATAGTGCAATGCAACAATTGCTAATATTTGATCAAATAAAAATGAAAATCAAAATTTAAAAATCATCATCGCGTGCCTTAAACGCGAGTAAAATGCAGAACGCGGAAGAAATCAACAAAAATTTCTATTCAAATTAATACACACACACACACACACACACATTTTTGTTTTTGTTATTGTTTTTTTTTTTCAATACACAATAACGACAACAATAACCGTGAAAAAAGTAAAAGAGAAAAGCAAAAAATGTTTAAAATTGCAAAACATTTTAAAACGAAGAAACAATTTTACAAAGACAATATAAACAATAACAACAACAACAACAACAACAACTGCAATAATAACAACAACAAACAAATAACGGTATTAAAAAGTAAAAGCATATCACTATTACAACAAAACAATAAAGAGAGAGAGAAAGCATAAGCAATAAAGAAAAAGAGAACGAGAGAGAGAGTTTTGTATACAATTTTTTAAAAAAAAAGAGAGTGAAAATTAAAACCAAAAAAGAAAACAAAAAAAAAATAAGAAAGAGAAAGAAAAATCTCTATTAACCCCCCTCTCCCACACACATAATTATACAAAAAAAAAAAACAAGAATTTTTATTGAAAATACAACAACAATAACAACAAATAAATAAAAATAAATAAAAAATTCAAAATAAAATCAAATTTACAATAGAAAATTTTAAAAAAATACAACAACAACAATAACAATAACAAAAGGTAAGTGTCACAAAGAGTTTGTGTTTTATTTCTTATTCTTCTTAGTATTTCTTTATGACGCATCAACACATCATTTTCAGTTGACAGTTAACAGTGGGCCCTCTATATAAAGCATTGCGTAGGAGACTGTAATCATGGGTGTGCTTTTTTTTTTTGAAAACCAGTTCTCAGGGGATGGCCCCTACTCTTGCAGTACATTGTACAGGTTTTAGGAAAGGTGGAAAAAGGGAAGGTGCGTATGGCAAGGAAACGAGTTGCTGCTAGGGGACTATAAAATGCCCAGTGCTATACCTTCACCATTAGACAGTCTACAGCAATCGTCCCCAAGAAACCCGCAGTTTCTCACACCACTTACATTGTGTGTGTTAATTTTATACATGAGTGGCGGGACCTACAGTTTAAAGTCGACACCGAACGACAGATTTTTGAGAAGCTTTTCATGGCAATTTTATTTTTACTCTCAGAGTTTTGGCCAGAAATCTCTTGAGAAGAAATCGGAGATGTCTGGCCTGGGACACGAATCCTGTCTTTACGTGTAATAAGCCAGCACACTACCTACTAGACCACGACGAAAGAGGGAATATGCTTCATGCATTCATGAAGTTCATCACCATACATGGTATGTCGGACTCTCCCACTGGGTATACCGACTAAAAATCCACCTTGTCTCCTCACCGGGGTATCATCCACCTCGGAACCACGGTTGTATTACTTCGAGGTGGATGGACCCCTTTTTGGCATCTGTGCCAGTTTCATCATTTTTAGCATGCGTCTAGCCTCCGCTCTTTTATTATTCTACTGCATCTAGGTCATGTTTTTTCCTTCACAGGACATAGTGCACAAATTGTTTTACTGCAGTGTTCCAGTTTTCTCTGCTGTTTAACATTTTCGTCACGACGTTAGTGACGCTAACAATGCCGATTTCAGTCTCGATACACTCTGACGTCTTTCATCCCAGCGACTGCAGCCAAAGAAAGTGTGTTCGGCATCGTCTAACATTTCCTTCTCCTCGTAGATGCAGAATGGCGAGCTACATTTCCCCATGCGATACAGGCACTCTCTGAAGTATCCATGACCGGTTAGCATCTGGGTTATATAGTAGCCTTAAGTCGCCATGATGGGGTAGTGGGTAGTGTGTTGGCTTATTAGACAAAAGGCTCGGGTTCGAATTCCAGGTCAGACATCAAAACGAAAAACATTTCTTCGGCGACTTCCTCTTAGCAGATTTCTGGCAAAGACTCTGACAGTAAAAATTGCCATGAAAAGCTGCTCAAAAATCTGTCGTTCGGAGTCGACTTTAAGCTGTCGGTTCCGCCACTTTTGTATAAAATTAACGCACACAACATAAATGGTGTGAGAAGCTAGGTCGTAATCCTGACTGAAGGGTTGTTGCCATGCCGTTCATTTTTCCATAGATTTTGCCATTTTAAGAAGACTTCTTGTCGTATCGTTTCTATACTCTACGACTGAGTCGTGCTCCGTCTAGCGTTATAAATCATCTGGAGCTCAATTGCTTGTAGGTCTATGGAAACTATTCCAGCTATTATTAAGGCGGTTTGAGGCGATACCGTGCGATATGAGGAAACTGCTATTATCTGCGCAGATAGTTGATTTTTGGCTCTGGTTTAAGTTTTCAAAGAAGAAGCCCAGATTTCAAAGTCATAAAGGAGTATACTATTTCAAGCCTCCATGAATAACTTCCTTCTACTTGGGAGCGGTCCTCCAGTATTTGCCATCACTCTACTGAGCACTCAGCTGTGTTGTTATTCTACCTGCTTTTGGTCTTGCATACTCTATCTGCTCTGAATAGGTCAGTTTCGAGTCCAGTCTAACCCCAAGGTATTTAATCGATCTCTTCGTAGGTATAACCAATTCGTCTATATTTATTTCGATCTCGGTCGGAATATGTCGTTTTATTCGTAGCAGCAGGTCCGTTTTATGCATGGCCAACTGCAGGCCGTGTAATTGCAGCCAATGGCTATCGACTTAGAAGATAGATAAGCCATAAGCTTGGCTCAAAATCCAATAAAAACAAATCGAAAAAAATAAAACAAACATAGAGTGCTTTTGAACAAGACTACTCTATATGCAAACAGACTACTCTATATGCAAATTGTAGTCAAGAGGGTCCTCTTTCCAACCATGGTAGTGGGATAGCTGAAATAATTTTGTGAGTCGAGATATTGAATTTAAAAAAAATCGATTTTTGGTCAAAAATATATGAAAATTCTCTAGAAAATTAATGCCCAGTTGGGAACATATAAGAAATAGTAGTAGAAAATACAATCCTCTTTATCGAGGTTCCACTGTTCCATACAGTGAGTGTATGTATGTATGTAAAGTATCTGTGAAGTACGATGTTTTTTTGTTTTTCAATCTTTTTTTTGTTCATTTTTCTTTCTATTCACAAAGTATTGTTTTGTTTTGTTTTTGTATTGATATTGAAACAAAGAAATATTGTCACTGCAATTGCTGCAACTATTAAATGCAATTAATAAAATAAATTTAAAAATAAAGCGAGAAAAAATTGAAAAATTGTTGATTATTTTAATTAATATTGTGTGACGAAGCTTTCGGTTTGTTTTCTTTTCCTTTATAGTACAAGAATTTTTTTATGATCATTTTAAAACGATTTTATTAACGCAGGAACTTTGCATGATATTGTCCCGCCTATAATTTCCAAAAAAAAAAGTTAACAGATACGGAAAACGGGATGTGATTGTAGGGCCTTCCAGGCAAAAAATTTTTCGCTGAGAATATACTGGCATGCTTTGCCCCTTTAAAACGTCATATCGACATCTTTATATGGGTTCCCTTAAGCATAGTAATCTAGAACACGCTTAGGCTGTAGATTAAGCATAAAATCCAGGGCTTTATTAACACTTCCTGGTGGACGAGACAGGAAATATTTCCACCCCTCACCGTACATTGCCCAATAAAGAGCATGTCCATCGGCTTAACACCGCCTCGAGTCATTTTTGCGGATGTTGAAACCCGAAGGAGAAGGAGGATGGTGAGATCGTCAGTCTGTTTATTGTACTAATGCTCAACATTTGCGCGAATGCAATCCCATTCTTGACAACTATCCGAATTTAGTGAGAACGATAGTATTGTCTGGCATTATTAGAGATTTCCAAAATTATGCCATTTGTGGTATCTCTCTCCTAAGGTCAATCAATAAATAAACTTACTGGTCGGAGAGCATGGAAACATAAGATTTCTTTAAAAGTTCCGTTAATCGTGCACTTGGTTTAACGCCGCTTCACTTGTCGTTTCCCTATTCGCCTCTAATCTGCGGGTTGTAATCAACAGGCTTCCTTGTCATATTACCTTCTAAATTTCGGAGCGTGATTTCTAACACAGATTCACGTATTTGTATTTTATTTTGATGTCTGGCCTGGGACTCGAACCCTGGCTTTTACGTCTAGACCACGGCGACTTCATTTAATACGAATATGACTCATAAATGACAATAAAAGGACTCATAAAAGGCTCGTATGCGATTAAACGAAGACTGAAAGACGACTCGAAAAAGAATCATAAGGTAGGAAGGTAAATAAGGCTAATAAAAGATCGGAAAGTGATTCGAATATGATTATAAAGTTACTAGAAAAAGAGTTAAAAAGTACTCTAAAATAATATAGAGAATGACTCATATTTGACATTTTAAGAAGAGTCGCTCGTAGTCACTTTTTTCCCCTAACGAAAGAGTCTTTTATGATCAGAAAATATGCGCATATTTGAGCTTTTTCATCGTGCAGAAGAAAAAAAAGACTCGAATTTAAAAATTTTCAAAATTGCTGGCTAGGTAAAATCAAATGAAATGAAATGAAATAAAATGAAACAAAATAAAATAGGTATGAATACGTATACATAAGTATTAGAAATTATGAGAGTATTATTCGACTAGATGACCCGTGCGAATATTTCGCGCCGTTAGTTGTCGTCGTCATAGCAAAAGCAACTTTCACAGGGAATTGTTTTCGTGTCATTCGGAAAGGCAGAGTTGGATCAGAAGGCATAAGGTTGATTCGGGGTATGAGTACAGTTTTATCGATATGAATAATTTTTGCTGATATGATGTGCTCTCCCAAGTTTGTTACGATTAGCCTGGTACCATTTATTAACCCCTGTTTAGCATTAAGCGACTCATTTTATCGCACTTGATCTAACAACTACTGCAAAGTATTGCCAAAACAGCTTTTTACAACTTAATATGCCTATTATATATAACTGACTTAGTAATAAACGGCATTATAGTAAATAGCGGTATTGCCAGAATGGATTTTAATACATACTATATCATGTAGAACTGCATTACTATTAAGCGACTTTGTATTAGCACACTTGAACAAAAACATGTAATCACAATGACAACAGTATTATTATGCAGTTCTATATAAAATATAATTTTTTTCAATGAAAATATTAATTTTTCAATTTGTAATTATTTTTCGCAATTAGTGTTACACCTAAGCTTTAAAATGAGATATCATTTATTACATTTGATAAGGTAGTATGGGAGATATTTGCAACGGACAAAAGAATGTGCTTTAGAAATAATATATATGATGATTCTATTCATATTTTTTGAAAATAAAAAAAAAATTGAAATTGAAGTGGTTTGATGTTATACTGGATAAGGAGATGGAGACCGTTTTTATGCTTAAATTAATGAAAAAGGAAAATTTCATTTTAATCAACAACATTAGCAACACTAACAACAATAATAGCAAGTAATAGACATAAACACAATGAAAGAAATATTGAAAGAAAGAAAGAAAGAAAAAATCCTGCTGCTGGCTGGTCTGGCTGCTGGTTAGCATATGCAAATATTTCCATTTCATTGTGTGCACATTGCATTGCTCATTTAATTTCATTAAAAATGTTTTTTTTTTGTTTTTGTTTTTGCAAAATTTAAATTCATTTTCGTTTACTTTTCTCTTTCTCTCTCACACCCCTACATATATGTGTGTGTGTGTGTGTGCGTGCGTGTGTGTGTATATGCTTTGACTTGTGCTAACTTTGCTTCGGCATTGCAATTTAAATTTGAATTTTACTTTTGTTGGTATGCCAGCCAACCAACCAACCAGCCTGCCTGCCAGCCAGCCAGCCATTCAGCCCGTATTAGAAAAAACATAGACACTCCAACTAAGTTTGACTGGTTGGCTGGCTGTCTGTTGCTAATGTTGCAACTGAGACTGAGATAATACGGATGATAATGATGACGATAATATTGCTGTTGTGTTGCTGCTTTTATTTTCAATTTTATTTTGTGTTCTGCATTTACAGAGGCCATGCCATGCATGTTGCATGCATTATTTTTTGTTTTTTCTTTAAGAGATGATGTACTGCATAACACATACATTAAATGTGTAAGTGTTTTACATACACATACGCACACATGAAATAAATTATTAAACACTCACTCGTTATTTGTTTATTGTGCTTGCTGTGGTGTGGTGTGATGTTGTGTGGTATGATGTTGTGTGGTGTGGTGTGCTAATGTTTGCTGTGAGTACACCATCAACAGTCATGATTATTGCCTGATTTGTTGGTGTGTAGTTGTCTAATATTTATTAACTTTGTGTGTGTGTGTGCTCAAAAGTAAGTGTGATGTGTGTATGTGTGCAACACCATCGTCATCTATTGAATAATGAACCCAAAAACTCGTTTCCCAGTCATTGAAATCTATTGCCATTGCTTTTTTTTCGTTTTGTTTTCTTTTCCTCTTTTCATTTTTTACTGCTAATTTTGGTGGAAAAACCACACTCACTCCATACATACTGCTGCATATCGTCTGTCTGTCTGTCTACTGATGATCATCTCACATTAATGATGATCATGATAATGATGACGCTGTTGCCGCCGCTTAACATTAATGTTGCTTGCATTCATTCGTTTGCTGCTTCTAATGCTATTGGCATTACGCTCTAATGCCATGGCAAATTTTGTTTGTTTACAGCAGTACCCTACAGTATTTTTATTTTTATGAGGCATTATTCACTAAATCGTTTGGTTTGTTTCAATTCACACTTTGATTATCTGCTTTATATGATTAAATAAATAAGGTTTTAAGGGACATTTTTACTTATGTCATGCACTGTAATCAGACAAAATAAAGGGATGACAGACACACAAAAAGCTATCAATTTTGGTTGAATTTTTGTTTGTCTTCAATTGTCGACGTACGAACAAACGAGTTCATTACAGTGGAATTCTGGCAAAAAGGCTGGAAGCAAATAAAAATTGTCAAGAAAAATTTGTCAAAAAATCGTCGTTAATGCACACAACATGAGTGTTGTAAGCAATTAGGTTGTAATCCGGACTACAGGGTTGCTATGACCACTTAAATAAGTAATACAGAGAGAGAAAGAGAGAGGGAAAGACAGGTTGCTATGCAGAGCGGGTGATATGCAATCAAAGGGAGATGGATCGCTAGAGATATACAAACAGACGAATCACGCGAGATGTCTAGAGAATAATAAATCGTGGAACACATATTGGAAAAAAAAATGGACAAATGTACTATAAATGGAGCAGATTCATTGCTCTGTGATTTCAAGCTGATAGATAAACTGAATCAATGAGTTTTTATTCGACAATAGGTTAGGTTGGCTAAGGTGAAGGAACTTTCTTGAAATGATTTTTATTAGGCCAGCATTTAGACTAATTAAGTATCTTTGTATACAAGTGACTTCTTTATCGTATGCGTGGGTCGATTTCAACGGATCTCTCTTATTATCTGCATGCTAAACCCGTGGAAGTGTATTGGCTTATATGATACATTAGGCCTCAATTCAATACCCAGATCGGACATCTCCAACAAAACGAAATATGCTGCAAATCTTTCTTCAGCTAATTTTTGGCAAAAACTCTGAGAAAAGTGTATCAAAAATCGACTTTAGGCCGTTTAGTGCCACTCCTATCGTCAGTTCCGAAAAATGTCAGTAACGCAATACCGTTCCTTTTGACAGTTCACTTTTGGCGCGCACGTTATATAATTTAAATTACAAACAGTTTTTTTTTATTTCTATTTTAAAATGAATGTTGACAGTTCTTATAAGAACGTTAAAAACGTTATGTAACGGAAATGGTGAATAATATTCATAAAAATTCACTTTTTTACTGGCATTTTTCACATATATTGGTAAAATATTTACGACACTAAAAGGGTTAAACTGTAGGTATGCCACTTATTTATAAAATTAACACTTACAACATACATAAGTGGTGTGAGAAGCTAGGTTGCAATCCCCACTACAGGGTTGTAATGATCAATTTTGTATCTGTAACCGTTGGATAAGAGATTCCTATCGATAATCTGCCGTATATTTACATCTATGAACCTCTCCAAGAGCTTGTCAGCAAAAAGAAGGACAGACTTATGGATATACGAGTATAATCCTTAAGTGTAAGTACATCTGACAGTTCCTCCTTGCCTTTGCTATGAAAGCTCCTCTCACCTCCTTGCAAAGGCAAGGAGGAACTTTTACAGAGACCTCAGAGAGGTCTCTGTAAAAGACCATGATATGTATGTATACTCCATCCAGTCCGGAGGCTGAATTGCTGAATTGAAGTGTTGTCTCACGTTACCTCATCTTTCGAATCTTTCACTGGCAGTTTCGAGTCCTGTCGCTTTTAAAAGTAAGCATCTACAAGAAGTTTCAGTGTTTCGCTTTCAGTACTAGGTCATGAGCCGCCGTTATGACACACTAGGAACACAAGATACAGTAGCTAGAATCTCGCCAAATGTAAATATTTCGCATGAGATTTTTCCATGCATTTTTCTTGGCAAGTCTCATTAAAAACAAACCCTAAAAAAACCCTACCACTGTCACTTTGTAACCACTTTGTAGCTAGTAAAGTTGCTAGCAACATTGAGCATTGAGCCGTTATAATACAAAGAATTTAATCATCATACCTTGAAGTGGTTCTTTTATGCCGTTATTGTCTAACTCACCAAAGCAAAAAAAAAAAGAAGAAGAAAAAACTTGTTTTCCTAATAAAGAAATTGGACTTGAGTTTTTGCAGTTGTTATTATTGCAATGCTTTGCATTTGTTTTGTATGATTATTGCATTAAGCCTGACTAATATTTACTCAAAAATTATTGACGACCAAAATAACGAACACCACATTATGGTACAATAACAAATTACACTCTCTCTCTCTCTCTCAATATATTCAACATACATAATTAACGAACAACAACAGCAATATCATCATAAGGAACATGTTTATGGTATTTTATTATTACTTCATATTTAACTCTCTCTTGTTTTATTTACTCACTCACTTGCTCTCTCTCTCTCTCGTTTTCTTTCTTTCTTTTTCGTAATGTGTGTCTGTCTGTCTGTGTGTGTGTGTGTGTGAGTGTGTAGGATCAGCAAAGTAAAGCATTTGCAAATATTATGCCTTCTAATGCCATCATTATTATTATTATTGTAACATTACTTGTTGTTGTTGTTTTTATTGCATTTTGTTTTCCAGCTGTATTAGTGGTGGTAGTAGTTGCTATGTTGTATTGTTGTTGCTATGTTGTATGTAATAATCTATTGGCGCACTCACGTAGTTCAATGTTAACGAACTGTAGTCGCGCTTCGACTTTCACTTGCAATGAATTTGGCTGTGGTTCGGTGCGGTTTGCTTTCGTACGAAGTTACATTAGCAACACTAATACAAACAACAGCAATAGGCAATGCTAAATGCAGGCAACCCAGGCAACAAGTAATAGAAAAAGAAACAAACAAAAAAAAATGTATGCCTGAATACAATATCGTTAGAAAAGCACAAAAAAAAACCAAAACGAAAATGAAAAATGAAAATGTAGTTGCTGTTGGTGTTGTATTGCATTATTTCCATTTAGTAGCGGCAAAAATTTGCAATAGCAACACTTGGTGTCTATGAAGTTAAAAAAAAAAAAAACAACAACAACATCAACAATAAAACACAAAAACTTGCATTTTATTTTTCCCCATTTTTACTTTATTTTTGTTGTGTTTTTTTTCTTTTCGTTTTGTTTTTATTTTCCATAGTTCAATAACATGTTATGTAAAGTATTTTATTACTATTGTTGTTGCTGCTGTTGCTGCCGGCGTCGTTGTTGTTGTTGTTGTATTTTCCTTTCATTATAGTATCTTGTTCGCAATCCATTACAGCAACAAAATTTTCTTTTCATTTTCTATTTTCCATTTTTCTGTTTTTATTTTCTTTAAAGTTTTCAGCAGCAGTTTTTAATTTTTTTTTACGTTCGAGTGTATCTCTAAAATACTATTTCTGGGGGCACATTATATTTGCTTGCCTTCTACAAGGTTAAAAGAGTAAAGAGTAAAGGGGTACATGCAATAGTATTCTATTGAATTTTTAAAAAGAAATATTATTTTAAATTCCAATTCCAATTCATTCCAATATTGCATTCTGGTGATTCTTGGGGGCAAAATGTTTATGGTGGTTTATGGTCCCTATGAAAATAATTTAAATTTTTCATGTTTTTCGCTTTTTTATGATGCATAAAAATATTATGTTTCTCATAATTTCTGTACAAGTGAATAGGTACATACATATTTTGACTATTTCCATACAACTAAACTGGCTCAATTAATTTGTAAACCAGTGTCTTTAGTATAAAGTACAGATAATTTATTGTGCAGCGCACTTCACTGTCATAAGAGATTTTTTACCTTTCAAAAGAATCCAATGATAGTTTAACTAACAGGCAGCATTTTCCTCCAATGATTCTATTTAGAACTGACTGTAGTGGCAACAGCATAGTAGATGATCTATAGAAACATATACCTTTTAACATATGATCACTGTAGAAAATATCTAAATGTGTGTGTGTGTACTAGGCTCTGCACAAAATTAAGGACATAAATTACAGGCAATAATACGGTCGAACTTATATTATCCAGAAAACAAAAACACTTCAACTGTATAGAACAACTTAAGTTATTTAGGAAAGAAGTGTGTAAAACTGATAGAATTTCTCTCCAAGTGCTGTGTTAAATGCGATTTCAATTTAAAGAATAATATCAAAAGTGATAAAGTTCAACTTATAGAATTTTGATGTGATGTGGACCTCAATAAAATTTGATTTTATAAAAAGTTTCTTGTAAGTTTATTTGTTTTTATAGATGGTGCAACGCTTCAGATATTATAAATGATAAAACTCGCCACTGTATTATTTTCTTCTTGATCTTTAAAAAATAATTAGCTGAGCAGGAAACCGCCGAAAAATATTTCTGCTTGTCGTTTTTTAAAGCACTTCGTTCATTTTATTAATATATAAACCTTTTGGCATTGACGCTTCATTGAATTTAAAAGATTTTAAAACATACTTCCGGGGATTTCCCCGAAATTGCTACGATACTCTAATGAGCATAATAATGCCAAAGTTTTTCCATTAGAAAGTTCACAAGAGCTTTATATTTGCAAACATTGTTATTACATCGCATTTTATATCAAACGTAGGCCTGGGTGACTCGAAAATTTAATTGATAAAGAAATTATAAACACAGAATAAACTGTTCCCTTGTAAATTGTAGCATACATGGATGAAAATAACATAAATTTCTATTCATGAATTCTTATTTTAATTTGGTCTACACCACTGCAAGCATGGCTTACATTTCCAACATATTTTACGTTGAAGCCTTTTTAAAAAATGACTATTTTCTATAGATTCCGGGCTTGTATTTTAAAATAAAGTCGCCATAATCTAGTAGGGGTAATGTATAAGGTTATCAGACGTCGGCAGGTCAGGCATCTTTAACAAATATTTCTTTGGCCGAATTCTGAGAGTAAATAAAATTGTCAAGCAAAGCTTCTCTTAAATCTGTCGTTCGGAGACGTCGTTTGGCTGTAGATCCTGCCACTTATTTATAAAATTAACACACACGCACATAACATAAGTGGAGCGAAAAGTGTCATGATAACAATTAAGTTATGGCTTGTTGGGTTACATTAATTACTATTTACTTGCCTTTTTCCCTTAAATAATTATTGTGTGTACACACGCATACTCGTATGTGTATTAGTATTTTGAAAATTAGACGAACATAAGAACACACGAATACTCTCGTACCCGCACTCGTGCCTGTGTTTAATGTGAAATGAAAGAGACATTTGATGTCGTTATTATTATTTATGTTTTTGTTGTTGTTTTTTTTTATCGTTTTCATTGCTGCTCTCTATAATGATAACGGATGTTGTATAGTAATGGTGGTGTTGTATAAATCACTGGATATTTAGTCGAGTATACGTTTGTATGCGAGGGTGTGTGTATGTGTTTTATAACAAAAACTTTTATTTTTGCAAATTTGTATGTGGGATTTTTTTGTTTTTGTTTTTTTCCTTTTATTTTTATGCAGTTTTTCATTTCGTTTGAGTATAAAAAAACTAATTTGGAAAAAAATATGACAATAAAAACCAAGTAAGGAAGCAAGAGGGAAGGGAAAGGGGTATGTGAATGAGAGAAAGAGAGCAGTTACTTTAAGTAAAACAAATACATTCAACAGTTGGATGCTGGACTCTAATCCACTGTGTATTCTCTTTAGAAGAAGTAACCCATGTGGGGGTGGGTGTACACAATCAAAAGAGATGGGATTTCTACAATATTTTTGACATTTGTTGTGGAATTTTGATACAAAATATTGATCATCATCATCATTAGTTGTATGAGGAATTTTCTCAAATTTCTAGTTGGGATGTACTCCGTAGCAAAAGATGTGGATGTTGTGTATTGGCGAAGAACAAATTTCAAAAAATGAAGTTTATCGCAATGAATGAAAGCATTATACGGTAGCGAGAAAAGAAAATGCAACGCTATGTCGTATGATATTCAATCGAGGCTCGAAACTTAGAACGTTATCCAATACCACAATTTGTTAAAGATAAAAGGAGATCAACTAGAGGAATTAAAATAAAAGTTTAATGAAAGCAGATAGCAAATTTGCCATTATAAGAGCGTTGGAAGAAGGCAAATCAATGATTGAAGTTGTCCATTATTTTTAATTTGAATAAATCAACGGTTTGTCGGATTTCATCGCGATATCATCAAACAAATAATGTGAAAAGAAAGAGGAAGTGGTCGATCTCGTAGATCTACTGCCCCCCAAGACCTTCAAATGGGTAAAATAGTAAAAGTGTACCCTCGGAAAACGACAGTAGATGTTACTAGATGTTACCCAAAAAAGCAATTAGTCATTTTTATTGGCGTCCACACAGCCAGAAAAAACCGATTAAGGGTGGCAAATTTATTAACTTGAAGGCCAATCAAGAAGCCACTTATAATTGAAGTTAAAAAGAAAAAAGGGTTTAACTTTTCTAAACGGTATTTGCATTGATCAAAAGGGCAGTGTGCCAAAGTTTTGTGAAGCGACGATGAATCAAAATTTAACTTATTTGGCTCTGATGGGTGAAATTATATTAGTCGGCCCCTAAAACGAAAATATTTACAACAATTTTGTTAAAAAAAAACAATATTCTGTACTATCAGAGCCAAATAAGTTAAACTTTGATTCGTCGCTCCACAAAACCCTAAAGATTGCGTATTTAACTTGACAAAAATTCCTCCAAAAAACGAGATCATTTCTCATTGTTATTACTGAATCTCATTAGAAAATAGTGAAACCTACTGATATTTTTCTTTGGGTTTATAATTGATATACAAAAAAAAAAAATTCAAAAAGAAGCGACGAAAACCTACTTCATTGAAAACAGCAAGCAACTAAATGCGTTTTTAAGCTCTTTTTAACGAACATTGTTGATGTTCGTGGCCTATGTATGTAAATACCCGAAGATGATCATCCGCTGAGGGACATTGATGACTATAATAGAGTTAAGCTGACCACCACGATACAATATCTTCACCTTACCAAACCATCCCATCCCTATGATCTCTGTAGTGGTGTAGGTTATTGTATAATAACAACAACAACAACAACAATAGTAACATAAATAACACAGCATTAGAAGAGAGAGAGAAAAATGTATTGTCGTTGCCGTGTGGTTGTTTGTGTGTTGCTGTTGTTGTAGTTGGTTGAAGTCAATTTTAATTTTCTCTTTCTTTTGTCTAATACAGCATGCACGACAACAACAACAACAACAATACAAACAACAATAATAATAATAATGCAAGCAACAACAGATGTTTATGTTGATTTGATGTTATTGAACTTTATTTTTGCACATCATTATCATCATTATCATCGTTATCATAATCAATATTGTTGTTGTTGAGTTGTTTGTATTAGAGAGAGACAGAGACCATAATGATGATGATGTTTGTGAAGATAACGATAATGATGATAATGATGATTCGAAATCATTATAAAAATGATGCCCAAACGTCACATAAACTATTCATTTTAATTATAATGACTAACTGCCATAATGATAATAATGTTGTATGATAATGATGATTAACCGGAAGAAAGGAACTACCACCAACACCACCACCACCACCACCACCATTAACGTTAAAAATTTAAATTAAAAACAAAAACAAAAAAAAATAAAATAAAATATGGATTTTACTACAAATGTTGTTGTTGTTGTTGTAATTGCAGTTGTAATTGTTATTGTTATTGTTTTATTTGATTTGTGATTTATACACGGTTGAGGTTGTATAACATTTTTGAGCGAGTTTGTGCGATCGATTTCACAATTTCTTTTGAATTTAAAACCAACGATGGATGGATGGTTGTTGACTGTGGTGATGGTTAACACATGATTGAATTTATAATGTCGCTATTGTTGTATTGTGTTGTGTTGTTTTTTTTTTAAATATTTTTAATTAAATTATTTGGAATTAATTTAAATTTTTAATTAAAATTAAATCCAAACCGTAGCATTAAAATTATTTTTCCTTTCCTTTCATTCCAATTCATTTCATAACACAACAGACAAATGTGTGTGACAAATAATCAAGAAACGAAAGAGTTTATTGTCCTGACTCTTACAAATTTATTGGGGAAAGCAAAGTAAAAACTCTTTAAAATTATCCAAACTAAGGTTATTATTCTCTTGTCATTCCAGTATGTACTGTTGGTCGAACCATTCACAAGCCTTTCTAACACTTTGTTGTGCGTTAATTTATACATGAGCGAGACTACAGTTTTTAAAGTCGACTCCGAACGACACATTTTTGAGAAGCATTCATGACAATTTTTTTTACTCTCAGAGTTTTTTTTTTTGCCAGTATCTTGCTGAGAGGAAGTCACGGAAAATTATTTCAATTTCGTTTGATGTCTGACCTGGGATTTGAACTCGGGTCTTTCGTCCAATAAGCCAACGCACTACCTACTAGACCACGGCGACCTTATTGAGACACGTTTTCATGGCAATTTTCTAAATTTACTCTCAAAGTTTTTCCCGACTTCAGACTGCTAGTTTACACATGTAAACTAAAGACTTAGAACGCGTGTTGTCTAAAGTTTTATTATTATTATAGCGAGAGTGAGACGGACACTCTGGTATTGAGTGTCCCTGTACTGTCTTCCCCATTCCTGTTGCCCTAAGGATGCTGTTCAATGCCTGTAAGGATAACCCTTTGACTAGCGCCTGATACACTCTGAGGTGTTTCCTTGTAAAATAAATAAATAAAGCTGCACGGCTACATATTGGACTTGAAGCGGTTCTCAGGCTACCTCTGTATACTCTGTTACCAATAGATGACTCTGATGCATGACTCAAATCTGCTTCTATAAGAATTTTCTTTGAAAACCATTTGAATTGAAAGAAATTTTCACTGCTTTTATAAAGGAGTACATCTTTTGCTATAGTACCGAAAGGTTTTGGTCCTTTTCAAGAAGACTTGTTTCTTAGCAAGTTCATCTACCTGCTTATTGCCGCGAATTTCCATTGATCGGGCTACTGATCTGATCAGCATTCTGCCCCTTTTATCTTGCTTATCGGTTTCATCTACCTCAGGCAGTTCTGTAATATACACAAAATAATTTCATACGAGCCAAGTGATCATATGAAGCGTTGACTGTCAGAGAATATTACTCTAATCCCCCGACCTTTGCATTTCCTGACCAGGAACTATGCCATTTGTGTTCCTCTATTCATTCTCTCTTATAAACAGGCGTATAACCCAGAGGAAAATTGTTAGTAATAGTTTCAAGTGTAACCTAATAATGTGTTTATGTAATGGAAAATGGCAAATGTACAGCGCCAAATCCCTAAAGACTGTGTATTTAACTTGACAAATATTCTTCCAAAAAATGGAGATCATTTCAGATTCTTATTAATGAATTGCATAAGAAAAATAGTGAAACCTACGGATATTTTTCTTTGGGTGTATAATTGATATACAAAAAACATTTCAAAACGAAGTGGCGAAAATCTGCTTCATTGAAAGCTGACAATTTGCTGAGAATTTCTGCCAAAAACTCTGAGAGTAAAAAAAATTACCATGGAATGCTTCTCAAAAAATGTTTCGTTCGGAGTCGATTTTAAACTGTAGATCCCGCCACTCATGAATAAAATTTAACGCACACAACATAAGTGGTGTGAGAAGCTAGGACGTAATACAATGGGTCAATTCGACCACCGAGTACACTGTACTTGTCAGAATTGACAAGTACACGTCCTCTTACCTAACCTAACCTAGAAAATTGCCATGAAATCGCGTCTCAAAAAAATCTGTCGTTTACGCTACACTTGTAGGTCGTAATCCTGATTGAAGGATTGTAATGGTTAAGTATGGACATACGTATGTAAACTAGCATTCTAGAGGCCCTAAAATTTTGAACCAAAACTCTTGAGATTGTTTTCATGAAAACTTAAATGCGACAGCATCTGATATCCGATAAATTAAATGTTTTAAATGCTGTTTTTTCGTTTTTTTTTTGTTTTAACTAGTTTTGTTAATAATTCTTATCTTTGATTGCAAAATGCAATAAATTTTTTGTATTGGAAGATATTTGTCAAGTTAATACGCAGTCTTTAGAGATTTGGCGCTGTACATTTTCCATTTTTCACTACATAAACACATTATTACACTTTACAGGTTACACTTTAAAATATTACTAACAATTTTCCTCTGGGTTATACACCTGCCTCTCACAAATACATGCGCTTACATTTTTATCCTGATCTCTTTGTGAGAACGCCTGCTTATAAGAGAGAATGAATAGAGGGATACAAACGGCATAGACAGGAAATGCAAAGGGCGGAGAATTGGAGTAATACTATCTGTACGAGCACTGGGTTGTATGAAATTATTTTGTTTATATTACAGAACTGCCTGAAAGATGATGATGTTTTGTCCGACGTGTCTGATCTGGGGGGAGTTCAACCATGCTTTCATCTAGTATGGGTTGACATAAGCTCTTTAAAATCATTTTTTTCTAGCCACCCCAGGGTAAAACCTGTCATGAGCTTTATTGCGGTAGGGGCAGCATTCTGCTGGAAGCCAGATCAATGGAAATTCAGGTAGACGAACTTGCAAAGAAACAAGTTTTCTTGAAAAGGACCAGAACCTTTCGGTACTATAGCAAAAGATGTACTCCTTCATGACAGCAGCGAAAATTTCTTTCAAGTCAATTGAGTTTCAAACAAAATTCTTATAGAAGGAGATTTGAGTCATGCATCAGAGTCATCTATTGGTAATAGAGTATGCAGAGGAATATGTACCCGTGCAGCTTTATTTATTTATTTTACAAGGAAACACCTCAGAGTGTATAAGGCGCTAGTCAAAGGGTTATCCTTACAGGCATTGAACAGCATCCTTAGGGCAACAGGAATGGGGAAGACAGTACAGGGACACTCAATACCAGAGTGTCCGTCTTAGATCATATGATCGCAGTACTGTAGCAGCTCTACGCTATAATAATAATAAAACGCGTTTTAAGTCTTTAGTTTACATGGGTAAACTAGCAGTCTGAAGTTGTCTTAGTGTGGTGGTAGTGTGGGGACTTATTAGGTGTAAAGCTAATACTCTCAGCAGATGACTGGCAAAAACTTTGAGAGTAAATTTAGAAAATTGCCATGAAAATGTGTCTCAATGAGGTTGCCGTGGTCTAGTAGGTAGTGTGTTGGCTTATTAGACGAAAGACCCGAGTTCGAATCCCGTGTGAGACATCAAAACGAAAATTTGAAAATAATTTTTCGGTGGCTTCCTCTCAGCAGATTTCTGGCAAGGACTCTAAGAGTGGAGAATTGCCATGGAATGCTTCTAAAAAAAATGTGTCATTCGGAGTCGACTTTAAACTGTAGGTCCCGCCACTCATGTATAAAATTAACGCACACAACATACGTGGTGTGAGAAGCTAGGACGTAGTACAATGGGTCAATTCGACCACCGAATACTGTACTTGTCAGAATTGACAAGTACACGTCATCTAACCTAACCTAACCTAAGTCTTTAGTTTACATGTGTAAACTAGCAGTCTGAAGTCGTCTTAGTCTAGTAGGTAGTGTGGTTGCTTATTAGAAGTGAAGCTAATCCTCTCAACCGGTAACTGGGAAAAACTTTGAGAGTTAATTTTGAAAATTACCATGAAAACGTGTCTCAAAAAAATCTATCTATCCCGCTACACTTGTAGGTCGTAGTCCTGATTGAAGGATTGTAATGGCCAAGTGTGTACATACGTATGCAAACTAGCATTCTAGAGGTCCTAAAATTTTGAACCTTAACCCTTGAGATTGTTTTCATAAAAACTTAAATGCGACAGCATTTGATATCCAATAAATTGAGTGTTTTAAATGCTTTTTCTTCTTTTTGTTTTAACTAGTTTTGTTAATAATTCTTATCTTTGATTGCAAAATGCAATAAATTTTTTGTTTTATTTTTTTATTTTTTATTATTTCGTTTCGTTTTTTTTCTAATTTTAATTTTGAATAAATCATGAGAAAAAGACCCTGAAATTTATTAAGAAAATAAATGAGTTTTTAAAGATTTTTAACTAAATAAAAAGCAGGTGATTAAAATAAAAATTTTAACGGCGGTTTCTTTCATTCATTAAAAGCTTGAAACCGGAAATAGAATTTTTTTTTTATATTTGATGGAACCTTAATTCAACCATCAAATTAGCCTACAAAATACAGTCTCCACAAGCCATGAGAATTAAGCCACGAGCCAAAAGCCTGTTAATAACGCTCTTAATATTCTAAATATTGTACGTTTGTTGATATTGTTTAAATTTATTTAATATTTTATTAATTTTATCTTTTATTTTTTTTTTGTTTTTGTTTTCTTTTTAGACTTAATCATCATCATCAGCATCTATAATCTCCAAGAAAAAAAAATAAAAAAAATCAAACACCAACTGGTTGCCTTAAATCGAAAATTTTTAATAAAAAAAAAATAAATTTTAAAATAATTTTTTTTTTAAATAAAATAATTTAATAAAAAAGTAGTTTTTATAATAGTAGTTAAATAAATTTAAAATTAAAAAAAATTTTTTTTTACATAAAAAACACAAAAAAAAACGTTTTTTAAATAAAAAAATAACGCAATACGTCCATTTTGAAAAATTAAAAAAAGAAATACAAAAATAAATTAAGAAGAATAAAAATAATATGAATTTAATTCTTATTTGATTGTTAATAAAATGTTGAATATTGTTTATAAAACATTAAAACTGTTTTAACATATTTTGTGTGTGATTTTTTTGTTTTTTTGTAAACAAAAGTGCCTAAAAATTAAAAAAAATAAAAAAATTCTTTACAAAAATTAAAAAAAAAAAAACAATAAAACCGTTAACCTTTTTACCTATACACACACACTTACTTACTTACTTACTTCGTTAACGGTTAAAAGTTAAGTTAAGTTTAAACAAAAAGGCTCTCCAACCGTTAATCCCCATCCCCTCCGGAAAAACAAAAAAAAACGAAACAAAATTTCTTTTTATACCCCCTACACCGGTGACAAAAACACGCTGGCACTGGTGAACGAAGTTTTAAGTGGCTTTGCCTTATCAGCGATGCCATTTATTGATGACGCTCTACTTTGGTGTCCAGATAATGACGGTCGCATTGTGGGTGGCTTAGATATTGCAACATGCATGCAGGTAAGCATTCTAATGTATTTATGTTTCATATGGGTTTCCTTTAATTGTACAGTTTTTGGCTTTAGGAAATGGTGTAAACTGTTTTCAAATTAAAAATACTTTTTTTTTAACTTCTTTTGGAAACAGTGTAGTTTTTTCAAAAGTTGCCTTTTAGAATTTGTATCGTTTTAATACACTATTGTGGCAGATTAAAATTTTTATTCGAAAACATTTTTTTTTTTTTTGTAAACTACATACGAGTACTTCGTTATTTTCCGAGCAAAGTTTTATAAAAATTTTTTATTTCGAAATGTTTTTTTTTTCGGAAATGTTGTTTTAAGAATACTTTTTGATTTCTTTCGGAAATGGTGTAATTTATGAAAATTATTCTTTTAAATACAATCGTCATTTCTATTTTTTTTTTTTTTTTTAATTTACAGTAAACTCTCGAAAACGTGAACACTCTAAAGTGTGAACAAATTTATTTTTCCACAGAGTATTCGAAAACCTGAACCAAATCTGAAAGCTCTAAAACGTGAATACTTTTCTTATTTTTTGTTTTTTAATCTGTTTTTAAAGCGGGAAATCCCCTACAGTTTATGTTTTTGTTTGCTTACGTTTAAACTTCTTTTTCATTGTAATCCTTTATGTGTGTATGCTGATGTTAAAAGCCAAAGGTTTAGAGATTTGCGATCACCAGAAATGGACGGCTTCAAAAGTTTAAATAAAGGTTTGGTTCTCCGCAGCCGCAAATTGTTGATCCATTTAAGGAAAAGTTAAAATATGGGCTGTGTAAATGCGCCGGGAACTCATAAACTTAACCTAATTTATTGGTAATTGGAAAATCTAAAAATCCACGAAGTTTCAGAAACTTTACTTGCCCAGTGAATTACGAATTCTTCCAACCAGCATGGATGACATGTAAAATTTTTTATGTCTGTCTTCATTAATGTTTTGTTAAAGAGGTAGATTTCAACTGAGAAATATAAAACTGAAATCATTGTAAAAATTTTTGGTTTCACCTTACTGAGTCCTTGAATCTCAATTGATTTCTGATAACGCATTCATTTGCGCAATGTTTTTTTGCCATCCACATCATTAATTCAGAGTGTCATGGATCAGAGTGTTTTGAAAATAACAAAACTGTATTATAGAAACAGTCCTCTTGGCATTACTGGCTGAAAAACAAACAGAATTGAAGCATTTGACTCAATGTGGAGTAGATTTTCGCAAAAAATTTTAAATAATTGCTGGAAAAGTATTTTAAATTTAGTTTCGGCTAAAGATCAAGCCGATGATTTTTTACTTATTAAAATATGCATCATTATTCAATATATTAAATAGGGTAATTTTTTTGTTTTAAATTTGGGTACTCGATAACGTGAACAAACTTTAAAAAGTGAACTGCCTTGGTAAAAATTAGTTTACGTTATCGCGAGTTCACTGTAATTAAGTTTTTTCTAAACAATAATTTTATATTATTATTATTATTATGAAATTTAGATATAATGAATCTTATATGTATCTACAGTCAAACTCGTTTATAACGAATTCATAATTATTTTCATACAAAAAACTTTGTTTATTACGAACTCGTTTATAACGAATTCTCGGTTAAAAGGAACTACTTTAAATGGTCCCAGTAATTAAATTTCATACATTTTACCTTTTTTTTATAACGAACCCTCAGAAAAAACTTTGCAGTATGGCAATAGTTTTTACTTTTAATTAATATGGCAGCATTAAATTATAACTCAGTATCTTTAATCAGCTGATAGGTAAAAAGAATTTACACATATTTTTGGTTTTTAATAATAAAAAAAAATACTTTTTGTTTTTAATAAATGAAAAAAATTCTTTGTATTTTATATTTTCCTCTATGACTTCACGAACTTTCCCTATAACGAACTACTATTTTTTCTGGTCCCACGGAGTTCGTTATAATTGGATTTGACTGTATATAGTAAATATTTTTAACGGAAACGTATTCCTTTCATATTCAATTCGAATTTGTAAATCCAAGACGCAATCCATACATTTTAGCAGCGCCACATTTGTCGTTAACAGAACAAAATTTGTACAAGTCAACGACGAATTGTTTTTGAATTAATTTCAATAAAAATCCCGACAGAAATAACATCAGACGATTTGAAGAAGTCATTTTTTGCCAATACGATTATCCGTCTATTTGTTTCTGAGCTGGTTTTCTTAGGTCTACCAGGAGATTCTCCCATGTTTTTTTGCTAAAAGATATTTGCACAAAGTCTAAAGACTTTCCTAAATTCTTCGATATCTCTCTCAATAATTTTCCGTGATTTCTCATGGTTATAACAACTTTTTTTCTCTTCTTCAGTGCAATAATAATTTCCTTCCATTTCCTTTATAAATTAAATTTTTAAATTATTCTTACCGTTTCACATAAACACAATGAAAAATCACACAAAAATTTTATTTAAAAAAAAAAAAAAATTATAAATAACTCAAGTGTATCTATTATTATGATCAATAATTTTTATGGATTCATTGGAATTTTTCTTTTTATATTTAAATAAATGCGTGTACCTGTCAAATTTTTCATATTAAAGATGTACAGTCGAACTTCTCTATAGTGAACTTCTATACAATGAAGCTCTCTCTATTATGAATTGATTTCAAACACACAACTTTTTCCGTTCCAATTTCATTGTTTTTGATCTCCTTACAATGAATTTCCCTACAATGAAGTTTTCTATACAATGAAGCAAGTTTGCAGGTGTAATATTTGACTCACATGCGTTTTTGTCTCCATATAATGAATTTTTCAAACAATTTTCTGTTACGCATATTAACAATTCTGTGTACCGAGAAAGACGCCACATATAATGAGGGGATTCCCAAAAGAGAAATATAAGAACAAAAAAAAAAAAAAGAAGAAAGCCGATGTTCAGTGAACGGAAATGACGCAGCGAAGTAGAATTTCTCTTGAAAAGAAAATTATTAATTATTAATAAAGTTGAAGAAGGATTAAAAAAAAAACAGATGTGGCTAGGCAGATTGAAATTCTTCCTAGCACATTATCAAATATTTTAAAAAACAAGGCTAAGATTCTAAAAAATGTAGAAGACGAGCAATTGGGGTCTAAACGCAAACGGCTTCGAACCTGCTTTATGCCTAATTATTTGAAATAAAAAATAAGGGAAAAATATAATTTCTGTATAATGAAGTGATTTTCTGGTCCCGTCAAGATTCATTATAGGGAAGTTCGACTGTAGTAAGATGGAACTATAATAAAAAATAGTTTTCGCTGCTTTTTTGAGGGCATTTTTACAGTTAACGTTTCTTTAATATTTTAGAATAAGGTGTATCTATTATTTTGAGCAGGGGGGTGTACATATTTCTTTAAAAATTTTGTATTTTTTTGGAAATGGTGTAATTTTTAAAAACTGAATTTCTAACTTCTTTTAGAATATCTAATTATTTTTACTAGATTAGAACAGAAAAGAATGTTTTTCGTAATTACTTTTGGAAACGGTGTACATATTTTAAAAATGTTTAATTTTTTTTAATGATGTTGAATGGAAGATGTACATTTTAGCAACTTAATTTTTTTTTAATTTCCTTTGGAAATGGTGTAATTTATAAAAATTGTTCTTTAAATGGTATTAGAATTGCTTAATTGTTTAATAAAGTATTTTCCAAAAGAGTTTTCAAAAAAAAAAAGTTTTCAATAATTATTTTTGGAAATGGTGTACTACGTGTAAAATTTATATATATTATTATTAATGTTTTTTCTTTTGAAATGGCGCAGTTTCTAAATGAGATGTACATTTTGAAAACTAAATTTTATTAAATTTTTTTGCTGGAAATAGTGTAATTTATAAAAACGAATTACTTAATTGTTAAATTACTGGTGTAGTATCCAAAAAAAAAAAAAAAAAATGTTTTCAATAATTATTTTTGGAAATGGTGTAGTTTCTAAACAAAATTGTTAAAATTTTCAATATTATTTTTTGTCTTAAATTTCTTTTGGAAATGGTGTAATTTACCAAAATTTCGAAAAATATATTTTTTAAATTTATTTTTGGAAATGGTTTAATTTGTGAATAATTCTTAATTTTTTTTTTTTTTTTTGTCAAACAAAATATTATTTTTCTATTACTGTTGGAAATGGTGTAATTAATCAAACCCATTGAAACTTTTTTACATTTTCTTTTTATTGTAAACATTTAAACTTTAGATTTGTGCAAGAAAAAAAAAATTAAATTTCATTGTTTTTCTTCTTCTTCTTTTTCATTTTCTTCAACCTAACCCGCTGGCACAGGATGAAGTCAACGAAACAAATGAAAATGTCAGCGAAAGCACGCAGTTGGCCGAAAGTACAACAGCAGAGTTAAATGCCTTGGAGACGTCGTTGTGCAACAATGATTCCTCCGATGAATTGTTTCGTCAATTGTCCGAGAGCAACTTTGAAATTGAGAGTCTTCTATCCGATTTGGCCACCGTTGAAGTGAAAGTAAAAAAATTTTGTTTTTGTTGTTGTTTTTGTTTTCTCTTTTCTTTCTTTATTTTAAAGGAGTTTTTCTTACTAACAAAAAAAAATGTTTTTTTTTTCTTTTTTGTTTTGATTTTCTTTTCAACAGGAGGAGAACAATAACATAAGCGATGTTACCAGTGATGTTGTGACCCGCACACAACATGATACATTTGCGGCATTAGTTAATGCCAGCGGTGGGAGCGTTGGCGGAGGTGTTGGTGGTGGTGGTGGTGGTGCTGGCACTGCTACAACAGGTGTTGGCGGCGGCGGCGGTGGTGGTGTCAATGTTAATCTACTTAATAGTGGCCTATTAACGGGTTTAGTTAATGGCACGGCCGGCGGTATTGGTGGTTGTGTTAGTTCTTCTACCTCCTCGAGCAATAATCTGATAACGAGCAATGCTATACAGCTGCCGGGTGAGAATTCTGCTTTGGGTTCGGTGGGTACAAATTCACTGACACTGGAACCTACGGCAGCTTCGTCTACCCAGGAACAGGCCAATAGTAGTAGTAATAACACATTTTTAAACCAAAATAGCCACACTCACACTCACAATAACACCCACCATCACACTCACTCCTCAAACACAAGCCATTCTAATTTAAGCAACAACAACAACAATAATAGCAATACCAATAACAACAACAACGATAACTCAACAATATTCGATGACAGCTCAACACGTTATTTAATAGCATCAAATCCCCTATTGGCTGAAAAATTGATGGCGAAAAGTTTAATACTCAACAAGAATGATAAGACATCTGTAGCAGCAGCGGCAGCGGCAGCAGCAGCAGCAGCACTAGGCGATTTTAAAGGTAAGTGTGTGGGAACATGCAAATTTTTTTTCTTCTTTAAATACAAATGCAAACCACAAGATTGTGAAAAGAACATAACAAAGCAGGGTTCATGTCTAACATAACCAATTTTAGTACTACAGTTTGAAAGCAATTGTTTTAAAATGTCTAATAATGCAGTTACGTAAGCATAGGTTTATGCCTGTGCTAGTTTTTTAAATTACAAACCAACAAACCTCTTGTAAATATTTAGCATATGTTTAGGCGCATGTATTTACATTTGAAGTAAAGTCAATAACTATGAATGAAAAGCTTTATTGTGGTAAAATATCAACAATTTCAAAAAGCTTTTTTTCTATTGCAAAAGTATGCAACATTTTTTGTTTTTAATTGTAAAGAAACCGTTAAAAAATAACAATTTTCGGTAGAAATTCAAAATTTAAATTCAAATATTTAACGGTTCTGTTTTCATATTTCAATTTCTGTACAATTTATCGAGAATTCTTTAAAATGTAACGCATTAGCTCTCAATTTTGAATCGTTTAAATATTTTATTGGCATCACAGATTAAGTAAAGCTGCCTAGTTAAAGAATGGTCGCAATATGCTCCTTTCTACTCCCTCTGGAGGCTAGAAATTCTCAAATTTATGGAAAGAAACCCAAAAATCCACAAATCCTGATTAAGGCTAAAGATTTCAAATTCGAAACCATACCCTCTTGATACGTAAAGTTGATGACCATTTGCCAATTCTGTTTGTCGTATCGTGCCGGTATTTTTCATTCATGTTGGAAGCTTGCTAATGTCACACCAATCCCTAAGAAGAAGAAGGGTGAGGCTAATAACCCTGAAAACTACCGCCCAATAGCTGTTTGTTCTGCTCTTTCAAAGGTAAAGGAGAGCATGAATTATCACCACCTTGTAAGGTATTTGGAGTCCAACGGTTTGCTAAATGATCAGTACGGTTTCCGTAAAGAGCGCTCTACTGGTGATCTTTTGGCTTTACTCTCCGAAAGGTGGAATGGTTCCATTCATCGCTTTGGTGAGGCCAAGGTTGTAGCTCTGGATATCTCAAAGGCGTTTGATAGGGTCTGGCATGAGGCTCTGGTATCGAAGTTAATTTCTTTTGGTGTCGGTAGTCATTTCTCTCGATTTATATCGAGCTTTCTTAAAGATCGCGCTATTATAGTGGTTATAGATGACGTCTTTCCCGACGAGTTCAGTATAAATTCAGGGCTACCGCAGGGCTCTGTTCTTTCTCCTACTCTTTTTCTTATTTTTCTCAATGATCTTCTATCTATTACATCGAATCCTATTTACTCTTTTGCGGATGACAGCAATATTTGTCATTCCTATTCATTTGATCGGAGGCCGAGCCTTTTAGAGATTGTGGCAAGGAGGTCGAACATGAATGACGCACTCACAGGTGACCTGATAGTAATCTCTAAGTGGGGCCGCGCGAACAGGGTCGATTTCAATACGCGTAAGACCCAATTCCGATCTTTGGCACACCGGCGTGATGCTGGCGCTGGTGTTCTGTCATCATCTGTATCTATGGGTAATGTAAATATTGAAGAGGCGGATGCTCTTGATGTTCTGATACCCGTTAGAACGATCACATTTTTCGAGTGTTGAAGGAAGCATTCTATTCAAGTGCCTTGGTGTTTTGAAACCGTGCAGAAAATACTTCACTCTATTCGACCTTTTTACTATATACAGGCCCTTTTCCGACCCCGGATAGAGTACAACTCTCATGGTATGAGCCGGTACTTCAAAGTTTATTTTGATGCTTCTCGACCGGGTACAGGAGAAGGCGAAGGTGCTTATTAATGACAGTAGGGTGGGTATCCAACTCTATTGATTCGTTGGAGCATCTTCGCAATATGGCGCGCGTTTCATTGTTCTATCGGTACAATAATGGGAGATGTTCTCGAGAGATAAAGGGCTTGGTTCCCGATGATCACATTTTTTTACATGGTACTCGAGCTTCTCGCAGAGTACATCCTTTTGTGGTTGATTGTCTAGTGAACCGCACAATGCATTACAGGAGGAATTCATTTTTTGCCTGCACTGCTCGCTTGTGGAATGATCTTCCTGTGAGGGTTTTTCCAAACTCCTTCCATTTGTATCCATCAAATGGACATGGCCTTATGGGTTCTAGTCTATTCCAATATCAATCTGTTGCTAACGCGGCATATGATTAATGAAAAGGCCTTCTCTACCTTCTCTAAAGTGACGATGTGATGTCCTATATTCTTTTAATGGGTCAGAATAATTTAAGTATTCGCCTCAGGCATTGATTAGCGCCTACTTTAAGCGACGTTTTGTCATATTGCATCCATTCTTCTCAAGTTGTTAAAGGCTTTTGCATTTGATTGGAATGGAACATACATCAATACATACATAATTGGCCATTACAACCCTTCAGTCAGGATTACGACCTAGCTTCTCACACCATTTATGTTGTGTGCGTTAATTTTTATGCATAAGTGGCGGGACCTACGGTTTTAAAGTCGACTCCGAACGACAAGATTTTTGAGAAGCTTTTCATGGCAATTTTTACTCTCAGAGTCTTTGCCATAATCTGCTGAGAGGAAGTCGCCGAAGAAATATTTTTTCGTTTTGATGTCTGACCTGGGATTCGAACCCGGGCCTTTTGTCTAATAAGCCAAAACACTACCCACTAGACCACGGCGACTTCTGATGGGAATGGAAATCATTCGTAAAATCCCACATCTTTTGCAATTATGTACACTTGGAGAACGTAGCCCAGAAGGAGTAAACGTTGCTGGTGTTTTGCTATTGTACACTGCAGCTGTTTAAGCATTCTTGAAGAATCAAGAATCGCATTAACTTTGTTGTTTGCAAGGCATTTAATTTTAGGCCCCATATCTTGACACTAAATTCCTTTTATTGAGAGCATTATATTCGAGTGAACATGTGGCAGATCTAGTATCAGCAGCCTAGTCAAGATCCTGCAAATGGCTGTTTGGATTATGGGCTTTGGCTTTGCACTCCTTTCTTAGCTGTTGCACAGCATAGAATACAATAAGAAGAAGGGCAGGGCAGCGCACACATAGCAGCTCGCTTTGATACAAAAATTCCGCGAAGTTTGGTAATTAAAGTGGACGACGGTATTCTCTTTCTCCTCAACCGATCTGCAATCTCCATAGAATTCATGGGCATATAAGAGAAGTTACTTCGCTGTGGAATAGATGTCCTTAGAATCGAATTTAAGTGACTTAGTTGATATAGTTTCTGCTGCATCACACTTCCTTGTCATATCCTTTGATGTTCGACTAGACATAAAAGGAGAGAGAGAGAGAGGGAAATCAATTCATTTCAATTATTAGTGAAAGGATTGCAAATATTGTAAGTAAGGAATAGGCCCCCAATTCCCACAATCCATATTTCCAAAACAAAAACGAATCTTGTGGTTTTAAAATGATTATTAAAATCTGTCAAAAGAAAAAAAAAATAATTTCTTTTACATTTCACAATAAACAGCAATACAATCCCCTTAACCCCCACGTCTTGTAAATACTAGGGCAGGTAGGGGAGAGGAATGGCATTAAACAGCAACCATCAGATAAATTGTAACAGAAGGAGAAGAATTTTTCAATACCAACCGACCGACCGAACGAACAAAAACAATTCTTAGGAAAAATAACCTTTTGAAGGCCACTCAAGATGAGTTTAATGATCCTTTTGCAGTCAGCAAGTGTAACGCACGCTCACATGCAGCCATTCGCTCTCTCCCACCTACACTATCATCAATCTTTGCCACCTAATTCTCTATGTATTCCCAGTATATACTCGTATTGTTAGCCTCCCTTAAAAAGCCCTAAAAGGAAGGATCCCCCCCTCCCCAATGGATACCCAGTATGTACTTCCAGTTTTTTCAAGTTCAAGGTATTGCCGCTTAGGGAGTCGGTTAGGTTGAATGGAACAAAAATTACGCAAGTTTCTGTAGGAGATGTTAAAGTAGAAGGCATTACAAAAATGTTTCTCGTGTCCTTTTTTTTATTTTTGGTTTTCGTTTTTGTTTTCAAACGAAACTTATTATTATGATGGTGGATGCCTCCGCAGACTGTATCCTTCCTTTTGCAACAACAATTTTCATATTTATTCACCCTGCAACGACAACAAATATTTCTTTTTGTTTTTTCCTTCTGCTTGCGAATCCTGACTAAAATTTTTGAAAATTTGTTAGGAAATTGACAAGAAGAATAAGCGGAGTTTACTTCTTATGTAGGGAAGTACTAACTACTGCTACACTGCACTCAAAAGAAATGTTTCCACTGATAAAGCAATCCTTTTAATGACAAAAATAAAGAAAATTGAATTCCGGACATGGTTCCTATGCTAGCGAAGTTATACCCTAATCCTGCCTCACTTGCAGTCCAATTTGTTTATCGGCCATTTGCTTCAGTCACCGTGTATATACACACGATCTGTCAATGTTTTCCGGCAGTTGTCTTTAAAGTAAACTTTTTAGTGCAGATTTATTAAACCGAGATCATGTTAATGACGATGATCTCAACAGTGATCACAAGTTAAGTGAACCTTCTCCACTTATACAGTCAAACTTCAATAAATTGAATCACCATTAATCCACAAAAAAACTTCAACTTATAGAAACTTCAAGTTAAAAAGCAAAATTTAGTAGAATTTCTCTCCATTCTCCATTTCTCTTCTGTTGCTGTGCCTCGACTTACAGAAAATTCAAATAATAGAAGTTCAAATTATAGAAGTTCCACTGTGTTTGTATTCTAAGTGTACAACTAGGTTGTCGTAGTCTAGTAGTAGGTAACGAGTTGGTCTATTGGACAAGAACCTCTGATTCCAGTACTCTATTGTCGTTATTTTCACAGAGTGATCGTGAGTAGCTTCTTCGTCAGCCGTATCAAGACAGATGCTTCAAATATCGTTACCAGACGGTTGCTAGCAAAATAAAATTTCGACCACATAAAGTGAAAATTAAGTCCGCCATCTAAACTTTGGCATAAAATACATAATAAGCCATTACAACTCTTCAGCCAGGATTACGACCTAGCTTCTCACACCACTTATGTTGTGTGCGTTAATTTTATACATGAGTGGCGGGGACCTACAGTTTAAAGTCGACTCCGAACGACAGATTTTTGAGAGGCTTTTCATGGCAATTTTTACTCTCAGAGTCTTTGCCAGAAATCTGCTGAGAGGAAGTCGCCGATGAAATATTTTTCGTTTTGATGTCTGACCTGGGATTCGAACCCTGGCCTTTCGTCTAATAAGCCAACACACTACCCACTAGACCACGGCGACTTTGGCATAAAACTTGTACAAATTCTGCAAACTCATGGTTACTCAACTAAAATGAGATTTAGAAGAAAGGAAAAATTCTTTGCACATGAATTTCCTAAACAAATTTTTATAAAAAATTCTGTAAATTAATAAATAGGCGGTGATAGCATTATTGTCGAATATTTAAGGACACTGGGTTCAATTCCTGCTTTCTATACACAAGATTTTTTAACTTCAACTCCACAAAAGTAGGTTTAGGTTACGTTAGGTGGGATAGCGGAGTCTCCTTAAAGGAAAGATGTCCCACATTGAACAGCATTTAGGCCCCTTATGGTATCACAAACATCAAATCAAATCGAAAACCAAACATTCCCTAGAGGAAACCAATTCGAGCCCATAATAAATCTTGCTATTGCAAGAAGTCGCCGTGGTCTAGTGGGTAGTGTGTTGGCTTATTAGACAAAAGGCCCGGGTTCGAATCCCAGGTCAGACATCAAAACGAAAAAATATTTCTTCGGCGACTTCCTCTCAGCAGATTTCTGGCAAAGACTCTGAGAGTAAAAATTGCCATGAAAAGCTTCTCAAAAATCTGTCGTTCGGAGTCGACTTTAAACTGTAGTTCTCGCCACTCATGTATAAAATTAACGCACACAGCATAAGTGGTGTGAGAAGCTAGGTCGTAATCCTGACTGAAGGGTTGTAATGGCCAATTATGTATGTATTGCAAGATCAGAGTGTGATGGACCAAAAAAGTTTTTGTATTTTTATTACAAACACTGATCTAATGGTTTCTTCCTCCCTCTCAGGCTCACGATTTAATATCGCGAAATGAAAAAGTCTTTAGGCATGGCCGCACAATGCTTATTTGGAGGCAGGAATTTCCCTGAAAATCTCATAACTTACTTTGGCAGCAAGACTGCTATTAAGACTCTAACGGATATAGTTTTCAACGGCCTTATCCAATTTCAATGTCGTAGTCTAGCCTAGACAGTGTGTTGGCTTATTAGACCTCAGGTCAGATACCAAACAGAATGAAATATGAAAAAATACTTCTTCCTCTCAGCAGATTTCTGACAACTTCTTTGAGTGAAAATAATTTGCCATGAAAAGTTTCTCAAAAATCTGTCCTAAGGATTCGACTTTAAACTACTGTAAGTCCTGGCACTCACGTATAAAATTAACGCGCACAGTTTGAGTGGTGTTAGGAAACTACGCCGTAATCTAGGCTAAAGGGTTGTAATGGCTAATTATGCTATGTTATGTCCTTGTCCATACATAGGGAAGATTTCTCAGGGATATTTCGAATGAATCAAAGGTAAGAGTACTTATTTAGGGTTGCGGATTATGGAACTACCGTTGGAAAATTCATTACTGAAAGGCTGGCTGAGACCTGGTACTGAGCTCGCAATATTCGCCATGTTATAGGGCATAGGTACTCCGATTGCCAAGTTAAATTGGAAAATATCCGCACGTTTTACTGCGAAGATTAAGCTTAAGTTCAAACTTATGGAACAAGAGCGTAGACAAGAGCAGAGCGTACACGCATTATTGCTAGACTTCTGCATAAGTAGATGATCGATTCACTTCTGTCTTTAAATCGCATGACCATTATTAATCAAATCGCACAATAGCAGTTCCTGCGGGACATCGTCCTTTTGGTAGTTAGAGGTGTCTTTTGACGTTTCAAAGTACAAACATCTGCATTGACTGGGACTCATCGTGCGTATGAGTGATCTTTCGAGTTTATACCAGAAGAAAAAATGCAAAAGAGGACGTCACGTGTATAAATAACTTTTTTGAGGTCGCCGTGGTCTAGTAGGTAGTGTGTTGGCTTATTAGACGAAAGACCCGAGTTCGAATCCCAGGTCAGACATCAAAACAAAAATTTTAAAATAATTTTTCGGTGACTTCCTTCAAAAACTCTGAGAGTAAAAAATTGCCATGGAATGCTTCTCAAAAAATGTGTCGTTCGGAGTCGACTTTAAACTGTAGGACCCCCCCACTCATGTATAAAATTAACGCACACAACATAAGTGGTGTGAGAAGCTAGGGCGTGGTACAATGGGTCAATTCGACCACCGAGTACTGTACTTGTCAGAATTGACAAGTATACGTTCTCTAACCTAGCCTAACCTAGTCTTTCCAAACTTGTTAACGAACAAACAAAGCAAAAAGCTGAGACGATCAAGGTTAGGTTAGTGCGGTAGCTTTATACCAAAAGCTTACTTGAGCACGCTTAGCGGCCCTTTGTGGACGATCGAGGTGCTTGAAATTGTATTCTTAATCAGGCGTAGTCTCATCATGATTGCCATCACTTTTACTTTAGAATCCGCTTTAAATTATTCTATAGGACTAAGAGGAGGCAATACTATAGGTGTAGGGGATGTTTCCATATTTTTTAAATCAATGGCATACCATTAGCGCAAAATGAAATCAGAAATTTAATCATTTTGTTCATTTCCTTTAACAATTCGTCATCAAAACTATTCTTTTTTTTAAATTTTTTGAGTCATAATTCACAGGCTACACACACAAACTGTCGTTCGTTACTCATACCAACTGTGGGACAATATATGCATGTACAGTGGTGGTCATAATAATAATTAAAACATTATTTTTATTTCTCTTAATTTTTTAATGGGACTTTTCCATTGGAATGATAGAATTCTTCTTCTTTATTTTTCCTTTTCTATTCAGATTTATTACAACATATTTAGTATGTTTACGAATGTTTCAAATTATATGGCCACCACTGTACTTTTTGTATTTTTTTTAATGTTTTTTATTTTTCTTTATGTTTTCATTAGTTTTCCTTTTCATTGTTAGTAATTATCTTAAAGGAAAAAACTGTCTGTCTGTCTGTCTAGTTACCTTATCAAATTCTTATGAAAACCTGCTGCCATTAAGAAAATATTCCCACAAAATAAAATTTAAATGAAAAAAAAATTTTTTTTTTTGATTAAGGCTGACTGGAAAGGTTTTATTTTCTCTTCTTTTCATTTTTTTATTTTTTATTATAAAAGTGTGTGTGCGAGTGTATGAATGCGTTAGTCTGGGTGTCAATTTTTTCTCGTTGTTGTTATTTTGTCTAGTTTTTTTTATTACTTTTTCGTCTTCTTCATTTTCTTTACTTTGGTTACGAATTTTTCAATGTTGTTGACTACATTGTCAAGTTCAAGGTTAAACACAAAATTTCGTTTTTCGTTTCGTTTTTTTTCTCTTTGCACCATAAAATGTCTCGTTTTTTTTCTCTCTAAATTTCAGTTTTAGGCGAAGTATATATACCGCCCGCTTTCGCCCTACTACATGAAAATATGACTCCTGCAAGGAGCCATTAAAATACACGCACATACGCACCCTAAAAAACTGACTTTTTTCGTAATTTTTGTTTTCCTTTTTTTTCTGTCCTATTTTTGGTAGACTAACGACACTGTTATACACAGACACGCACCACACACACACACACACACAACAGAAGACACGCAAAAGTATACAAAAAATTTAGTCTCCTCTAAAGCTGTTTTTACGCACACACACAATTTGTCGTTTATATGTAGTACATACATATACCCACAAGTATAACTGAGAGTAAGTGTGAGAAAGAGAGAGAGAGAGAGTGTAAGAGTGTGTATATAAATGACATTCAATTTTTGTTTTGTTGTTGTTTTGCTTTCTCCAAAATACCCAGGATGTCTGCAGCACTCATACTCTGTTATACTCTTTGTCATACGCATATACACACATACACAGACACACACAGGCATACTCTTGCTTTAATAAATTAAGCCTAGTAGTGGGCTGTTTAACTCCCAGTCTGTGTTTTTAGTAGCAGCAGCAGCAGTTAGGCAGCCATTAAACGGAAAAGAACAACAATAATGAAGAGAAAAAGAAAAAAATAAATTGAGGCCATTAATTCGTATGAACGATTTCAAGGACGAAAGCATTATTTAAGTAAAGAAATTTTGTCCCCCCCCCCCCCCTCCTCCACCACAAAAAAAAAATATGCTTGCTTGGCTGTCTGATTTCACAACATCGTCTAAGAGACGACGTCTACATACGGAAAACCATTACAGAACAAAACAAAAACAAAACAAACAACAAACATTTGTAATCATGATTGTAAGCGTGTGAGTGTGTGTGTGCGTGCTGTTGGTTGTCTTCCTTTTCTGTTTTGGGTTTCTAGTTTTTTTTTTTCGTTCGTTTTTTGTTCGTGTTTTGTTTTGTTTTGTTATGTTCGCTGCCTTAAGGCTTTATTATATGGTCCCGAAATTTCTGTCTCGTCTGTTTGTTCAGAAAATGGGGGGGTTTATTTTCCTTCTTCTTCTGCTGCTATCAGCCTCCTTTAAATGCTGTTCGTTTTTCATTTCTCTTCTTCTTCTTTTTGGGGCGAGAGAATAAAGGCAATATCCTTTTGACCTTGAAAATGTATATTTCCATACTGTAGAATTTATTGACCTGACAACTTCAAATTTGTCTGTGCGTATATTTGTTTGTTTATACAACAACAACAACAAAAAAACAAAAAAATATTTGTGTGTGTGTGTGTGGTAGGAGGTTGTGTCGACCAAGAGAAGAGAAAGAATTATTATTTTTATTATTGTTGTTGTATTTGTCGTTTTCCGTTATTTTATTTGTAACTTTGAAAACCGTCTGGCTTAAATGGAAGAACAGTGTTGTTCCTTCATTCTTTTTTTTCAAATGTTTGACTACATGACTGTACGACTAATTTTTGAATAAATGACTGATAAATGAAAAATTACTTAAAAAAAAAATTGTAGCGTATTTAGGCTACTATTGCTGACAGTCTATTTATACATTTTTTTTTTTACCTTTTTAAGCTTTGTAATCTTTCTGATAGAAATCGTTACACTTAGAATCCTTCAAGTTACTGTTTAACTTGCTCATAAGAGCAAAAATTCGTAAGAACGAACATTTCCCTTACTGACTAGCTACTACAGCCTAGCTTCTCACAACACCCATGTTATGTGAATTAATTTTATTCATGATAAGTGGGACCTACTGTTTAATATCGATTCCGAACTATGGTTTTGAAAAAGTTTTCATGGCAATTTAATTTAATCTCGACTTCGTAGACAACACAAGTGGATTTTTTTTTTGTGTTCCATTTCATCATTTTCTAGTTTTTTCCTTTTTTTGACTGAGAAAGCTCCTTTCTTTCTCATACAAGCGATGGGCTTCAGCTGCGTTATTTTTTAATTTAAAGAATTGCAAAGGTTTCCACAAGATTATGCTTCCTTGTGGCAGACAATTCGATACAAAGTAAAAAAAAGAAACTTTTTTATTATTGTTGTTGTGCTGGTTTTTTTTTTGTTCAATGTCTACAATAAGAGAGGATAAATACAGTAAGACCCCGCTTTATGCTGCCCTGCTTAACGCTGTTATAGTATTATGCAGTAGTATTGGGATTCCCCTAAATCGCATACCTTATTGATACTTGTAGTGCACTATATAGCGCCGGTGTATCTTTTTCAGCGATGTTTTGATACCCCCTGTCCAGAATAAGGATTCCAACTGTATTTTCCCTAGTCGCAATGTATTTACATACATATGAACGTGTTAAGCTGACTCATTTAACGCTGTTTCGTTTAGCGCTGCAACTTATTGGAACTTATGCCCCGCGTTAAGCCAGGTCTTACTGTATAAAACGCATAATGTGTGGCTCATTGCATAATCTAATTGAAGCCACATATCATCCAGTTCGTAGTCTACAATTGCACGCTAAATAAAGTTTGGTTACTATACGGCCATGGTACTCTCGAGTTAACGGTAAAGGTTTCAAGATTATTTTCTTAAAAATACGGATCATAGCCAACAAGAATGGGCCCCTAATCATCATAATCAACTTTTTTCGGGATGCATTAGCTTTTCTTCAATCATTTCTTGGTTTCTCCGAGACCCATATACGACAATTTCGCTTGTTGACGTCACAACTGTGTGAGCAATGAGATTAATTGCTGAAAAAAATCTTATTCGAAAATTCTACTTTAGGAGCCAATCATTATATTCGCGGCAATGTGTGAATGTGATCAGAGGTTTTAAATTATTACGTGAGTTTGCCTTTAAAAGGATGGAGGTGCAGCTCCAAATCCATAACAAGGACTCTATTCCCAGGGAATTTTGTTACATTTTCTCTCACAAAAGTTTATTTTACGCTAAGGCGTACGTTATAATGATGCTTAGGTTTGATCACATACGAGGTGTAATTATAAAATAACGGTTATTTAACGTTATTTATATAAAATAACGGTTTTTTCAAATAGTTTTTACTTATCAATAACTATATTTTCGCCTACAAAGTAACCTCCCCCCACCCCTCTCACTTATGCCAGCATTTTTTCCCATCCTCGAAACACTTCTAAAACACGGTTTTTAGTATTGCCAACAACTCCAGTTTCAATTTTTCTTTTTATTTTCTGGATCCTTGCAAAACTGCTTTCCTTTCATCGATGTCTTCAGTTTTGCGAAAAGGAAAAAAGTCAAGGGGCGAGGAGGCAAAGTCCGGTGAATACGGTGGTTGAGGCATGATTACGGTTTTGTTTTTGGCCAAAAACTCATGCACAAGTATCGGTGTGTGATCTAATGCTTTATAATGGTGCAAAATCCATGATTGGTTTTACCATAATTCTGTGAGTTTCTGACAAATTCCTTTGCGCAATCGGCGCATAACTTCAAGGTAATATTCCTTATTGACCGTATGACCTTGTGGCAAGAATTCATGCAGCACTACGCCATTGCAATCGAAGAAAACAGTGGGCAAAACGTTCACATTTGACTGAACATGACATGCTTTTTTTTGGTCTTGGCTCTTTTGGATGCTTCCATTGGAATGATTCATCCCATCATTCGTCACCAGTTATGACCTTTTTGAAGAAATCTGGATCGTTGTTAAACGTCGTCAACAGCTCCTAAGCGATGTCCATGCGACGTTGTTTTTGCTTAAAATCTAGCAATTTTGTAACAACCTTCGCTGTTGCACGTTTCATGACTAAAATTGCTTGGCATGAGCCGAGCACCGAGCAACCTCTGTAATAGTGACTCAACGATTATCCAAAACAATTTTCTTCATTGCTTCAATGTTTTCAGCGGTTGTTGACGTGCTCGGTCGAGACCCGAGGGCGAGCATTGTTATTGACATCTTCTTGGCCGTCCTTAAACCGATTATACCACAATTGAACTTGTGTTCTGCTTATAGTAGACACGCCAAACGCCATAGTCGATATTGCAAATGCCCTTGGACATTTAATTTCATTTTTTTACACAAAACTTAATACAGTTTCTTTGATCCATTTTCTTGCCGAATAGTAAAAAATCGAAGAGGCCTACCCCAAAACACGACTAACCTTTTTATCTGTCAAAAACAAATTGACAATTCAAAATGGCTGATATTGTCAACATACGTCAATTACAACAGACATGCGTACGTATGGTACGTGTACGTACCATAACATTTGTACGTAACTAATGAAATTTGACAATAACGGTCCCACCTCGTATATAACAATTGCAGTCTCTACAAGTTTTCAAATTTTTTTTTTTTATTTTTTTTTTTATTATCTTGACAATAACTTGGCCACTTTTTTGATTATGTTGATGGAAAAGTGACTACATTTCAAACACCCACTTTTCTGTAGTAATTTTTTCACTATTGTCACGCGTTCTTCGTTTCCCAAACGACGACGATATTTGGAAACGGTAACCTTACGGCTGTGATTAGTCTTGCTAGAGTGAGGGTTTTCAAATCAGTAAGTGGGTAACGTGATAACGTATTGACATCCTTCTTTCAATGTTACTAGGCACAGTAGATTCTTTCTCTTTGCCTGCCAATGCCTCTTCCCGATAATGGCTGTTTTGGACAACGCTTTTCCGTATCCTGAAATGATAAAATGTTGCCATTTTGTTAATAAATCGTGCAGTGTTTAAAATGTGCAATAAAGCTCCCTAAAAAATCCGGCTTAAATCCTTGAACAAAAATAATTGAATTGCCATTAAACCTCTACTGATTATCACTCTGTTCGTATACAAGGTTACCGAATGGCTTTAATTTCTTAAAGTTTTTTCTATTAAAATTATTAACTAACCTGGCCAATATAACATCGCCATATTAATTAAGAATTTTTTTTTTTTCGTTATTTTTTTTCGTTTTGTTTTAATTCTCGTTCAATTCTAAAATTACAGCGAGCGGCGGGCGACTTTTGTTAATTTTCTAAGATTATTTTAATATTCAAGGTTAGGTTAGCAAAATTTAAAAGTTAATCACTGTCATCTGGCAAAAGTCAAGCGTAAAATGTACGACAACACACTTGGTGGACAACAATTTTCAACAACAACAACAACAACAGCAGCAGCAACAACAGTGCGTATGATTAACATTTGCATGACAAACTTGCACAAAAGAGACTGAAGAGACGAGACCTTCAATTATGAACCGGATATACAACCATTAAGAACGCAATAGCAACAATACAACAACAACAGATTGCTAGCATTCACTTTAGTTAACCATTTTAGGCCTACTTTTTAATCGTGGTTCGTACAGCAAGCCAGCCAGTTAGCCTGCCAATAACCACATACAACCACCATTTATTTAAACAAAGTTTCATAGATTAACTCGTTTTAATTACAACACAATACGCCATTTTATTCGTGTTGTTGTTGTTATTGTTATTATCGTTGTTGTTGTATCATAAATATTTAATGGCAACCAAAAAAAAACCCCAATTGATTGACACATTCATAGTGTGAAGCGAAATGAAGTGGAGTGTGGTTGGTTTGTAGCAATGTTAGTAGCTGCTGTGGTTGTTGTTGTTATTGTCATTTGCAACAATTACAAAAAACATTCAACTTAAACCAATAAAATCACACAAGAACCAACACCAACAGAATTTATTAAAAAAAAAGAAAAAAAAAAAAACGAAACTAAAAACATTTGGTGAATTACACACATACATACGTGGCAGCATTCTTAAGGCACTAAAAAAAAAAACTTCGTTTTGGTGGACTTCTTTGTTCATCGGACTCTATTAATATATGTCTGTTTGGCTAAGTCCATTTCGTCGACTTTCCCCACTTTCTAGCATCGACACTACTGCTGAAAAGCTGAACTCTTCAAACTTAAGGATTTGCTATGGAATGCTGTCAGTTGGCCTACAAAGTATGTAAACGGTATTTGCACTAGCGTTAGTTAGGTAAACTAAAATTGATAGGGTCTTCCTAGCTTATCTGAGTTTTCTAAAGTCCTGTTGCAATACCGTGAGCACAATAATCCATCGATTTACGTTGCAGTTGGTTCCCAAAAAACAACGTAAATACCTAGAATACAGTAGTCCCTCGATTTACGTTGCAGTTGGTTCCCAAAAAACGACGTAAATACCTAGAATACAGTAGTCCCTCGATTTACGTTGCAGTTGGTTCCCAAAAAACGACGTAAATACCTAGAATACAGTAGTCCCTCGATTTACGTTGCAGTTGGTTCCCAAAAAACGACGTAAATACCTAGAATACAGTAGTCCTTCGATTTACGTTGCAGTTGGTTCCCAAAAAACGACGTAAATACCTAGAATACAGTAGTCCCTCGATTTACGTTGCAGTTGGTTCCCAAAAAACGACGTAAATACCTAGAATACAGTAGTCCCTCGATTTACGTTGCAGTTGGTTCCCAAAAAACGACGTAAATCGAATAAAAAATTGAAGTTAGAGGAAAAAAAATTTTACGACATAAATCGAGGCGACGTAAATCGAAGGATTACTGTATTTACTTCGGCAACCAACTATAACTCGTGCCTGATATTTCCCAGTCATCCCTATAGCTTTATAGATAAGCGAATAGAAGCGTTCTATCGAATAATTTTGAATGTCAAAGAATCTACGGTCTCAGATTTTCAAATACCGGATAATGATAGAAAAAAGCTTTCTGTGGTCTTCTCTTCTCAATGCCATCTCAAATTCCCAAGTGTGCACAATGATAGAGAAGAGCTTTCGTATTCTTATCTTCCTCTTAATTTTTCAGCTTCTGCACCTCTATACGAGCGCAAACAGAGTCAAGGTCCACGTTACAATTGCAATGATATTCCTAAGTTTTCTGTTCTCTGGTTAGGTTTAACGAAAAGTTTATTGTGCCTACTTGCCAGCTAGATTTGTTTGGCCTCCATTTAAGCTGATTCCTCCTATCTTCAGAGGAATGCCAATCTCTCGGATACATTTATTCGAATTTCGTGTTCTACCACCCACCTACTACTGCAAGTGTATCAGCTTTATTCCCTTCACTGTCTGTTGCTATCTTCTCCAGAGGCACTTGGTATTTTTGCTCTATCTAAGATGTATGGGAGATCACACTTGCCAGGGTTTTAATGGCCACTTTACTATCAGAAAATATGCTTAAATTTACGTTCGATGTACCCCGACACCGGAATCCTATAGCGGAAATGTTTCAGCCTCAAGAGGACTACAGTAAACGGGTAGTGCAAGGGACAAACCCAATATCCGAAGTTGTCACATGATCTGGATACTTTAGAATAATTCAATGGCGGTTTATGGGAGGTGCAAACTATTACCACTATAGCAGCTAGCCGGTATACACACATACATAATTGGCCATTGCAACCCTTCAGTCAGGATTACGACCTAGCTTCTCACACCACTTATGTTGTGTGCGTTAATTTTATACATGAGCGGCGGGACCTACAGTTTAAAGTCGACTCCGAACGACAGATTTTTGAGAAGCTTTTCATGGCAATTTGTACTCTCAGAGTCTTTGCCAGAAATCTGCTGAGAGGAAGTCGTTCGAAAAAATATTTTTTCGTTTTGATGTCTGACCTGGGATACGAACCCGGGCCTTTTGTCTAATAAGCCAACACACTACCCACTAGACCACGGCGACTTCAGCTAGCCGGTATCTTTCTTATAAAACCGGGATTAAACGCAAGTTTAAGGAATCGTGTTGTCAATACAAAGAGTCAGATCAACAATTCCTATAGCTTCTATAGTTTTATGCTGTTGTGATGCTTAGATCTATTGCAGCACAATCGGAATTACTTGTTTCGCTTACTTGTATGGATGGTAGCCATTTAAGCTATAGTAAGCTTTAATTGTGGTGATCGAAGTGGACCTTACAAAATAGGTTTTATGGCAAAGAAACAAAAAAAGTTCGAAAACTGAAAGAATAGTTTGCCAGCAGGTAGTTCAAAACGTTTTCAAGCAGTGGGACTTATCCAAAAGTCAGAAAATTGGGTACCAGGCGGTATCTATACTTCCTTTATTGCAGAAATTACACGTTAACACATTGAATCCCGCGCCAATTTTCAGGAAACTGCCCAAAAAACAACCACTTGATTTTTTCACATTAGTAAGTACGAGAAGACTCGTAGTTTGACTCCCTAGAAGGGAGCATAATCTACGAGTTATCTCGCAATCGACAGTCAACGTGGTAATGTCTTTTTCGATGAATAAAAGATTTTCAAAGTTTTCTATTTTGTTCTTCAAGCTTTTGCCTAGAATATTGCTGGAGAGGAGGGGGATAGTCGAATTCGAAGCTCATACTTGGTAAGCTAACACACTACTCAACACCCACTGCATCTGCAGGGTACCTCTACCGAACACAATTGCGTCGTTAGCAGCGAAAAACACTCAACGTTTGTATAGACTCTCGTCGTTTACAATCCTTTAGTCAGGATTACGACATTGCTTCTTCCACTTCTTATGTTGTGACTTACATTGTGCAACTGACCTCGACTTCGTTTTACTGGACCTTATGGGGGTCTCGTTTCCAGGTAACCAGCACTTATCCCTCTGATAATGATGATAGCTGGTGTCCCGCCCGTTTGTTGATGAGCCGGATCTTGACCTTCCTCGTGGCGCGTTCTAGTTTCTTCGGGACGTGACCGCTCTTTCCCCAGTTGAGACGCCTAAGCTCGACCTTTCGTCCGGCTTTTTAATAATGCAAGCACTCTCCTGGGCTGGTACGAAGGCCACGTTTTCTGCAAAGATTGTCTCTCGTGCAGTCCATACGGCTAATATGACATCATCGGCGCATATACCATTTACAAATGCCTCGCTGTTACAATTGTTTTCCAGTAGACGGTTTTCTCTCGAGCATGTGAGCTGCACTAATCTCACGCCCTCCTTTGCAGAGGTACCTCAACTCCTTAGGGTACAGATCTCTGCCGTGCTCGTCGAAGAATTTATGTCGTAACGCCACCATTAAATCGCTATAGTTGTCCTGTGGCTGACTGGCATGATTTCTAGAGTCTCAGCGGCGGCACCTTTAACTCCACGTTCCAAGTTTCAAGGCCTTCTCTTCATCGTTTCATCCATTTCTGTTAGCTATTTCTGGGTCGGCTTGTACTTCTTGCCCGATTGCCGTGCTCATCGCAGAATTTACGTTGTAACGCCACCATTAAATCGCTATAGTTGTCTCTGCGACTGACTGGCATGGTTTCTAGAGTTTCAGCGCCGGCACCTTTAACTCCACGTTAAGTTCCAAGGCCTTCTCTTCATCGTCCCATCCATTTCTGTAACCTATTTCTGGTTCGGCTTGTACTGCTTCCGGTTGCTGGCTCTTTGCTTCCATCCTGATGAGTTTTCCCTCCACCTACTTGAGTGGCGGGACTTGCAGTTTAAAGTCGATTTCGAATGCCGAAATACTTGAGAAACTTTTTCTTGGCAATTTTATTTACTCTAAGAGTGTTTGCCAGAAATCTGCAAAGAGGATGTTGCCGCAGAATATTTTTTCATATTTCGTTTTGTTGGAAATGCCTGATCAGAGGTTTGACCCAGGTCTTACGCTAGTAAGCCAACATGCTACCTATTAGACTGCGGTGGCTTTATAATTGAATCGTTTGGAAAAGTAATCACTCAAAATGTACAATCCGAAACCCGTAAAAAACAAGTTTAAGAATGTTTTGACACACCCTCCTCTATATACTTAATCCAGAACTTGTTCCATCTATCCACCATATGTTGTGCTTGAAGGCTTTCTGACCTCACTAGAATATGCTTCTGTTCAGCAATGGGATATTTGGATAAAAGGTCGTAGTATTTAGGATTTTGTATAGGCTCCCAATACACATAATTGCATACTGGAATAACACGGCAACGACTCCTCCTTTACCCATCATCGATATCATAACTTTCTTCCAAAATTATTGCTTAAAAAAGTTTTGCATTTCCGTAGATCACAAATGAATTTAGATGTTCTAACGACAACATTTCTTCGTGTATAGTTTTAATGAATTATCACTTTGGCCACTTTGAAAACGTTTATGAAATAAACAAAAAATAACAGCAACCTTATCGAGCACAAACAATAAATATTTAGAATTTAAAAATTTTTTTTTGCTATTTTTTTTGCTATTTTTTTGCTACTTTTTTTTGCTATTTTTTCTAAGTTCATGTGCAGTCAAATGTGCGTTCAGTGACTATACGAATAAATGCAACTGAAATGAATTTTTTTTTTCTAAATTTTCCAATGTTTGCCGCCAATTTGAAGGTAAACACATACATACACACATCCATGCACTCTCGAAAAACAACACAATACGCACACCACACAAAAAAATCATTATCATTTGAATTTTACATTAAAAACTTGCATCACATACAAGCATAGAAAGAGAGAGAAAGAAAGAGAGTTGAGGTACATATGTGTACACACACACATACAAATAATGCTCTTTTTATTTTGTAGTTTTTCTATTATTCTTCTTGTGTGTGTGTGTGTGTAACTGTCACAAAAGTGCGTATTGAGTTGTTTTGTTTCGAAAAGCACATACAAAGTCAACTAAACTTGCCTGTTGTGTGTGGTGTGTTCAGCTCATTTTAACTTCTCGCTCTCCCTCTCTCACGGTTTCTCTATTTTACAAATGGCCGTTTGTCTCTTAAATGCACTCTCAAGTCAATCGTTTGTTGTATTCTTTTGTGTGTGTGTGTGTGTGTCAAATTTGTAAATAATGGTTTCAATTCAATTAAGGTTCGCTGTTTTTGGTATCACTTATGCATTATTGTTGTTGTTGTTTTAATAATTTAAAAAATCTTATTTTTCTTTGTTGTTGTTGTTGTCTTGTGTTATTTTTATTTTTCTTTTTAAATGGCAAAAATATTTATGTTTACTTAGAAGTCTCTGTAAGAGAGTAATAGTAAGATAACAATGCATGTGAGAGGTTAGAGGTTTAAACGATTCTTTTTATCCACCAATGTCCCTCAGGGGAAGATGATCTTTGGCTTTTTACACACATAGGGCACGAATATCAACAAGAGCGGTAAAAATGCATTCAGTTGCTTGTCAGCTTTCAGTAAAGCAGGTTCTTGTCGCTTCTTTTTGAATTTTTTTTTTTGTAATGCAATTATACACCCGAAGAAAGATTACAGTAAGATTCACTAATTTTTAATGAGATTCTTTAATAACAATGGGAAGTGATCTCGATTTTTGGAAGATTATACACAGTCTTTAGACGTTTGGCGCTGTAAATTCTTCATTACATAAACACAATTATTAGGATACATTTGAAAATATTACTAACAATTTTCCTCCGGGTTATACATATGCCTCTCACAAATACACTCATATTTTAAAAATGTTCTCTTTGTTCCGACGTCTGCTTTTTATACACATACAGTTGGTTTCAGCTAAAAAGCAACGTGTTATAGAACAGATAAGAAGTTTTTGTTAAACAAATGCCATAACTGGATAATTAGTTAGGACTTCAGTTTTCATTGGTTTCATTGCATTGAAAGTAGATGAGTATTAAATAATTAATTGGTCATTACAACCCTTCAGTCTGTTTCTCACACCACTTACGTTGTGTTTGTTAATTTTATACATAAATGGCGGGACCTACAGTTAAAAGTCAACTGCGAATGACAGCCTTTTTTAGGCAATTTAATTTACTTTCAGAATTTTTGCCAGAAATCTGCTGAGCGGAAATCGCCTTCTAGATATGGCGACTACATTAAAGACGGCTGCGTACACAATTTATGAAAGGACTTATACATGCTTTAATCCATTAAGCAAGCATTTAAAGGGTCTTTAGTCAGAATGACAAATTAGCATGTTCCTTAACCCCACCCTCCCATGATGTGTGTTTTCATTTTATTAATCAGTGGTTCTTCATTTTAAACGTCGACTCCGAAGATAGTTTTATTTTTATTTTTTATTGTTTCATGTTTTGTTTTTATTTCGAATTATCTCAGCTGTGATATGAACTACGAGGTCGCAACTAATATGGCAACGCGATACTGATGAGATGTCCTTGTGGACATCGGTTTCCTTTTGGCTTCCAGTCCTAAAAATTGTTGGTTTCTGCGTTGAGTGCCCGGTCAACTTCTCTAGTTTTTTGAAAGACATTTACCTTGTAGTGGCCATTTAAATCACTGCCTTTGTATTGGCTGTTGAAGTCGCCGTAGTCTAGTAGGTAGTGTGTTGGCTTATTAGACGTTAAGTCCGGGTTCGTATTCCAGGTCAGGCATCAAAAACGAAATATGAAAAAAAAATATTTCTACGACGATCTGGCAGAAACTCTGAGAGTAAATAAACCAACCTGCCATGAAAAATTTTCTCAAAAATTCGGAGCCGTTCGGAGTCGACTTTAAACTGCAGGTCCCGCTACTCATGTATAAAATTAGCAGACACTACATAAATGGTGTGAGAAGTTAGGCCGTAATCCTGGCTGAGGGGTTGTAATGACCAATTATGTATGTCTTGGCTGTAGCAATCGATTCCTTTGAGGTAATTTTCGATAAATTTTTGCAGATTTCGGGGCAGTTTTTAACTTGAATTGCTTGGATCTGGAGAACAGCTCTTATTTGCCTTCTAATATGCCACTGGGGGTATGAATCTTCAACTCGCGTCTAATAAAATTCTCTCGACCAATATTCTTGCGTATGGCCTCCAGTCTAAAAATTATTGTTTTCTGCTTTAAGTGGCAAAAACTGACCCTCTCTTGTAACTTGTCTAAAAGAAACTCATGCCTAATTAATCCATCTCTGCTGTGTATGTCTGCAAGTAAATGTTAAAGTAAGCTTCTACGTCTATTTCTATTTCTGTTTTTGTTACTGTGTATGTGTGTGTGTGCGTGTAAATTTTACAGAATAATCAGTGAATTTTAATCCAAAATTGTTTGATTTTAGAAAAACGCACGCTGCTTAACTAAGCTCAACTGCTGCTGGTTAAAGTGTTGTATTGGTTTACACAGCCAAATGGATGGTGATGATGGCTGGGCTGAAGCTGTCAGTGAAGGCATTGATTTTTTGTGTGTGTGTGTGTGTGTTTGTGTGTGTTTTTCTTGTCTTTAATAATTCATTTACACTGTCATTTACAATAAATGTGTACGTATGTATGTTTGTAAGTCTGGCCTGATTGGTTGTATGTCCGTCTGTCTGCCAGTATGTCTAACTCGTTGGCCCTTACCTCCCCTCTTGTCTTGGCCAGCTGGATTGCAGTAGCGGGTCTTGTCGTCTGTCTAACCATCTTGTTATGTGCAATATGCAGTCGTTGCTGCTGCTTTTTGTCTATGTGTGGTGTGGTGTATGTAACTGGGAGAGTTTTTGAGTGTGTATGTGTGTGTGTGTATTTTTTTTTTTAATCGAAACGCACTTTAAATTATGCGGTACACCTTGACATCAATTAAACGTTGTTAAACAAAAATATTAAAACGTTTTTTCTTTTTGTCTTTTTCTTTTTCTAGTTTTTTTTTTTTTAATAGGTTTTCTTCTGTTTTTTTTTTCTACACAATATTTGTTAAGGGACGGGGGGGAAGGTTACCAATAACAAAATGTTGCTTCGGTTTCGAGCTCTTAAAGATCGAATTCTTGTTTAGTACGGCTTTTTAAATTGATTGCATTTGAAATGTTTTTTGTGTGTTTTTTTTTCTAAATTTTTTCATTAGAATTTACGGCCAAAAAACTTTGCCAACACATCAGCATTCGATCAATGTCAAGTGAATGGTGGGCATATGGCAACGAGGGAAAAAAACCTGTGATCAAACTAATGAAAGTCAGTCCTCAGGTTTTGTGTAATTTTTTTTTTTTTTTAATTTTAAATAGGAAACTATGAAAAGGATTTGAAATCAAGAATTCTGTTCTGTAAGGACCTGTTGTGAAAAGAGATCGCAATTTTATTGTGTGGCTAAAATTTATTCAATTTGTTTGAAAGTCTGCTTAATTTTGAAAAATTTTTCCAATTCTTATTCTCTTGAGTTGCATTACATTACAATCTCTAACTCGATTATAAATTCATAACCGTTTTAGCTCTCGAATTCAGTATCAGTTTTCATTATTCCGTATGAATTCGAATGGATAGCCAAACAAATACGATTCCAAAGTAATTCCCTCTTAAAATTATTCATTTCTTACCATATCGACGCCTCCGTTCTATAACATTCTATGTCGAAAAAGTATGTTTTGAGTTAGGAGCCTTCAAAGTTTTCATGGGACTTGCGACTCTGTATTTGTATTCTAAGTAGATTTTTCTTTATAACTTCGGAGCGGATCGGCGCGCATCTTAACAAAATTTTGACAGTATTTAATTTAGAGAACGTAGAATTTAATCCAAGAACATTAAAATCGTTTTAAGTACACTTAGAACGTTATAGAATGAAGGCGTCGATATAGTCTAATAGGTAGTGTATTCACTTATTGTGGATTTTTCTTTATAACTTCGGAACGGATCGGCATGTATCTTAACCAAATTTTGACAGCATTTAAGTTAGAGAACGTAAAATTTAAAAATCTAAGAACATTAAAAACGTTCTAAGTGTACTTACCACAATAGAATGGAGGCGCCGTTATGTGCACTTTCCAGAGAGTCTCTTTTTTCATTGTTTTTTAAGGAACATGCATTTCCCTATTGTTTTTCATTTCGTTAATCAAATTTTTCTAGGTTCTAAAATGATAGGGTTGCCAACTTTCATTGTATTACAATAAAACTCTGTCCAATAATTCATTGAATTGTTATACTGGCCGTGGTCTAGTGGGTAGTGTCTTGGCTTATTAGACAAAAGGCCCGGGTTCGAATCCCAGGTCAGACATCAAAACGAAAAATATTTCTTCGGCGTCTTCCTCTCAGCAGATTTCTGGCAAAGACTCTGAGAGTAAAAATTGCCATGAAAAGCTTCTCAAAAATCTGTCGTTCGGAGTCGACTTTAAAACTGTAGGTCCCGCCACTCATGTAAAAAATTAACGCACACAACATAAGTGGTGTGAGAAGCTAGGTCGTAATCCTGACTGAAGGCTTTTAATGACCAATTATGTGTGTTCGTATGTACGATTATTAATATTGTGGTAATTCCCCTTACACTTTATAGGATATTTCTGTATAATCTCCTTCAAGCCTATTGCACTAACTATCTTCAGAAGGCTGATCAATGTCAAAAAAATATCACTTCCGGACCTAACGTCTGGTAAGAATACACCTGGCTGCATTAATGTGTTCCGATGATTCAACATCACAAAATCGACATGTTAAGCTCTCAAGGCAACCTCTTTCTAAATAAGTGTACCCAGTGCCCTGTCAAAAGATAGGCTATCAAGCTCATATTATTTATTGATCTTTTTATTGTTTCGATTGCGTTTACTTTCCCTCTCTAAATTTCCTAATTTTCTGTTTTACGTCATAGGACTTTAGGCAATTTTGTTGTTAAAAGTTCAGACGTAGCCTTTAGAAATGGTCGTGTAATCAAATTCTATAATAAGAGTGACTTAAGAGCGACAGTGATATAGAGCAGTCAGAGAAAAACAATTCAATGCGATATTTGCATAATTCTCAAGTACAGTAAGACCCCGCTTAACGCTGTTTCAGTATTATGCGATAGTATTGGAATGCCCACAAATCGCTCAAAAACGGTAATGCACCAACCAAAAGCGTTTGTAATTTGTCCAGAATAAAGATTCCAACTGTATTTTCTAAAGTCGCAATGAATTTATTAAGTTGCCTCCTTTAATGGTATTTCGTTTAGTGCTGGAACTTATTGAGACCAGTTTATGATTTAGCCTTCTCATTCAATATAAAACCAAGTTGTGAAATGTATTTTGAAATGTCACAGACGTATGCTAAAGAGATCAGGAGATTTTTCAACAGTGAAGGTGGAGTATGTAACTCCTATTAGAGCCCCATGTTGCCTGATGATTAGTTTCCCTCATCACCGATTCTGCAGTATCCACTCAAAAGGCCCATCAGTCTTCTGAGATTACTTCTGGACAGCGTAACTCCTGATTTTCATTGTTCTAGTCATTATTACAAAAAAAAAAAATTACAATCTCATAGTGAGCGCCCTGGTAGGCTAGTGGGTAGTGTGCTAGACTATTAGCGTGAGGGTCGTGGGTTCGATTCCCACCAGAGGCTCTGGTCTGTGATACTACACCGGGCATATGGTCGAAGTTACTTAGCTCGTATGTGATTATAATATAATTTGTAATTGTATTGTAATTCTTAAATAAATAAATAAAATACAATCTCATAGACTTTTAATTACTTTCTCTACTGACCTTTACATATGCGGAAACCATCCTCTAAGCTCTAGCGATAGTTTAGCTTCCTTTTTTTAAGAAAATTCTTCCCAACTAAACACTCTAAGGAAATAATTTTTCTTTTAAAAACTGACTAAACTGTAACTGAAATCAAAAGTTAAATAGAGGACAAATTTTCTTTGTTTTTTTCTGTTTACTTAAAAGGCTGTTAAAAAAAAAAAAACAAAAAAAAAATAGAAAAACTCATAAAAATACGTTCATGCACCTTTAAAGCGCATTTAAACCAACCATAAACCATGAAATACCGTCTTTACACAGCATAAGTTGAGCTGCGACTGAATGCAATTCCAACTGAACAGAGACTTAAAAGAAGACAACAACACCACACTCGTAAAGTTAAAAGAGATCCATAAAGTGCTCATCTACTGTTATATGGGGGTTTGGTGGATAACACTTGCTCTCCCGCTCTCCCATGCGTTTGCTTAGAAATCAAATCAAAAACAAAACAAAAGCGATATGAAAGCATTTCGTCCGAATGTACGAGTATGCGGATGCTACTATTAATGTTTGCTGCTGTTGAAATGAAAATGTTTACATCAACAGCAACACACACACACCAATGCATTCAGATAAATGATGATAAGAAAACACAAATCTAAAGGAAAAAAAGAAGAAGAGCTCTAGTGAATGTTTTTAAGAGAGAGACACACACACACAGTCCCATCTGAATGATAGTGAGAGTGTTTGAAAAAGCAAAAAAGAGTGCAAGCAACACTTGCACAACAAGATAAAGCCATAATTGTGCAAATGTCGTTAGGCAACAATAACACAAAAAAGAGAGATTGAGAAAGAGAGTGTTTATTTTTGCTTTTCGTTTTTTTTTTAAACAGTTTACATACTCTTACTTACACTCACTTAAATAAAATGTGAGAAGGCCTACACATACACAGGCAAATACTTGTACAGTGTTCGTGTGGTATGCAGCCTTGAATTAGTTCGGTGCACTCGCGTGACGATATACTTACAAACATACATTATACATCGTTTGATAGATGTGTACGAAGAAAAAAAACACATACACATTACATACATACATCCACTATGCATGCATAAATACTACAAACAAACAAATATTTTTACATGATTTTGGAATTTGTTTTTTGTTTTTCTATACTCCACATACAAACACGGTACAATAACGCAACGAGTAAATGATTTTGTTTTTGTATGCAGTCAGTCACTGACAAATCTTTACCCCCGTGTTGTATGTATGTAGTGTTAAAAAAATAAAGGCGAAAAACAAAAGAAAAAAATTAATATTCTTGAGGTGCTCTCACACTCCCCACCCTTTTACTTACATTTGCCTGCCCTGTCCCCTCTCCTCCCCTTACATGGGATAAATTGTATAAACAATTGCATATGTTTTTTGCTCTCTCTCTCTCTCTGTCCTACTCCCTCCATGTTTGCATTTATTGTCATTAACAGTTTTCACTCATGGCGCGCGTAATTTAACGACAACCACAACAGCAATAGCAACAATAATAAGTGATAGCCTAGCCATGATGATGATTATAACGACAACAACAACAATAAACACATTAAATAGCAACAACAGTATAATCTACACAAAACACAGTGTTGCATTTGATTTTTCGTCAGATTTTCCTTTATTATTGTCGCCTCATTTTTTTTTTTTAATTTTTTTGTTCGTGACATAATGTCACACATTGACTCAAAAATAAAATTAAAAAAAAAAAAAATCAAAGAATTTTTGCAGAAAAACAAAAATTATTTTTGTAATCTTTTTGAATTTTAATTTTTTAATTGTTTTTGGTTTTCTTTTTTTGTGGCACAAGATTTCTTTTATCATTTTGACGAAATAAAAATTTGTTGGTATAAAAAAAAAACAAATATTTTCCGTGAATAATTTTTATTAAAAAAAATTTCTTCTACAAAAAACACGTAAAATTTTGATACAACTTTTGTATGAATGATTGGATGGAGCCCCTCACTATCTTACCAATTTTTACAAGTAAACATGAAGACTCTATTTTACATATTTATTGTCGTGTGGAGATGCTGGAGTCCAGCGACGAAACGATCTCCAGTATTATCATCGATCTATACAGGGTATCCTTATATTACTCTGACGAGCTTCGGAATATCATCATATATATTATTTCTAAAGCACTTTTTTTGTCGGTTGCAAATATCTCCCATACCACTGCATCAAATTTAATAAACGATATCTCATTTTAAAGCTTATATCTAACACTAATTGCGAAAAATAATTAGAAATTGAAAAATTAATATTTTCATTGATAAAAATTATATTTTATATTGAACTGCATAATAATACTGTTGTCATTGTGATTACATGTTTTTGTTCAAGTGTGCTAATACAGGTTCGCTTAATAGTAATGCAGTACTACATGATATAGTATGTATAAAAATCCATTCTGGCAATACCACTATTTACTCTAATGCCGTTTATTACTAAGTCAGTTTTATATAAAAGGCAAAAGGTTGTAAAAAGCTGTTTTGGCAATTATTTTTATGTTACAAAAATGACAACTAACGGTGCGACATATTCGCACGGGTCATCTAGTTGTTGTTTACTGTTTAACCTTTCATTGAATATGGTCACGAGGTCCAAAATCGATTTTGATATTTCTCGACCGTGTACTAAAGAGATCACGCAGTCGCCCTAGTCTTATTAGGTGTGAAGCGAGAAGGTTCAAATCCCCGTTCAGCCATCTCCAACAAAACGAAATAAAAAAATATTTATTTGGCAGCGGCCACCCAGTACATTTCTGGCAAAAACTCTAAGAGTAAAATTGCCATGAAAGAGTTCTCAAAATCTCTCTTTTGGAGTCGACTATAAACTCTACAACCCGCCACTCTAGCTAGGTTGTAGTCCTGGTGATGACCAATTATGTAACTATAACTTAAGCCTTGCACATGATTTCCCGTTAGATGACGTAGTTGGGCTATTTTAAAGGTTTCCAAGACTTTTTCATATGTGAATGTAGTTGGCAGCCCTGCAATATAACTTATATTGTCATTAGCCAATAGAAACACAATTTGCGTGACGTCATTGATTCTCAACATGCGCAGAAAGTTTTAATTTTGTGTGCGTGATGGCGTAATCTTTAGTTTATCATTCTTGGTATGTTTTAAAGAGATCATGAGCTATTTCAGTTGTCGAAATTGACTACCAAACTCCCATTAGAGTTCACTTGGTTCCATTTTTTTTTTATTTTTTCTTTTCTCGTTAGCCTTCAATTTGGTCAACAACATCAGAATGTTGTTCGCATTCATAGTAGCAAACTTTAATAAAAAAAAAAAAAAATATGGGGTAAGTGATTAATATAATAATATTAATATTCTTGACGACTTGTGGAGAGATCGAGTCGTCAGTTATTATTTAAAAAGTGTAACAATCGAGTGATATTTGTTTTTACTCTCAGAGTTTTTGTCAGAAATCTGCTGAGAGGAAGTCACCGAAAAATTATTTTCAAATTTTCGTTTTGATGTCTGAACTCGGGTCTATCGTCTAATAAGCCAACACACTACCTACTAGACCACGGCGACCTCAATTTCAAGTTTGCACGACTATCAGAAATCGGCTAATGTTTGTGTTTTTTTTTGCGAATTTTTGGGCAAATATTGACTAACTTCTGATGGTCGCTCAAACGTGAAGCGTGACACCTTTTTGTGATAAACAATCAATCAAGGATTCATACGCATTTTAATATGTATGCGTCAGGCAACCTTTACTCATATTTAAAATTTCTAGGTACTCATCACACTCATACTTAATAACAACACGTATGATGTTGTTGATTTCGACGACTCTCCATAACTCAACATATAAAGGAAGTATGAATCGCGTACGAACACTAAAATACTTACTAGAAGGTTGGGTATTTGCTTTGCTTGCTACTCAACAATAACTAAAACTGTAAATTTTGATAAATGATTCCACTGTGACTCGAGTTATAAGATAACTTTTTTTAAGTTATGAATCGGAATGAGTATACTGGCTTATGAATCAAACATATTTCGAATGGTATGAGTTTTAGGGTCACCGTGGTCTAGTAGGTAGTATGCTGGCTTATTAGACGTAAAGCCAGGATTCAAGTCCCAGGCCAGACATCAAAATAAACATACAAAAAGTATTTTTGCGGCAATTTCCTTTCAGCAGATTTCTGGCAAAAACTCTGAGAGTAAAAATAAAATTGCCATGAAAAGTTTCTCAAAAAAATCGTTCGGAATCGACTTTAAACTGTAGGTCCCGCTGCTTACGTATAAAATTAACACACAGAACATAAATAGTGTGAGAAACTAGGTTAATAATCCTGACTGAAGGGTTGTATTGACCAATTATGAGTATGAGTTTGATGACAACTCATGTATTTTACGCATATTGATTGCAACCTGTCCTAATAAATCAACGTTGTAATGATGAGTACGACTGAATCACGAGTACATTGAGTTAAATTGCACTATTGTTGGCTTACTTAGTTGTATTAAAAATTTAATGAGTGCTTTTGAGTAGTGGAAAAAAACGATTCATTGCTGATCACTGATACAGATCTTGGTCTTCTGGTATATGATTGCTAAGACAAGTTATCACAAACCTTAAATAACTTACTTCAGCCCGGAATAACAGATATTTTCAGGTTATAAACGGAGAAAATATTGTAAATATTTAAAAGCATGAATTGTGTGTCTGATCATTAATAAATAACAACAAATAAAATTTAATTTTTATGATCATGATCATGATCATGATGATCTTCTTCATTCTTTATCTATAATTAAATATCACGCGACTTATTTGCATAAATTTCGTAGGGTATTCTTTTAATGTTTTTGCTTTTTTGCACATTTAATATTTTATTTTATTTAATTTTATTGATTAGCATTATTTATTACTAGATGACCCCGTACGAATATTTCGCACCGTTAGTTTTCATTTTTGTAACATATAATCACAATGACAACCGTATTATCATGCAGTTCTATATAAAATATAATTTTTATCAATGAAAATATTAATTTTTCAGTTTCTAATTATTTTTCACAATTAGTGTTAGATGTAAGCTTTAAAATGAGATATCGTTCATTAAATTTGATGCGATGGTATGGGAGATATTTGCAACGGACAAAAAAAAAGTGCTTTAGAAATAATATATATGATGATAATTGATTTATTTAAATAAAATAAAATTAAATTGGAATGTATGTAACTTTAATTGTGGCCATTTTATATTCAAGCATTGCATTGCATTGCTATTGACAGCTCCAGCGGTAGTTGTCGATGCTGTTAATGGATCACATGCGGGTGATTAGTTTGATGGATTTTTATCGGATTTTTCTGGTTTTTTCTTTTATTTTTTTTATTTTTAACCGCTTGTCTTAATAGCGGAAGTTATTGTATAATGAAAGGTTTTTTTTTATTTTTTTATTTAAAAAACAACAACAAAAATAGAGAAATAATTAAATTCGTTCCTCGGGTCATAAAAAAAAGTTATTTTTGGGTTTTTATTTTTATTTTCTAATTTTTTTTTGTATTTTTTTTCTTCGCTTTTTTCATTTCTTTCTCCATTTAAGTTATTCGCGATGCGTGGTTTGTTACGAAATCTCCAATTTGATTTTTTTTTTCGTTTCTTTTCGATTTGATTTTATATTTTCGAATAAAAAAAAAGAAAGAAATAATTTTTGTTGATTTTTTTTTGTTTTTGGTTTTATAAGTTTATTGATCGATATTTTTATGAATATTTTTGTGTATAAAATATGCTAAAATACGAATAGATTTAAACTTTTTTTTTTTTTGTTAATTAATTAGTTAACACATCAAGCAAAAAAAAAAAAACAATTTGAAATGATCTCCTATTAGTTCATTAGACTTTTTAAATCGCAAAATCAATATCAAATCTCTGTTTAGTTCCTTAATAACAACGCATACATACTTATTTAATTATTTATTACAGCCCTTTAGTCAAGATTAGAACCTAGCTTAGCACAGCACACCACCCATGTTGAATGTGTATTAAGCTTGATCCATTAGTAGAGACCCCAAGATATTAAAGTCGACTCCGAACAACTGATTTTTTTGGAGAACTTTTCATGGCAGAATGGCAGCTGAGAGGAAGCTGCCGTTTTGTTTTAGATGTCTAAGCTGGGATTTGTAATAAGTCGAAATTTATTCTAAAATCGTTTTGGTTTCATAAAGAAAATGTTTTAACCCTGGGTAGCGAGCGTATAATTCACAAATATTGGAAATTGCATATAGACTTCTGGTACTCAGTAAAGCAAACAGTCCCATACTATCTTCTATTTAAGAGCCAAGTTCTTGAATAAGCGGCGTGAATGTTAGATAGTATACCTCCTGTCCGAAGTTGAATTGAATCCATCTTACAGGATAACCGGCCTGAACTTTCCCAATGTGTGTGAAGATAAATTCGAATTTGAAAATCCAAGACGCAACCCATAAATTTTAGCAGCGCCACACTTAGCGTTAACAGTGCACAATTTGATCTTAACAGAGCAAAATTTGCCGTTAACAGAGCACTGTTAACTGTTTAACAATATCCATTTGAACAAGGTCACTTGTTTAGCAGGTAATTTTAGGGCATATAGTAGGTCTATGAGTACCATATAATACTCTAGTGATTGTTCCAATGCCTCTTAATATTATCAGCAAAAAAGTTCTTGTATGAAGTGATATGGTATTGTAAAAATTGGCTTTGAAAACATCAATTTTTTGATTGAAAATTCTCTAGAAGATCAGTGGCCATTTGGGAACATATAAGAAACTGTACCTCCTACAGACTATATACAAATGGTAGTCCAGAGGGTCCTCTTTCCAACCGTGGTAGTGGGAGTGGAACAGTTGACGGCATATGTACTTTGCCATTGGCTCTAGCATTGGTATTGTTTGCACATCCTTCACCTCTTAATTTGAAAATGCCAAAACACAAAATGAAACTTATTTGCCTGCTACCAGATGTTAAACTTGATTGTATGCACTTTTACCATAGTAAACGATCATACATACATAATTGGTCATTACAACCCTTCAGTCAGGATTATTAACCTACCTTCTCACACCACTTATGTTGTGTGCATTAATTTTATACAGAAGTGGCGGGACCTACAGTTTACAGTCGATTCCGAACGACAGATTTTTTTGAGAAACTTTTCATGGCAATTTTATTTCCTCTCAGAATTTTTGCCAGAAATATGCAGAAAAGAAATCGCCGAAAAATACTTTCTGTATTTTTATTTTGATGTCTGGCCAGGGACTCGAATCCTGGCTTTAAGTCTAATAAGCCAGCACACTACCTACTATGCCACGGCGACAGTAAACGATCATCTCATGTTTATTTGTTAACACTTTCGCTGCCAAGGACGAGTATACTCGTCTTTGACAGGGATCCCGCATTGCCAAGACGAGTATACTCGTCCTACTTTAAATATATTATATCATGCTGGCTTTTGAATTAGCAAATATTTTTGTGCCAATCGACAATAGTGAATTTGTAAGTGTTGCCAATTTACGCAATGTGTCTCGGTTTATTTTAACCAACTGCGTGATATATTATTTGTTTTTCTACTAAAACGTACGCAAATACTTTCGTATATAGAGTCCTTCTGCCTTCCTATCGTTAACAACGAGTATACTCGTCTATGGTTTTCTGCTTGTAAATGATTATGTATGATAATATATGTATGTGCTCTTACCAAGAAAGAACGGCAATGGGAATGATTTTATATCATTTAGGCTTGGCAGTGAAAATGTTAAATTCGCAGTTGAACGAGGCTCTTTTCCTTTAATCTGTAATATCTGTAATAACCCTTCCAAATGTAATACGTAGATATTCTTATCATTTTACAATACTACTCGTATATTTCTCGTACATATTAAGCAACCCCCTTTTATTGCCAACACAAAAAAAAATTAAAAAAAAAAACTTTCAAACGGCCACCTTAACCCCAACACAATATTAAAAAACGAACTCATTTTACCTTGAATGAGTTTCAATGAATTTTCTAAACAAAATCAATGAATGGTTGGCTTTAATGTGGCAAATGACTTATTCAACAACAACAATAATAACAACAACAATAACAATAACAAATTAAAATAGAAATAGAAATAGACAGAAAAAAACAGTAGAGAATTGATATTTAAAACTCAATCTCATTAATTGAAAGTAATCGCTTGCAATCACAAATGTAATCTTAATCTTGACCCTCTACATTTTGCGAGAGTCTCCATTTACAAAAACAAAAACGAAACATAAAAACACAGAAACTGCAAAAACAAAAACAAAAAAAATTATCCCCTGCTTGCCTCATAACATATGTATGGACTTAGGCGACAATAGTTTGTAACATTTAAGTGAACATACTCATGCATACGGCAGGCATATGCATGCAACATATGCAAGCAACAAACAGTTAAAATGATTACTTTATTAAAATACATCTATACACGCACACACACACACACACACACACATACATTATTAATCGCGAGAGGAAGAAAGAGGGAGAGAATGAAGATTTGAAAATCAAGTACAAACTACACACACACACACTCGCACGATAATTTAAGTACCAGACTACTACCACTAAACCCCCCCCCCCCCCCCATTTGATGGGAGACTTTTGTGACTCTCAATTTTATTTTCATAATTTTTCTGATTTTATTTCATTACAACAACAACAATATCAAGTAGAAAAATGTATATTTTTATGCCAGTTCAACTTGAAATGTTGTTGAACCGAATTACGGCAACAACAATTTTTTTTTTCTTCTTCTTGTTTTTTTCATAGAATATTATTTAAGTGTGCTGTTGTTTATATTTGTCGTTTGCAGTTTATAATTGTGTTTGCTGTTGCTGTTGTTGTTTTTGTTTGCTTACATTTGATAAAAATTGAAGGAAAAATAAAAACACGAAACATTTTTTTTAAAAAGGAAACTTGTTGTCACTAATTTAATGCACAAAACTGCAACCGCAACTGCAACCGCAACCGTAAACTAATACAACCACACAACACAGTACAAGCAAGCCAGCCAGCCAAGCAACCCAACCAACAACAATAAAAACGGCAGCAAATATTAAATAGAATATTTCTGATTGTGTGTGTGTGTGTAGCAAAAAATTATAAAAATTCTATCAACACGCACTTACTTACTTACACACACCCAAATACTATTGTAAATAGTCACAAAAAACAGGCGAGACTGAGAGAGGGTGTAGCAGAGAGACAGCGAGAGAGAGAGAGTCGTAATGATGAAGTGTATAATGAATGAAAAAGGGGACAGGAAGCGTCATGTAAATTGAGGTAAAATGAAGGCGGCTAGAACACTCAACTTTTAGCATTGCAATGCAATTTGTTTGTTTATTATTATGTGTACTTGTCTCTATACACACATTCATACACGTACACATATACACACCACACCGCACCATGCCATACATTCGTTTAGTTTTTATAGTTTTAGTTTTTAATGCGTTTCCAATGCAGAATTTATAAAGAATGTAATCATCATTCATTGTAAAGGCAATTATTATTGAAAATTTAAAAACGTTTTAAACAGTTTTCCAATTAATGGTAAACAACATTGAATGATGAAATAATATTCTAAGACGACTCTCTTCCATCAAGGATGGGCCATCGTGATACCACCACAGTCTTTCATTTCATTCAATACTGAAACCGCCGTCTACAACTTTTAATGAAGTCATCTAAAATAACAATTTCTGAGCTTGAGAGAATATAGTAGAAGTTATAGTAAGAGCAAGTTGTAGCAAGAGTCAAAGAAAAGTTTTCTGTTCTTCCTCATCCCTACTAATTCCCTACATACTTTATTGGCCATTAACACAACCGATTAACAATATTTGCGGATTTCGATCTGGCTTAACATGTCCTCGTACACACATAATTGGTCATTACAACCCTTCAGTCTGGATTATTGACCTAGTTTCTCACACCACTTATATTGTGTGTGTTAATTTTATACATGAGTGGCAGGGAGCTACAGTTTAAAGTCATCTTCGAACGACAGGTTTTTTTTTTCTTCTTGAGAAACTTTTCATGGTAATTTTATTTACTCTCAGAGTTTTTGCCAGAAATCTGCTGAAAGGAAATCGCCGAAGAAATACTTTTTGTATTTCGTACCCTGGCTTTACATCTAATAAGCCAACGACGACTCCAACAAGTCCTTCTAGGAGACTCTAATACTTGTGCGCCTTTGCCAGTTGGTCACACCAATTTATGACAGGGCTTTCTCCTTGCAATGTAAACTAGGCCGTCCTCTTTGCCGCTTTCCGCAAATCCAAATACCCGTCCTTATCCATTCAAACAACATGGCCGAGCCAATGCAGCCGCTGGATATGAATACGCTGCAGAACGTCCATATCGTTGAGGAACTGATACAACTCATTGTTAGATCGAATGCGGAAATCATTCCGAGTCGCACTGGACCGAAGATATTATGTAGGACTCTTCACTCGAATACTCTCAAGGTTGCAAGATCAGTGTGCTTAATAAGGTACATGGTACCCTTCCCTCCTGGAGAATGGGCATTTTTTAGTCTGGCTGTACAAGAGAGGTCTCTGTTGCTCAATTGCCTGTAGAGCACCTCATCTCTACCAATTTATTTAATTGGTCATTACAGTGCTTTAGTGAGGATTACAACCAACCTTCTTACTCCAAATATGTTGTGTACGTTAATTTTATCCATAAACGGCGTGACCGTCATCACTGTACATACGTTCATATATAAAGGGTCCGCCAAATAGCTTTTTTTTTCTTTGAAAATGCTTTAAAAAACTACTATTTTCTCAAATTTCTTTTTTTATGTGAAAGTAGAATCCTTCCGGATAAGAATGAAAAATAATTTCATTCAAATGGCTGCCTCGGCTGGCCATGCAATAGCCTACACAATCGGTGCAATTTTTAAGCACGTTATCGATTGTGTGCAGCTGTATTTCAACAATGGCTTCACGAATATTGTGCTTTAAAGCTTCAATTGTCTCTGGCTTGTCGGCGTAACACGTATCTCTGACGGTACCCCACAAATAATAGTCCAACGGCGTCAAATCGCAGCTCCGTGGTGGCCAAACGAAATCAGCTCTGCGGCTTCAAAAACAGATGCGATCTTCAAAAACAGAGCGCAAAACATCGAGTGTAGCTTCGGCTGTATGGCACGTAGCGCCGTCCTGTTGAAACCAAATGTTGCCAACAAACAAACAAAAATACTTTCAAACTTTTACGTTTGGTTCGAGATGGTTTTGAACCACAAAATCACGTCAAATAATTCAACACTCTACCTACTAATTGCTTACACCAGTTGCTGAAAGGTCTGTTGTTCGAAGTCGATTTTGAATTATAATTTCCACCACTTATGCATAAAATGAACACCAACGATAGGGGTTATGATAAATAAATGCGTTTCCAAAATGTCTGTTACTTTTTCTTTAGCATTTTAGTTTTCATTTTAGGAACAAAAAAAAAATTCGTTACAATTTTTCTATTGCCACCCAAAGTGTCGCACACCTTTAAGGCTTCTGATCAGACTTAACAATAAACACACAGGACATACGCATGCAAACTACACTCTTAGAAAAACTAGCATTTTTACGCGCATGTGTTGTTGGACTTAACGAATGAACGAACATAAGAACGATGTTATTGATGTTGATATTGCTATTGCTGTTGTTGTTGTTGTTGTTGCTGCTGTCGTTGTCGTTTAATATTATTTGTTTTTGTATTCGTTTTTCTATTTTTATTTACAATTTATTTGTTGCTGGTTTGTTTTGTTGTTGTTGTTTCGCTATTTTTTTTTTCAGTTTTTTTTTTAGAATGTAATTGTGCGCCTGGCCTAGACCTAGAAAAGGAAATTTTTCGTGTTAAATATTGTTGTTGCAGTTATTGCTGTTGCTGTTGCTATTCACAGCTACAGCTACAGCTGTCAGAAACAGCGCATATTGTACTGTGTTCACTAATGTTCATAGAATAATTGCACTTGTGTGTACGTATTGATGTACATACGTGTAGTGTGTATGTAGATGTTGTTATTATTGCCATCGTTGTTATTAGTAGTATTAGTGACTCTTGTTTGGTTCTCCTTCCTTGCTAACACACACACACAGCTGCATGCACACATGCATTTTGTTTATTTAGAGCCACTTACACTCGTTTTGTTTTTAGTTGGGATTGAGCGTAGATAAATTGGCTGCACTGTATGGTGGGTTAGTTGTTGTTGTTGTTAGTGTTGTGATTACAAAATTTTGTTTTTCTGTTTTTTAATTCTCTTTGTATGCATTGAGTGTGTGTGTATGCGAATATGAGAGAGAATTTTATTGGAATTATTTTCTATGTCAGCCAGTGTGGTGTAAGTGTTTATTGTATGCGTAAATTTAATGTTATTGAATTATCACTATGTGTTCGCCATATTTATGCATGTGCATGAGTGTGTGTGTGTGTGTGTGTGTAATAATAAAAAAGTGGAAGTGGCTGTTGTATATGCAACAGAATAACTAGAATTCATGAGAAATAAAAATTATCGACGATTTTCTTATTTTTTTTTTCAGTCTAGAACTTTTTAGATTTTTTTGTTGTTGTTTTTGTATATTTTTTTTATAGAATTTTATTCAATAAATAAGAAATATAGGAAGAAAATATTTCAAAAAAGGATGTGAAAAATGTTACAAAAATAAACCAAAACGAAATAGAAATTTTCTTAAGGAATGTTAAGTCAAAATTGTTATTTTCCCCTATTCATTTAATTTAGCCGTAAAGAAGTTGTTAAACATCGACTAGCTATCTTGTTGCTGACAGTGATTGGCCTTGTGTGTTTCATTTGAAAAGAAATATCAGCCGCCAACGTTGCCAGCCTATAATCCTTATCAATCAGTGACTTTTTTGGCAATGCATTGGTTGTTCTTGGATCTCATATAGAGTTACCAACTCCCTTCCTCCTCCTCTTTTATACTAATTCATGTACGCAATGCTTTGCAAAAGAAACTTTGATTATTTTAATGATTGACCGCCCCCCTTATTTAGGATTTATTGCGTTCTAAAACGTTGGAATCTGGCTTATAAATAATATTCCTTATTTCACCATAAAGAGATACACTCTCCGTTTGTTAATCAGGTCGCATCAGTCCGAAGAAGTGTCCGAGATGAGGCCTAAACCTACATTTCTAACAAGGTCACACATTTCATCGTGCCTTTATTTGTCAGTTTCAATACTCAAACGCATCACAATGTCTGGAAATCCAATATTGCACCACCCCACTTAATATCTATAACGGAGGGCCGTAACCAGTGACGTTGTGCTAATTTTTTCTTTACCGGAACGCATATACTGTGTAATTATACAGACAGAGCCGATCCCGGGTAGGCGGGGGTGATTTTCCATGATAATCCTGGCGGCGTCGTTTTTTTTTAGGTTTCATGTCCCAAATTTGGCGACGGGAGAAGGGAGATTTTCTCCCAAGTTCCGGAACACGTTCCTTTCCAAGATGGAAGTACCAGAACAACGTTTTGGAGCGTTCCGGCGCGACAACATCACTGGTCGCAACCTTTCTTTTACAAGCTAAAATCATACATACAAACATAATTGGCCATTACAACCCTTCAGTCAGTATTACGACCTAGCTTCTCACACCACTTATGTTGTGTGCGTTAATTTTTATACGTAAGTGGCGGAACCTACAGTTTTAAAGTCGACTCCGAACGACAGATTTTTGAGAAGCTTTTCATGGGAATTTTTACTCTTAGAGTCGTTGCTAGAAATCTGCTGAGAGGATGTGGCCTGGGATTCGAACCCGGGCCTTTTGTCTAATAAGCCAACACACTACCTATTAGACCACGTCGACTTCAAACCGAAATCAAACACGAGACAATATAACGACATGCGCTTTAACTTAAAAGATCTTTTGTGTTCTCCTCAAAGCATACAAGGCGCCTATACACAGTAATCAAGGGTACTTCTATAATAGACGGTATCCAGTTATTATAATCAGCCATTGGAGTACCATTCTATTCGATTGGAATTCCGCGAGTATATGCGATTATATTTCCGACAAAAACGGCTCCCAATTCCCCTGGATCCCACTGGTACCGATTGCATATCTTCAAAAAATCTACAAAGTATTCTGCAATGTGCCATGAGTTTTCTCAGGGACACTCTGTTTTATTAGGGAGGAGATATCTCAGGTAATATCCTCCCAATGTGCCTCTTATGATTATAATTGCAGAATTCCTTTAAAGTGTTGCCTTTACCAAGCTAAAGTAGACTTCTATGCTTTTAGCACTCCCTTTCAACAAGAATTCTTAAAAATTCTTTCAATTTTTAATCGTACAATGCCACACGATTAAAGCAACAAAATAAAGAAATTACAACAAAAAATTATTTTCCTTTTTTTGTTTTTTTAATAATTTTTCTTAATTTAAATAGAAAAAAATTGCATAAAAATTCTTAATTTTCTAATGCTATTTATTTTAGAACAACAACAACAACACCAATAACCATTAAACAATCAAACAAAATGACGACGAGAAGGAAAAAACAAAACAAACAAACAAAACAAAAAAAAACCAAATTATGGCAACAGTGTCGAGTGCAATTTACAATGGCAGGGGCAGAAGTGCATTTACACTGACATGAACTGACTAAAAAATAACTGGCATTAGAATTTTTTCATTTCATTTGTTTGTTTATTTTGTTGTACATACACATACATACACACACACAGAAAGAAGGGAGAGCGAAAGAGAGAGTGTAACATAAACAGCCAGAATAACAATAATAATAAACCGTACACCTAAAGAGCTTATGCATGTGATGTGAGGAGAATACAAAGGAATACACGTATACATACACATACACATCCATATAAGAACCATACATGCATGTAATACAACTAATGCTTTGAGCGATGATGTAAACAACTAAACTATATGCTGATAGAAAGCAAACGGTTAACGTGTGGTGGGATGGGTGGTGTGTTGTGTTGTGGTATGGTGTGTGTGTATGACAAGCAGTACACTAAGCACAATGATAAAGCTTGATGTCCATGTCCCCATTTAAGTCAAGTGACGTGCTATCTGTCGCCTTCTCTCAGAACTTTGACTCCGATTTTCTGTTTGAATGCCAACCGCGCGAATATTTTTGCATTTCAACGCATAGCAAAACGAACAAAAAAAAAACGACGACAATCAACGATTGTTATTTGCTTAAATGCTTGCTTGCTTGTTGGTGTTAGTGTTGTTGTTGTTGTTGTTATAGTTAGTTGCACTATAAGTTTTGTTTTTCTATTTCTAGATATTTTTTGCTTTTTTTTTTGTTCGTTTCGTTCTTGTTTTTGTTTATTTTTAATGAAAATCATACAAATGTTGTCTGTGTTTATTCTTATCTATGGCTGTGTTTGCGTGTGTGTGTGTGTGTCTGTGTATTTATTTGTATAGCCAGTCAGTTATATTTCTAATAAATGTCTGACTGTCTGTGTGTGTGTGTGTGTTTGAGTGTATGTGTGTGCTTATTTGATGCAAAACATGTCCGCTGCCATAGACTGTCTTTATTATTCAATAGTTATTGCTTGCTTCTGCTGCTGCCGTCTTTTTTTGTTTTCGGAAGAGAACAGTGGTGACGTTCTAAACAATTTTAAGGATTTCTTTTCTTTGCTTTTTTTTCTGTCAACTTCCTGAATGAAATATTTTTTCCATGGAATTTTAGGAAACAAAATTGATTTTGAAATTAAAGATCTCAGGTTTTTTTATTTTTTTTAAATAGAATAATTGCATACATAAACGTATCAAAGCAAATGTAAAAATAAGACTTTTTCTTGTCCTTTCTGGCAAATAAAGAAATACTAGTTGTAGGTTAGAGAGAGCCGGCGAATGTTAAGGAAAAAGGTGCCACATCGGTTCTCCTTTGGGCTCCTTGTGATACGTACGTACACAATTGGCCATTACAACCCTTCAGTCAGGATTACAACCTAGCTTCTCACACCACTTATGTTGTGTGCGTTAATTTTTATACATGAGTGGCGGGACGTACAGTTTAAAGTCGACTCCCAACGACAGATTTTTGGGAAGCTTTTCATGGCAATTTTTACTTTCAGAGTCTTTGGCAGAAATCTGCTGAGAGGAAGTCGCCGAAGAAATATTTTTTCGTTTTAATGTCTAACCTGGGATTCGAACCCGGGCCTTTTGTCTAATAAGCCAACACACTACCTACTAGACCACGGGCTCCTTGTGATACCAAATTCAATATTTTACCTCGGGATCAAACATTTCCTAGAGAAAACCAATTTGTTTCCCAATTTTTGCAGCAGATTTTGTAGCGTTCGTTCGTTCAAATATGTCAGGAATTGAGAAGTGAAAAAATTCTTCTTTTAATGGGAAAATCAGGTCACTAACGAATGAAAAGAAAGACAGTCTCTTCTTCCTTCTGAGCTCCATAGATCCTGCAAAGTTCATTAGACAGAATTCCAAGTCTTTCGGCATGCCCACCAAAATGCCAGTTGTGAATAAAGGACCGAAGTTAGTCTGTCGAGCCGAATGTGTCTACGTCTTCCTAGAATAACAGGCTTGATCAATAATTGTCTGTTTTGAGTTCTATCAGGCACCAGCTTAGCTCTCTGCTTTAATAGAAAAACTCATAAATCATGCAGCTGCCAATTTAAATGATGCTTTTAGTCATAGTCGCCGTGGTCTAGTGGGTAGTGTGTTGGCTTATTAGACGAAAGCCCCGGGTTCGTATCCCAGGTCAGACATCAAAACGAAAAAATATTTCTTCGGCGACTTCCTATCAGCAGATTTCTGGCAAAGACTCTGAAAGTAAAAATTGCCATGAAAAGCTTCTCAAAAATCTGTCGTTCGGAGTCGACTTTAAATTGTAGGTCCCGCCACTCACGTACAAAATTAACGCACACAACATAAGTGGTGTGAGAAGCAAGGTCGTAATTCTGACTGAAGGGTTGTAAAGGCCAATTATGTATGTATGTTTAGTCATAGAGAGGTTATAGTTATCTTAAGGACCAAAAGAGCATCGACCATTTTACATATTTTCCTAGGTCCATCTCAAGTCCCCCCTTTTCGATCAATCATTAAATTTGTTAAAAGTTTCATGTCGAATTTCAAGTCCATTTTATGTTAGTTACGCTTTAAATTTCAAGTTCTGTTTGGCAAGATCCTTTAATCAGGACTTAGTCGGAATCCTTTAGTCGAGTTCACAATACCCCTGTAGTACATAGTAACTTATTTGGTTATAAGCGTATTTTAGTTAAGATTTCAACCTATCTTCTCCAACAACCCAGTAGTGTGTGGGATAGTTTTATAAATAATAGATCATTGAGAACCTTTCCAACACACAAAACATGATTAGTGTTAGAGTAATTATGTAGTGGGTAATTGAGAAAAATCTTCACTTCAAGTTCAGGTTCAGTATAGATGAATTGAAGGGTAATCATTCTTCTTTTTTTTATCTGCTATTTTCATAGATGAAAATAGGAATTATTCTATGAACAGGATAATAAATTTCATTAAAATTGTTCACCAATTTGATCATTTTCAGTGTCGCCATAAACTGTTTCTGTTTTCTTAATCCTTAATGGACATCGCTGAAGTTCGCTGAAATCCAATCTGTCATTGCCATCTGCATGAGGCGGTCTTTTAAGAACAAGGGAAGGCTTTTAGTTTGAAATTTAATTACAGAAATCTTTATTTTATTTTCAATTACATACTCAATACAACACTCAATGGCTTTGTTAATCTTCTTATTGAACTTTCTATTTTTAAAAACTCCAATGGAAACGCTTTAACATCCTTCATAATCCCAAAAAAAAAAAATTCAAATTTTTCAAACGCATTAAAATGCGTTGCAGACAGAGCCAATTGCCTCGTGTAGTCATATTTTTTAATTTCTAGGAAATTTTTTTATTAGCGTGTGCTGCAAGAAGCAGAAAATAAATTTTTTGAAATTCTTATTCGCCTTCACTTCTTGTCTGTTTAAGAAGTTTTCAAACTGGCCTGAGAATGTCTGACAATCAACAAAAAAAGTCCAGCCCAATTCAACTTTTTTTTTTAAGAGAAAAATTCAATAACCATCCTCCCTCTCTTCATTTTAGAAAAACAAAAACAAATTTCTACCCACCTACCCACATTCCGCCCACCTTTCCCAATTAAATAAAGTGGCTTCAACGACGAGAGGGACATTGGTGCTTATAAAGATCTTAGTTGGTTCAATAGTAGTAAATTTTAAACGCGCAAAGTTTAATTTCTGAGTACATACACAATTGGCCATTACAACCCTTCAGTCAGGATTACGACCTAGCTTCTCACACCATTTATGTTGTGTGCCTTAATTTAATACATGAGTGGCGAGACCTACAGTTTTTAAAGTCGACTCCGAACGACAGATTTTTACGAGAAGCTTTTCATGGCAATTTTTTACTTTCAGAGTCTTTGCCCGAAATCTGCTGAGAGGAAGTCGCCGAAGAAATTTTTTTTTAGGATTCGAACCCGGGCCTTTTGTCTAATAAGCCAACACACTACCCACTAGACCAGGGCGACTTCATAATTTCTGAGTATAATTTCATAATATTCCAGCCCCTTTGATGGCATATTTCCTTCTAACACATTCGTAAGGTCCAAAGAGACCAAATCTCGCACTATTATTTAGGAACTAGAATTTAAAGATGATGAAAGTCGCTGTGTAGCCTAACAGGTAGTATGTTGGCTTATTAGACTGAAGGTTCGAGTTCAAATCCCAGGTCAGACATCGCAACGAAAATATGAAAATATTTCTGTGGTGACTTCTTCTGGCAAAAACTCCAAGAATAAATAAAAATTGCCATGAAAAGCTTTTCAAAAATTTGCCGTTCGAAGTCGACGTTAAACTTTAGGTCACAACATAAGTGGTGGCGTGAGAAGCTATGTCGTAATCCTGACTGATGGGTTTTTGTGACGATTTGAAGCATGGATATCCAATTTTTGAACTTGAAATGCTTCTGGGCTGAAACACTAGCAAGCTGAAGAGTCATACTGAGTGCCTAGTATTTATCAAGGTTGTCCATATAGGGTCTGATTATCAGCTGTTAATCTAACGCATCATTTATTTAATGAAAGACTTGCAATTTACAAATTTGGTGCCTGCACAACCGAAGAATGAATCATAAGTGGCCACTTTTCGAGTATTGCTGGGGGGAGAGCGGAAATTGTGAAGAAACCTGCAGAGTTAGGATCACTACGATATGGCCAGGGCCATTGCATCATCGCAATGCATGCATTATCGAAAATATCGCTACGAATTTTATAATTTCTTGGATTTCCCTAACGGCTTATTGTGCGGTATTCTGGTATTTGACTTTTCACCTCCTAGCACCTACTAAGTCCAATTCATGCAAAGATGTCTGACCATTTAAAACATCGTGATTAGAGTCAATGATTCTAGAGTAGGGAGGTAGGATTTTTTGAAGCAAAATTTTCTTTGCCAAAGAGAATCATTTCTCGCTTGTTGGTTATGTCATCAAGTGCATTGGGGTCCGAAGTTATTGTGGAAAACTTATTACATCCAGTAATTGAGAGTAGTTCACTTGGATCTTTCATAAAAAAGGACATAGAAGAGCTGTTACTGATAATTTAAGTGCTGTGGCCGGCATGATAACTCTAGTGAAGGCTGTGTACACGACCAATTTTGGTTTCATTGCAAACAAAGTTTCCGGCATGAGTAATTTCAGATAATAGTGAAGTCAATTAATCATCAAGATTATGAGATTTTAACGCTGCGTATGGCAACACTGAACATGTAACGTTCTCTCACTCTTTTTATCTTTTCTTGACTTTAAGAATTCATTTTTCATGGCATAAGCTATCATGCAGAATAAAACTAGTTTAACACGTTGACTATCGACTACGAGATAACTCGTAGATTGCGTTCTCTGCTAATGAGAAAACATACGAGTTATCTCGTATTTACAAATGTGAAAAAATCAAGTCGTTTTTTGCCCGTTTTCTGAAAATTGCTGCTGCATTCCTTGTTACTCAGCTATAGTGTTCGTTGTTTTAATTACTCGAGTTCTGTCGCATCAATTCCCTGACATGTTAGGCTCATCCTTATTTGTATGCACGTTAGCATCGTCTTTTACGCTAATAAGAATAACTTTCCCTGATACCGGTGTGCCAGACCTACTTAAGTTTTCATTTTTAATGAAATAAACTCGCTCTCACTCTCTCTCACTTACTCTCTGTCTCTCTCACTTACTCTCTCTCACTCAACTGTAAATTTAAATTAAATTTTTTAAAAAATTCTTATAATTCACTAGCAGAGATCAGCAATGAATAGTTTTTCCGCTACTCATAAGCACTCATTCAATTTTAAGTATGAGTGAGTCAACAGAATTGAAGTTCAACTACTCTGATTCATTCATACTCGCTACAACATTGATTTATAAGTTATAAGTAGGAATAAGTATGAGTACAACGTTGACATCAAACTCACAACATTCGAAATATGTTTGATTCCTACGCCTACTCTTTCAGATTCATAAATTTAGAAAAATAATCTTATAATACGTATAAGTGATTCGAGTGATTCGAATCATTTAGCAAAATTTACAGCCTTTGCTGTTGCTGCATTTACAAACAAAATATGTTTGATTCATACGCCTACTCATTCTGACTCTTAAATTTAGAAAAATAATCTTACAAAACTTATAAGTGATTCGAGTGATTCGAATCATTCATAAAAATTTACAGCCTTTGCTGTTGTTGCATATACAAACAAAGAAGAAAGGAAAGACAAAGACAACAAGCAAAGCAGTGCTCGTATGCGCTTCGTGTAAATGTTAAGTCGAGACGAGTCAAAGTCAATAACATCCTGCGTATTGTTAAGTATGAATACGACGAATACTTCCAACTTTGAGTATGAGTAGTATGAGTATGAGTAAATAAAATATGTATGAATGCGTATAAGTAACAGAATTTATAAGTATGACTTGATTCTACTCATAGTTTTAAATACTACTCGTTAATGATCTCTGATACGTAATACATTATCCTTGAATTCCTAGTGTGCGGATTACATGTGCAACAATGTCTACTTAACCACTGTGCCATGCACATACTACGTATGTATGTATGGATGTATGGATGTGCATTTCAATTCAATTTAATTCCGTTGTGTGTGTCGTGTATCGGTCGTCGTATCGGTAGTTTTCGTTTAAAAATTATTATATTGTGTACCGTTTGTTGTTGTTGTTGTAAAGTGTTATTGAGAAAAATGTTTGCTATTTACAATGCACAAGTTTTTCCAATTGATTGACGCAACGCCTTAACGTCAAACACACTCAATGGCTATATGACGACGACACATGTAGTGGTGGTGGTGGTGGTGGTGGTGTTAGTGGATGGTTTCGGCTATGCTAGTATTCAATATTTAATTCGTTTTTGAATGCAACAAACAAACGAACGAACACAACATTACATACGTATGTGTGTATGTATGTGTGGTAAAAATGCTTGATTATTGTCACAATGTGTTCTAAGTGGCACACACAGTTTTAATGACTCGTCAGTACGTTCGTTCGTCCATCTGTTCGTTTAGTTAGTTCGTAAATCATTTGACGTTGTCGTCGTTGCCGTTGCCGTTGTCATGCAAACCAGTTGAGAGGCAGCAACAACCTCATACAACCTTAGACTGAACAGCTTTGTATGTTCAGTGTCACCACGTCTATTAGTATTTGTTTAAATTATTTATTATTGCTTGATATTTCGAACTGTTACTGTTGTTGTTGTTGTTGCTATTGCTATTTAATGCTATTTATTGTTTTGCTAGTTTTTTTCTTTTTTTTTTTTTGCCACTGTATTTATAATTTTAAATCGTTTAATGGCTGGATGGCTGGCTGGCTGGCTGTTCGATTACAGTTTTCTTTCCCCATATATTTTATGCCAATGGAAAAGTGAATTTTCTTTTCATTTTCTTTTTTTCAAATTCATTTTGTTTGTAATGGATTTTCCTTTAATTTTTTTCTATAAAATCAGGGTCTTTGGGTTATAAGTTTATAAGCAATGAAGTATTGTGTTGCAAGTGCACAAGTGTAGTAGCAGCAACACCATTACCGACGCTGCTACCCATCTCTCATCCCTCCTGTCAATGTCAACTCTCTAATCATAATAGTTGCAGCGATTTTCTTTAACTTTCGATTTCTTTTGGCGAAATTTTTTCGTTTTTCTCAGTTTTTTTTTCTTGTTCATTTTCATCTTCATTTCAGTCAGCCAGTCAGTTTTATTGCTGCTACTGTCTTACTCTATATGAGTCACTTAATAATGCACAGGCATTGTCAGTCAGTCAGTCAGTCAGTCATTCATTCAGTGTGTACGTACACATGCTAATACCAGGTCCATTGTCTAGTCAGTAGTCGCTTGATTGCAAGTTTTTCTTTTGCTTAACACGTTAGCTTTGGTTTTTCTTGTTTTTTTGCTTTAAACGTCTACGTATATTTGTGGAAATGAAAATGAAAATCTTTTTGAAAACAGCAAAAAAAGAAAAGAAAAACACCATCAGCCAGCATCATTATTATTATCATCATGCACATGCACATGCATATGCATATGCATACATGCATGAAGAATGACTGAATAAGTGAATGAATGTTATTGCATTTTTAAGCGCCATTATTATTGTTGCTATTTCAGTTTCCATCACCATCACCATATCCATGCCACTACTAGCCAACATCATGCCATGCCATGCCACCACAACAGAAAAGCACTTTCCCTCTCATTGCTTTCCATTTTTGTAATATTTTTTGCTCTCCACATGGTTTTTTTTTGTTTTTTGTTCAATTGCATTGAAAATAGTTTGAAAAACTTCTTTTTTTCTGTTCGTTTTGCATTTGAAGAAGACGACGACGTTGATGACGTTTTACACGGACGGATTGTTGGCAAACAAATAATTACAAACATGCTGCTGTTACTTGCTACCACACTACTACTACAACTATTACTACTACTATTGTTACTAGCTGCAGTTTTGTTGTTGTTGTTGTTTTTAAAGCAATTATACATCCACTTCCATTGCCTGCCTGCATACCAACCAACCAACCAACAACATTTTAAAATTCGTCTTTAGCAGCAACAAGAAATGGCGGTTAATGCTGTCATTGATGAATTTCCATTGGCAGCAGAGAGTTGCTTGCAATACTTTGAAGGAGTGAAATGTCTATCCATGGGATCTTCTAGCGAAAATTTTTAAATCCCCAGGCTACTAAGGCACAGTTTTAAAATGAAATTGCACCTTGACTCGATCAAGGACTAGTTGGTATCATTCATTCTGCAGGTTTTGTCATATTGTTGGAGAGTCAGAATCTATTAACTTTGAAGGTATTTACAGGCCATAGGGCCCAGAAGAGTAATCCTCTGACTCTGTTTTTCTCTTTCTTGTCCTATCGAATCGCATTGTTCTTAGAAATAAATCAGTTTATCAGAATAAAAGTGTAACGCAACTCTAATGAATAATCGACAAACAAAACAAAATACGAAAAATATTTCTTCGGCGACTGCCTCTCAGCAGATATCTGGCAAAGACTCTGAGAGTAAATAAAATTGCCATGAAAAGCTTCTCAAAAATCTATCGTTCGGAGTCGACTTTAAACTGTAGGTCCCGCCACTCATGTATAAAATTAACGCACACAACATAAGTGGTGTGAGAAACTAGGTTAATAATCCTGTCTGAAGGGTAATGACCAATTATGTATGTATGTCTAGGTTAAATCGAAATGTAACACAGCTCTAATGAATAATTGAAATCGTGGTCTTGAAATCTAGTTTAAATCTTCACAACCAGGTTCAATATACCCTATGTTTCCCTAACATAAGTTTGTTAAATAGGTTTGAGGACGTGTATACTCATATTCGTAAACACAAAAACAACTGGAGATCATAAGACAAATTGTATTCGTCCCGGAAAAAGGTTAAAAGATGAAGAAAAAAGAAAAGAAAAAGAAATGAAAGATAATCACGGAAAACATGGCAGAGGGATTAGTCATATAAAAATTAATGAACACTGCTTAGACCCCATTAGATCCCATTAAAAAGCCTCGTAGATTCTCAATATTAAAAGGTTAAAGGATTTAAACTTTCAAACAAACCCTCTCCATGGATATTTAACTTTCTTGCCCTACGGATACAGAGCAGATGCTTTATCATCTTCAAGTGATCCTTACTCGAGGCAGACTACAAAAATCTGGCTGAGATCTGTCTTCGATCTGTATTAGCAACTGGACATCACAATATTTAGTGAGGTGAGGCACCCAGCCGCCATAGTCTAGTAGGTAGTGTGTTGGCTTATTAGTCGTAAAGCCAGGGTTCGAGTCCCAGGCCAAGACATCAAAATAAGCTGATTTCTGGCATAAACTCTGAGAGTAATTAAAATTGCCATGAAAAGTTTCTCAAAAATCTTTCGTTCGTAGTCGACTTTAAATTGTAGGTTCCGCTACTCACGTATAAAATTAATGCACACAACATAAGTGGTGTGAGAAGCTACGTCGTAATTCTGACTGAAGGGTTATTATGATCAATTATGTATGTATGAATTATGAATCTAAATGAGTAGGCTTATGAATCAAACATGTTTCGAATGGTATGAGTTTGATGCCAATGTTGTACGAATACTCATTGCAATCAATAGACGTGGGAATACATGATTCGCGGGAAAAACTTCTTTCGTTCGAGAAGTCTCAAAGTAGGCGTTCAGGCACGGGCCGATATATGAGTGTTGTATTCCACTCTATTCCGGATATAAGTGGTGTAAATAAGTAGTAAGAATATCAGATGAAGTGAAATATTTCTTGGATTCTCTTAAGAAACTAAGTCACTGAGAAATGTGTCGGTTCTAGCGAACATCACACTGAGTTTTCATGCTGGGTTTGTAAAAATGATTATTACGATTTTCATGAACATCTTTGACGTTTTTTTTTTCTAAAATTTGACGATTTGATGGTTTAGTTATCTCGCCGCTATGGTAGAGGTTCCATGGCATTTTTTATGGTGTGTGAGGTAGGATTCAAAATGCCTTCGCATTTACAGTGACCATCGTCAACTGCGTCGAGTGGTGCTTCCACTAAAGCAATCACTTCTCCGTTTCTGGGGATACTACCTTCTCGGAACGGCTATCTACATTACTTCGGGAAAGGCCCAGAACGACGTTGTCTACTTACCCACTTGAAGCCAACTTCATGCTATTAGCTCGTCTTCTCATTTAAGTGGTTCCATGATATAAAGTATCAGGAATTATGGGACTATGATCCTTCCATTCTACACATTTTTTTGAACATTCATTGATAATCTCTGATAGGAACGATGACGACATGATGGTTAGGCGATCTAAGCAGGAACCAGTTCGTTCTTGCCTTATTTTAGCGATTTTCTCATTGACAAACTGTGAATTCCTTCAAATGCTTTGGTTTTGGTTTTTCTTTTTGCTTTTTTTTGTTCGGATGCAGTAATTGTTTTTTCTTCTTCTTCTTCTTTTCTCATTATGGCTACCACTTCCATGGCGGTTGTTGTTGTTGTTGTATTGTGCAGTTGCAATAACAACGTTTGCAGCCGTAATACCGTAAAACAATCGTCAATGGGGGATAGTAATTATTGCATGATAATGATGATCATATTGTTGCTATTGTTGTAATTGATAGTGTTACACATACACATACACACACACACACACAACACACACATACGTTATAAGTTGTACGGTTATAAACGGTGAAACTTTCTTGGAAAAGATTTTCTTTGTAATCGAAAAAAAAACAAGAAAATAAAAATGAAAACGAAACTTTTGCGTGTCTTTCTTGTTTTTTCATGTTCATTTCGTCTTAGGCACTCTATTATTAGTTTTAATATTTATTTTCGTTTGCGTTTGCGTTCGCGTTTTTTTTGTAATGAATTTGTGCAATAATTTCGTTTTCATTTTCATTTTCTAATATGAAATGTTTGTGCAACAAACAGCAGCAATGAAAATGGCGGCAACAAAACAGCAGCAGACTCGCCAGCGCAAACATTTCAAAAACATGAAATCAAAAGGAAAATGAAATGAAAAGAAAAAAAATTGAAACACACACACACAAGTAATGTGGATAAATTTTAAAAATACTTGCCACCACTGGCCATTTATAGTGCATTTGCTTCAAACTTACGTATGATTGTGCAGCATATATCGGGTCCGCCATCTAATGTTTTCTTTTTTCTAACTAGTGCTTATTTTATGAATGGTAATACTATGTTCAGACATGCACTTTTATTGAGAAAATCGCATTATTGCGCGGCATTATTGATCTCAATATCTCATATAAAATTTCAATTAATTATTGCTCAATAAAATCATAAATTGTTATAATATTGATTAAAACTTTAAATACGTTCAGTGAGCATATTACATTTCTCCGAACACTTTCTATTGATATTTGACAACTCAAATGTAAACAATGACAGTGTCATAAGCCAAAACTTTCCTTTGTGCTAGCTAACCAATATTATCAAATTTTTATTTCTCATCCTTTTGAGGAAACCTACTTTGGAGTCACAAGTAGTCCCTATTAACGGCAACAGCTCTGCGTTTCGGTTAATCATTCGCAATATATTTTCCAATATGTTAAATTGTCAAGAAATATTTTAGGCACTAATTTTCGCGATTAAATTAAAAGCAATCAGCTGTTTTGTTTACTAGCTGTCAAATAAATTGTCGTATATGATATGTCTGAACGCTAAAAATATTGTTCTCAATAAACTGAATATTGATTTAATAAAAGTGCATGTCTGAACATAGTATAACACTTAGCTCATGTTTGATTTGATAGATAATTAGTTTTATTCCTTCCGATGAACGAAAATGAACGATTTTGGCAAAAAAAAATCATCTTTTCAAATGAAACTCATTTTGATCTTGGCGGGTATGTAAACAAGCAAAATTGTTGCATTTGAGGCACAGAAAACCTGCACGCACCAAAACGAGTCACTGTTTGGTGCGGATTTTGGTTCAGAGGCATAATTGGGCCATTTTTCTTTGAAAATAAGCAAGAAGTGGCCGTTACAGTCAATGGCGATCGTAAACGGGCCATGTTGAATGAATTTTTGTTCACAAAAATTGAAGAGGAAGATATTGGCAACATTTGGTTTCAACAGGATAGCGCTACGTGCCACACAGCCGAAGCTACACTCGATGTTTGGCGCTTTGTTGTTGCATTATCAGCAGCAGAGCTAATGTCACCACGGAGCTGCAATTTGATGCCATTGGACTATAATTTGTAGAGTGCCGTCAAAGATAAGTGTTATGCCGTCTAGCTAGAGACAATTGACGCTTTAAAGGACAGTATTCGTGAAGCCATTGGTGAAACGCAGCTACACACAATCGATAATGTGCTTAAAAATTGGAACGATCATGTAGGCTACTACATGGCTAACCGAGGCAGCCATTTTAATGAAATTATTTTCCATTATTAACCGGAAGGATTGTACTTTCAAATAAAAAAAAGAAATTTAAGAAAATTTCAGTAGCTGTTTTTTTAAATATTTTCAAAAAAAAAAAAAAATGAATTTGGCGGACCCTTTACATACATTTGCTAGGCGCTTATGTATACATATGTGTGTGTATGTTTGTGTGTTGTTTGGGAGCATGCATTCAAACAAACAACCAAACAACCAAGTTAATTGGGCTCATGGCCAAGTGCTTCCCATTGAAAATCAAAACTTATGCTCTTTTTTTCTTATTTTTTCTATTTTTATTGGGTGTGTGCGTGTTATTGCATATGTAAGAGTAAGTGTATGCATGTATGTGTGTGTGTAAGCATGCATTTTAGTATACCATCTCATGCATGAGATGTTTTTTTTTGCTTCTTCAACTTTTTATTTCACTTTTACTGAAAATGAAATGCAAAAAAAAAAAGTTTCACTTTTATTTTATGAATAAAAGAAAAGAAAGAAGCAAAAAAAGAAATCCTTTAATAGTTAAATTTCCGTTTTAGCTGGTTTTTCTTTAATCACTTTTGTTTTCTTTTACTCTCTCTCTCTCTCTCTCTCTTATGGCTAGTGCCTCAAGTGCCTCAAGTCGTCTAGTTGGCGTATGAAAGGAAAAGTGATTTTCTTAACAATTTTCTTTTTTTTCTTCTTCTTCTTGTTTGGTTTTGTTTGATTTTATTTTAAAGAATATTTAAAAGTTTTGTTTTCTGTTTTTGTTCTGAAATTTTAGACTCCCATTTGGCTCGTATTTGATAACAAAAACAGAACATTGACCTTTTTTAAGCACCAAAAAAAAAGCAAAAAAAAAACCGAATTTTCTTCTAAACAAGTTTTGTTTTTCAGTCTGATTTTCTTTCGTATTTTTTCTCTATTTATTCATAATGAGACATAGTTAGGGTGTGTACATTTTCACACACGGAATTTTATAATAATAAATTTTTTTGTAATAATAAATTCGATAATTATTGTTTTTGGTTTCATAAAAGAATTTTTTTTAATATTTAAAGGTGGTTATCCAGCCACCTAATGTTAAACGTTTTATTAAATGCCTTTGTAAAGAATTCTAAAAATGTTTTATAAATTAAAATTTTTTTTTTTCTTTAAATAAACCAACACTCAGGGGATGGCCCCTATTCATGCAGTGCATTGTGCAGGTTTAGGAAAATAGGTTATAGGAAGGAGGAAAGAGAGAGAGTAGTGTTTGTGGACATTCGATTTAAATCTAACAATATCGTAATTCAGACATCCCAGGTCAGACATCAAAACGAAAAATATATCTTCGGCGACTTCCTCTCAGCAGATTTCTGGCAAAGACTCTGAGAGTAAAAATTGCCATGAAAAGCTTCTCAAAAATCTGTCGTTCGGAGTCGACTTTAAATTGTAAGTCCCGCCACTCATGTATAAAAAATTAACGCACACAACATAAGTGGTGTGAGAAGCTAGGTCGTAATCCTGACTGAAGGGTTGTAATGGCCAATTATGTTATGTATGTATGTAATATCGTAATTGACGGGGAAAAACCCTCGCAGGAAGATGATTCCACAAGCGAGCAGTGCAGGCAAAAAATGAATTCTCCCTGTAATGCATTGTGCGGTTCACTGGACAATCAACCACAAAAGGATGTGCTCTGTGAGAAGCTCGAGTACCACGTAAAAATATGTGGTTATCGGGAACCAAGCCCGCTATCTTTCGAGAACACTTCCCATTATAGTGCCGCTAGAACAATGAAACACACGCCTCATTGTGACGATGCTCCAACGAATCAATTGAGTTGGATACCCTCCCTACTGTCATTAATAAGCACCTTCGCCCTCTCCTGTACGCGATCGAGAAGCTTCAAAATAGACTTTGAAGCATCGGCCCATACATGACAGTTGTACTCCATCCGGTGTCGGATAAAGGTCGGATGAAGTGAAGTATTTTCTGCACGGTTTCAAAAAACCAACGCACTTGAATAGAATACTTCCTTCAACACTCGAAAAATGTGATCGTTCCAACGAGCATCACAACTAATTCTCATACCCAGAACATCAAGAGCATCCGCCTCCTCAATATTTACATTACCCATAGATACAGATGATGACAGAACACCACCGCCAGCATCACGCCGGTGTGTCAAAAAACAACATTGGGTTTTGCGCGCATTGAAATCGACCCTGTTCGCGCGGCCCCACTCAGAGATTGCTATCAGGTCACCTGTGAGTGCGTCATTCATGTTCGACCTCTTTGCCACAAACTCCAAAAGGCTCGGCATCCGATCAAATGAATATGAATGACAAATGTTGCTGTCACCCGCAAATAAAAAAAAAAAAAAACTAAACTATATTCAATATATTAAATCAAATACAGTAGGACCTTGATTATCCGGCAACATCAATTATCCAGGATGGAAAAAGAAAATCTTTTGCATTGCTTTGCATTGCTTTTATTTTGGATCGATTTAAATTTTTCTGCATCATTTAACCGTGATTAGCTCTATTATCTGTGATTATAAGCAAACATTTTTTGACTATTATTTTAGACAAACAATTGAAAAAGGGGAATTCCCTTACATAACATGAAATCCTTGTTTACTGTTCATTGTTTTCTAATAAAATTATTTCTTTTTTTTATATTTTTGAATTATTTAGTTTTCATTTATTAATTAGTAACAATATCTATTAAAAGGCTAGCCGAAATTAATACTCAATTAACCCGGAAAATTGGTTATACAGAAAGATTTCGGTCCCGACCATTATCGAAAATCGAAATCCCACTGTAAATTGTTATTATTTTATCACCCTTAAGAAGAATACCGATCAGAGATTAGCAATTAGTATTCAGAAAGATGAATAGAATCGAATTATGCTCATAATTTCATTACTTATACGCATTGATGAAGTCGCCGTGGTCTAGTAGGTAGTGCGCTGACTTATTAGACAAAAGGTCCGGGTTCGAATCCCAGGTCAGACATCAAAACGAAAAAATATTTCTTCGGCGACTTGCTCTCAGTAGATTTCTGGCAAAGACTCTGAGAGTAAATAAAATTGCCATGAAAAGCTTCTCATAAATCTGTCGTTCGGAGTCGACTTTAAAACTGTAGGTCCCGCCACTTATGTATAAAATAACCGCACACAACATAAGTGGTGTGAGAAGCTAGGTCGTAATCCTGACTGAAGGGTTGTAATGGCCAATTGTGTATGTATACCAAGAATGATGCTTGAAGGGTCTAAGACTTAAGCCGGTCTAAAAAAACACCTGGATAGGTAAACTACTGCGGAAAGTACGTAAAAGCGAAAATAACAACAGCTCATCGTGCAAAAAAGAAAATGGTTTTGAGAGTGAAATATGTTCCCAAGAGGGATAATATCAGATCTTCCAACATCTTCTTGTTAAAATATAACCCAATGGCTTTCAAAGCAGTAAAGAAAGTCTGACGGAAAAGTCACATGGACTATTGTCGAGTTATGACAGAAAACACTTTGAAGCGTTCCTAATAAAGAGAGAACCATGATTATTTTAAAACTTAATAAATAAATAAGGGCGACTTGAGCATGCTAACAAACGTACTCATGGGATACTATGCCTTACGTGCATCCGTCAAAAAGGATGATTGCAAAGCATGCCGTGACGACGTCGATACAATAAAGCACTCTAGGTGTCGTAAGTCCGAAATCTCAATATTCTGGGAAAGAAGCTATACCAGCGTTCGTAACTTTATGTCTATGATGGCATTGCATTCTTTAAAGTCTCTATATTTTTGATCTCTCATTTAGAATGAAAACGCCAATTTTAATTTAATTTACTCTTGATGGAGTTTATTAACGCACTTAACATATCAATTCTAATTATCCTTTGAGGTGAGGGGGGTTGGCAAAGATTTTCTGTCATATCAAAAAAAAAAAAAAAAAAAAGAAACAAATTTATTTTTAATATTTATTTAACAAAAACAATTTTTACCAATTATTTGCGTATTAAATTTATTTCTTTTTTTATATTTTTGAATTATTTAGTTTTCATTTATTAATTAATAAAAATATCTATTAGAAGGCTAGCCGAAATTAATACTCAATTAACCCGGAAAATTGGTTATACAGAAAGATTTCGGTCCCGACCATTATCGAAAATCGAAATCCCACTGTAAATTGTTATTATTTTATCACCCTTAAGAAGAATACCGATCAGAGATTAGCAATTAGTATTCAGAAAGATGAATAGAATCGAATTATGCTCATAATTTCATTACTTATACGCATTGATGAAGTCGCCGTGGTCTAGTAGGTAGTGCGCTGACTTATTAGACAAAAGGTCCGGGTTCGAATCCCAGGTCAGACATCAAAACGAAAAAATATTTCTTCGGCGACTTGCTCTCAGTAGATTTCTGGCAAAGACTCTAATAGTTAAAATTGCCATGAAAAGCTTCTCACAAATCTGTCGTTCGGAGTCAATTTTAAAACTGTAGGTCCCGCCACTTATGTATAAAATTAACGCACACAACATAAGTGGTATGAGAAGCTAGGTCGTAATCCTGACTGAAGGGTTGTAATGGCCTATTATGTATGTATACCAAGAATGATGCTTGAAGGGTCTAAGACTTAAGCCGGTCTAAAAAAACACCTGAATAGGTAAACTATTGCGGAAATTTCGTAAAAACGAAAATAACAACAGCACATCGTGTAAAAAAGAAAATGGTTTTGAGAGTGAAATATGTTCCCAAGAGGGATAATATCAGATCTTTCAACATCTTCTTGTTAAAATATAACCCAATGGCTTTCAAAGCAGTAAAGAAAGTGGACGGAAAAGTCACATGGACTATTGTCGAGTTATGACAGAAAACATTTTAAAGCGTTCCTAATAAAGAGAGAACCATGATTATTTTAAAATTTAATAAATAAATAAGGGCGACTTGAGCATGCTAACAAACGTACTCATGGGATACTATGCCTTACGTGCATCCGTCAAAAAGGATGATTGCAAGGCATGCCGTGACGACGTCAATACAATAAAGCACTTTAGGTGTCGTAAGCCCGAAATCTCAATATTTTGGGAAAGAAGCTATACCAGCGTTCGTAACTTTATATCTATGATGGCATTGCATTCTTTAAAGTCTCCACATTTTTGATCTCCCAGTTAGAATGAAAACGCCAATTTTAGTTTATTTTACTCTCGATGGAGTTTATTAACGCACTTAACATATCAATTCTAATTATCCTTTGAGGTGAGGGGGGGTTGGCAAAGATTTTCTGTCATATCAAAAAAAAGAAACAAATTTATTTTTAATATTTATTTAACAAAAACAATTTTTACCAATTATTTGCGTATTAAATTTAATTGTTTTTCTCTCTTTCTTTTTTTATATTTGCAGGTAATTATTAAACAATTTAAATGATTTCGGAGTGCACAAAAACGAAATTAATTAAAACAGGTATGGCACATGATTTCTAGAAACATTTGAAATATCATTTCACAAAATACATAAATTTTATTCGTTTTAATAAATTCATTTTTAATATTTAATCGGGGGGGTTCGTTATGTGAACTTATTTAACTCACTGTTTAACTCTTAAATTGTCTAACAAAACAGAACCGACCGAGAGTTCTTCTCAAGTTAGCCTACATATCTGACGTATAAATTAAAGCCGGGGATGCATTATCGACGATATTAAATAGTTTGTTAGTCTTGTGTGTGTGCAATCAGGTAAATATTGCCTGCCAAATTATGAACGTTCCGACTGTCGCTTTGTCAGCTGATACCAATATTTTGAGTCAAAGTACGATGGCAGTTACCTTTGAAGACGTGAGTTTTTTCTGAAATACAGTAAGACTCCGCTTAACGCGGGTTATACGTTCCAATAAGCTGCAGCGCTAAACGAAACAGCATTAAACGAGGCAACTTAGCACGTACATATGTAAATACATTGATTGCAACTTCGGAAAATGCAGTTGGAGTCTTAATTCTGGATAGACTAACAAAAGAGCGTTGAGAAAGATGCATAGTAGGAATGCCAAACGGGATAACCCGAATCTCGAAATCCCGGGATTTTTGCGATTCACAAATTCCCGAATCCCGGGATTTTTAAAAATTTGTTCCGGGATTGTGAATTCATATGTATTTTGCCCCTACAGAAGCACGTGAAAAAAAGAATTCTGTATCACTTGACTTCGATAATAGCATCTCAGATGAGGAAAACCCTATTTCCAGTGATAAAAAATTATTTGATGGCATCAAAGAATGCAAAAACAACCCTATAAAACGAATTAAAAGGGTAACTGATTTAGATACTCAAAGATACTGTCCAAAGAAATAGATTTATTTACATCAGGAGTTGGTAGAGGTAAATATTTAAAAACTTCATTTAGCTATCTTGGAACTATTTTACCAACAAATGTTGATTGCGAAAAGTGTTTTTCAACGGCAGGTTGGTTATGTTGACAACAAAATTCGTTCAAGCCTATCGGATCACATATTAGATGCTTTAATCTTTTTGTTGGAATCCAAATAATTTCCTTAAAACTAATGCATGGGCATATGTATGTATGAATAATTTTAATTTTTGTTAATTTACGCTTTTTTGTTACATTTTGTCTTGCTGGTTTTAATATTTTATTTTTAATGATATATAATTCTGATATACATACATAACTAGATGACCCGTGCGAATATTTCGCACCGTTAGTTGTCATTTTTGTAACATAAAAATAATTGCCAAAACAGCTTTTTACAACTTAATATGCCTATTATATATAACTGACTTAGTAATAAACGGCCTTATAGTAAATAGCGGTATTGCCAGAATGGATTTTAATACATACTATATCATGTAGAACTGCATTACTATTAAGCGACCCTGTATTAGCACACTTGAACAAAATACTTGAACAATACACTTGATGAAAATATTAATTTTTCAATTTCTAATTATTTTTCGCTATTAGTGTTAGATGTAAGCTTTTAAATGAGATATCATTCATTAAATTTGAAGCGGTAGTATGGGAGATATTTGCAACCGACAAAAAAGTGCTTTAGAAATAATATATATGATAATTCTGATATACATAATTGGAATACAAATGATTTTGTTAACAAAATTTTTTTATTATTAAGAGAAAATCACGATTATTCCTGTGATTTTTCGGGATTTTTGGATCCTGAATTATCCCGGGATTTTTAAAAATCTATCCTGTTTGGTATCCCTAATGCATAGTACACAACGTCGCTATATAGTGTATCGCTTTTGATTGGTGCATGGCCGTTTCATTTGCATACGTATGTATACTGAAACAGCGTTAAACGGGTCAGTGTTAAGCGGGGTCTAATAATGTATAGCTAGAGTTCGCGCTTGATAAGGATTTTAAGAAGCTAGGCTGACATTTCTTACTACAAACAAAATATTGCAACGAATGAATACTCTCGCTGCACAATTCTTCTTCGATAAGGTTAAAGTTATAAAATTTTCATTTAAAAGGTGGTGTTTTTATTGCAAATGTCCAAGTAAATTTTACAAAAGGAACCGAAGTGTTGGCATTGAATATAATAAAATAGGCCGCATAACCTCTGCTTAGGTTTCATTAAAATTCACAATAAAAAAAAAATCAAATAATTTTTGAATTTCTATTCGTTTGTTTGCTGATCTTTATTTGTATGAAGTAACCTGAACTAATTGCCCAGCAAACATTTACTACACGGTATGGGAAATTTCAATAATTTGTAAAATTTTTTTCATTTTTAATCAATTTTTGTATTTTGTTTGCATTTTTACGCACACATTTAACGCCAATTGAATTTGAATTCACTTTCATTACAAAAAGCAGTAATTCCGTAGATGAAGAAATATTAAAGGAAAAAATTAAAAAAATTCGCAATCATAAATTAATAAAAAAAAAAAAAGAAAAAAATTAAAGAAAATTTATTAAATATCACACCCCCCTCCCCCCATTACATGTACGCAATAGGCCCGATCACTTGTATTCATACAAAGCAATTTATGTGAGAATGTATACATGAAATGTCGAATGGTTTGTCGGTTTGGCAAAAAAAACATGTGCAACAACCATAAGAAGAAACAACAACAACAACAACAGCAACAATAGAAAGAAACACGTTTTAACCATTTAAAGCTGCTGCTGGAAAATCTTATAAAGTTGGTCAAGTAAAGAGTGGCGGCAAAACAAGAAACGAAGAAGCGATGCAACAACTCCATCCATCGTCTCCCAACAAAGTAACTTTTTTTTTTGTTTTCTTTCTATTGGCTTTTCTTTCTTTCTTTTTCTCCTCATATTTATTTAATATTTTCAAGTTTTTTTTATTTTTTTTTTTTATTATTTTTAACGGCATAAATAATGATGATGAAAAGCAAAAGTGGCTGGCTTGCTGGCTGGCTGGCTGGCCTGTATTGCATGTTGTCAGTGCAAAAAATAAATAAAAAATAAAAAAATTAAATCCAACATGTTTCCCATTTTCATTTTCATTTGAACACATTTTTTTTTTATTTTCTTTTCTTTTTTTATGGAAGAAAATTTAAAAAAAAAAAAACTTTAAAATTAAAGACGCTGGTGAAAAAAAAGTTTTTCAAATGATGACGATGTTGATGGTAACAATGATGCTGCAGTAGTAGCAACATTTCAAGTAGTAATCTTTTGAAATCAATAGAAGATTACACTGTTTCCTTAAATGAAAGAAAAAAATCCATTAACCCAAACGTTATCGTTTATTTGGAACTTGAGATCATCAATCAATCGTCATCACATGTCCTCCAACTGCATGCAATAGGCTCTATAGTTTTTTTTATTCAATACTACACTCATGACCTCGTGCGGAATCCTATAAAATACGTACATACATACATAATGGGCCATTCAACCCTTCAATCAGGATTACTACCTAGCTTCTCACACCACTTATGTTGTGTGTGTTAATTTTATACATGAGCGGCAGGACCTACAGTTTTTAAAGTCGACTCCGAAAGACAGATTTTTGAGAAACTTTTCATGGCAATTTTAATTTTACTCTCAGAATCTTTGCCAGAAATCTGCTGAGAGGAAGTCGCCGAAGAAATATTTTTTCGTTTTGATGTCTGACCTGGGATACGAACCCGGGCCTTTTGTCTAATAAGCCAACACATTAGCAACTAGACCACGGCGACTTCTAGACTACTATAGTCTATAGACTCTATAGTTTTTTTTATTCAATGCTTTACCCATGACCTCGTAAGAAATCCTATCAAATGCCTCTTCTATATCAAGAAAAGAGCAAATGGTTACATCCTTAATGTTCAAAAACTTTTGAATGACTTCCACTAAATCCACAAGAACTACATCTACTGCTTAACATGTAGTGGGCTGCGGTCGTCACAGGTTTTTTATAAAAGTGAGTCAACAATATTGAAATTTAACTACTCTTCTGATTCATTCGTACCCCTCACTGCAACGTTAATTTATAAGTACAGGTTGCAATGAGTATGCTTTACAACATTGACATCAAACTCATAACATTCTCATACTCATTTAGATTCATAAGTATTTAGAAAAAGACTTCCAATCATAAATATTATTTCTAAAGTACTTTTTTTTTCGGTTGCAAATATCTCCCATACCACTGCACCAAATTTAATGAACGATATCTCATTGTGAAAAATAATTAGAAATTGAAAAATTAATACTTTCATCAAGTGTATTGTTCAAGTATTTTGTTCAAGTGTGCTAATACAGGGTCGCTTAATAGTAATGCAGTTCTACATGATATAGTATGTATTAAAATCCATTCTGGCAATACCGCTATTTACTATAAGGCCGTTTATTACTAAGTCAGTTATATATAATAGACATATAAAGTTGTAAAAAGCTTTTTTGGCAATTATTTTTATGTTACAAAAATGACAACTAACGGTGCGAAATATTCGCACGGGTCATCTAGTACTTATAAATAATTCAAATAACTCGAATCAGTCATCAATATTTACAATCTTAATGTTTGGTAGACATTTACAAAAAAGAGGAGCAAGCAGACCAAACACACAAGGCTCCACCAAATAACTTTTTTTTTTTGAAATTTAAAAAAAAACTCGGGAACACTGGATATTTCCTCAAATTCTTTTTATTTAAAAGTACAATCCTTCCGATTAATAATGGAAAATAATTTCATTCAAATGGCTGCCACGGCAAGCCATGCAGTAGCCTACATGATCGTTCCAATTTTTAAGAACTTCATCGATTGTGTTTAGCTGCGTTTCATACACACAATTGCTTCACGAATATTGTCCCTTGATAATGCAATCTTCAAAAACAGGGAGCATAACATCGAGTATAGCTTTGGCTGTGTGGCACGTAGCACCGTCCTGTTGAAACCAAATGTTGCAATATCTTCCTCTGCAATTTTTGTGAATAAAAATTCGTTCAACATGGCCCGATAACGATCGCCATTGACTGTAATGGCCACTTCTTGCTTATTTTCAAAGAAAAATTGCCCAATTATGCCTCTGAAACCAAAATCCGCACCAAACAGTGACTCGTTTTGGGTGCGTGCGCGTTTTCAATGTATATGTGCGGGTTTTCTGTGCCCCAAATGCGAGAATTTTGCTTGTTTACATACCCGCCAAGATTAAAATGAGCTTCATCTGAAAATATAATTTTTTTTTTTGCCAAAATCGGTATCTCCTCTAAGTCGATCGCAGGCCCACTTAGCGAAACGAAAACGCATTGAATGGTCAATATTCGTTCAGCGGAAGGATAAAACTAATTATCTATCAAATCAGACATGAGCTAAGTGTTATCATTCACGAAATAAACACTAGTTGAAAAGAAATAAGCATTAGCTGAAGTCGCCGTGGTCTAGTAGGTAGTGTGTTGGCTTATTAGACGAAAGTCCCGGGTTCGTATCCCAGGTCAGACATCAAAACGAAAAATATTTCTTCGGCGATTTCCTCTCTGCAGATTTCTGGCAAAGACTCTGAGAGTAAAAATTGCCATGAAAAGCTTCTCAAAAATCTGTCGTCCGGAGTCGACTTTAACTGTAGGTCCCGCCATTCATGTATAAAAGTGGTGTAAGAAGCTAGGTCGTAATCCTGACTGAAGGGTTGTGCTGGCCAGTTATGTATGCATGAAAAGAGAAAAACGTTAGATGGCGGACCCGGTAGTAAATATTTTAGTGTACGTAAACGATTCATACTTATTTTGTGCTTCCTGCATATGTTGAGTTATGGAGAGTCATCGAAACCAACAACATCATACGTGTTGTCGTTAAGTATGAGTGTGATGTGAGTACCTTCAAATTTTGAGTACGAGTATAGGTTCCATGATATTAAAAGAGAAGTATGAATGTGTATAAGTAAGATAAATTATGATTCGATTCTACTCATCTTTTTGAATACTCATTGCTGATCTCTGGTCCACATTACCTACTACGTACATATCTAGCTCACCAAGCTGATGGCTTAACTAAATGCTGCGTTTTAAACGGAAATTTTTTGTAATACAATAAAGGATTTTCTTTCTTTTTCCTTAACAACCAAGTTAACCTTAATTCAGGCCATATCGTAAGGCCTGTAAACTAACTCCCACTAGTCAATATTTAAAACCGCCAAACAAAAAAATTGATCGCCCGAATGCATTTCTGCCTGTCTTTTGTTATTTGAAATGGTTTACACTGAAGTATTAAAGATTATTGAAATTATTATTGCTGATTTTCACAAGAAAAACTATTTAAGAAAAAAAGAAAAACAACAACAACAACAATTACTGCATTAAAGCAAAAAAAATAAATGAAAAACGAAAGTTTTGCCATAAACCAACCAAAAAACAAAAAACAACGAAAGAAATGAACGAACGAACGAAAGAAAGAAAATTTTATGCCCATAAATGCAAATAGAAAGTGCAAGTGCATTGACTCACTCACTCACTCACTCACTAGCCAGACAGAGAGACAATTGGTGGATTGTTAGTCGGTCAAAAAGAAAATTAATGACGACAACCATAACAGCAGTAGGCAGGCAGGCAGTCAGACAACAGCCACAGAGGGTTCCAGTGGTAAGAGAGCGAGAGCCAGTTCAGTTAATCATTAATAGCAGCAGCAGCAATAGCAACTTCATGTAGAGCAACATAAATTTACCAACAACCACTAGGCATTTCCCCAACAATAACAACAAAAAATTTTCTTTCTTAAACCAGTTGCGGTTTTTAGCAAAAATTTTTCTTCGTTTTTCTTCATTTTTTTTTGATTTTTGTTTTCATTGTTGTTGCAACAACAAGTTTTTATATGTTGTCGTTGCCGTTGCAGTTGTTATTGTTGTTGTTATGTTGTATCTATAGATGGTATAACTAACCTATAAATATAGTTTTTCTTTTGAAATGAAAATGAAATGAAAATTTATCTAAGCCTTCTGTTGTTTGCATCGTTTGTACAATATTACAGCGTTTGTTGCATTGCGGAGTTGCTGATAATGAGGCTGGTGCTGCTGCTGCTGTTGCTATTGCTGCTGTATTTGGTTGTCATTCAACGTAATTTTTGTTGTTGCAATTACAATATCCATCTCTATGAAATATGAGCAAATACAACTTTTTATTACACACTCAAAACCAATTTTTTTTTTGTTTATTTTAATGAATGGGAACTTTTTGGAAAATTTATACCATAAAGTGGAGCAACAAAATCCATTCCCATTCCACTCCCCCCCTAATCCACATCCAATGTGACCTAAATTGTGTTACACTGGAACTCCATTAAGAAATATATTCATCAGGGGCAGTGGTAGCCTTAGTCATTCGTTATAATTTTGAATGATATTTGACAGGAAAGGTCAGATATTTGAGAATTTACTTCATATTGCTGAAAGTCTTTGATTTGTTGATTCAAATGCCCAGAAGATTGTCATACAATTGGATTCCCATTCGTTGGAATCTATCGTGACAATCCAGAGCAAGAAATTCTTAATTAAGGAAATTTTAGGCACCAAAATTTGGTTTATATGATGAGGGAATCTTACCTTAGGTAAGATTGTGGACGCCAATTAAAGCCAACACTTAGGCCCACAACGACGATGGGTTTAACGTTGGTATCTGTCCGCGAAGACCTAATCCCACGGTGTTCTTCGCACAGGGTGAAATACAATGCGTCTACCAACGCCCCCAAATGCAACATACTGTTACATCAGAGTACCAATTCAAAGCCATATATTTGGACATAACTTCCCCCTTGGTTAGGAGCGGAGCCTATCTACAACTCCTTTCGATCTTTGGGTCACGGCACCCGGTTAAAAAATGCAACTCCACACCGAGCCCATTGACTAGACTCTTCCCGCGATTTGGGTCCAAACCATAGCTCCATGCTCCCACAAAGGGCCACACCAACAGCCAGGCTGGAACCGAGGTTCCTAAGTCCCCGGTCAGACCTCGTAATCAAATCGATTACTACCAGTTGAACTCCAAACGGTTCGGGACTGGTGACCCACAGCGACAACAATAAACATACAACATGGTGGTGGTGTGACACCAGGTATGGACAAAACGAACGAGACAAGAAGGAGACAATCACGGGGATGATGGCAGCAAGGGAGAGGGGCAATTTGGGCCGGCATATAAACAGCAGTAGCAGCAACTGAAGCGACGAAGCGGAGCAGAAGAACCAGCACCAATTGACACAAACTGTCAACGATCGCATGCCTATCTGCGCACAGGGACAGACGAAAGCGACAAAAAGAGCAAGGGGCGCATGGCTAGGAGAACACCACGAAGGGTAATCAAATATCGACGTTGCCTTCGCCATACCACCTACTTCTCCTAACAAATACTTTACGGGCGCAATCGCCCAACCCCCTAAAAGTCCGGCTGCTTCACTAAGGCCCTACTGTAATCCCAACCCTCCCCAGTATGGGCTATTCCCATACTATAAAACTCCTAATGTCCGCAGTCTGGAGAGTTTGGACAGGAACCTCTTTTATGCAAAAGCATTAAGTGGCAGTCCGAATTAAAATCCCAGACTTAAGCGAGCCAAGCCGTCGTCGACGACGAATCCCGTCACGTATGAATCCATCTTACCTTCGTCTCAGTCACTTGGCCCAAAATTCTTCCGCCGAAGCCAAAGTTCGGTCGTCGATGTACGCCGGAATACGCGTCCACTAGCCAGCATGAATTCACCCGGGATCAGCATTGTCTAGGGAACAACAATTCAAATACGACCTCTTATTATATGAGAGAGACATTGTTTACCTTCCTCTGATGCACAGCCAATAAAGGACTGATATGCATTTGAATGATGACATTATTAATACGCGTGTGTGTGAATCGCTTACAAAAAGTGGCCCGATCTACATTAGCACGTCTCGCAAGAGTTGAGTTTACTGTGCTATAGAAAGTTGGCTATAGTAATCAGTACAGTAAACGCTGCTCGGCTACCGTTTCAGTATTAGCGGTAGTATGAATTCCCCAATCCCAATATCATGGTGCACGTGTACTTATGTTCTCAACGATGTTTGTTATCTGTCCAAATAAAATACTATACGTCTTGAAGTCGCCCCGTGTCGTAGTGGTGGCTTATTAGACAAAGCCGGGTCGAATCCAGCAGACATCAACAAAAAATTTACTTCGGGACTTCTCTAAGAGCTCTGAGAGTAAAAATTGCCATGAAAAGTTTCTCAAAAATCTGTCGTTCGGAGTCGACCTTAAAACTGTAGGTCCCGCCACTCACGTATAAAAATAATGCACACAACATAAGTGGTGTGAGAAGCTAGGTCGTAATCCTGACTGAAGGGTTGTAATGGCCAATTATGTATGTATGTATTGGTGTACCCGGTAAAGTTTGTAAGGCTGCTTATCAAGGCGCGATGGAATTTTTGTAAAGTAAGGGCTAAGCCCAGCCGAATATTTGTTTACTTATGGCATTTGGCATGTTTTTCTTTTCTTTTAACATAATAAATTCACTGTGACACAATTACGTAATTAAGGCATCGAATTAAAACCATGAAAAAATAGGGAATAAAAAGAGCAAAGAGCGCCCTGGTAGTGTAGTGGGTAGTGTGCTAGACTATTAGCGTGAGGGTCGTGGGTTCGATTCCCACCAGAGGCTCTGGTCTGTGACACTACGCCGAGCGTATGGTCGAAGTTACTCAGCTCGTATAGAATAAAAAAAAGGTCTGGCAATGGCAAAATTTTCATGGCAATTTTAATTGGGACACGGGAGTACATGCCCCCAGAAAGTGCAAGGAAATGCTGACAAAACAAAAACTAAATCTAGGACTGCATAATAAATTAAAAATTATAAAAAAAAACTTTTTTTTGTTTATTAAAAACAACCGCCTTTTAATTTTTGAAAAATAATTTTGTTTTTAAATTTCTTTTAACGTGTAATTGGAGAAGGTTTATGGTCTATGTATTTGCAGACCTTTTCGGTTTTTTTTTTTTTTTGTTTGTTTTTGTTTTTCTTTTCAAGTCCACTTAAATTAATAACGGAAGTAATTTTTTTGTTGTTGGTGTTGTTGTTTTTCTGTCTGTGCAGTAAGAAGAGGCAGAAAAAACCTCAATTTCAATACGAATTTTTGTAATGCATTTTATGCAGTTTTCTTTTCTTCTTCTTCCTCTTTTTCTTTATCTAGCACACTGCTGTTGTTGTTGTTGCTGCTATTGTTTTAGGCCTTGAAAAAGAAATTGATCCACTTTTACAATTGTTTTTTAAAAAAATTTTTTTTTAAATTTAAAACTGCTGCTCTATGCACTTTTTTTTGGAGCGAAATGTTTTTTTCCTATTGTCTTCCTAAAAATACAGCGTTTAATGCTGATTTTAGAGATGTTGTTGCTTTAATAGTAATTGTTGTTGTTGTAAAAAGAAGTATTTTTTTTAAATTGGTTTTTTAGTTCTTTTTTTCCTAAATGGTTTATTAGGACCTTTAAAAAGCAGTTTTAAACGCATCATGAGGTTCCAGGTAGTGTGTTGGCTTATTAGACGTAAAGCCCGGCTTCGTATCCCAGTTAGGTCAAAATGAAAATATGAAAATATTTCTTCGGTATCTTCCAAGTGGAAATTTAAGCCATCTGGTCAAATCGACTTGTAAAGGAAACACAAAAACCGGGTCGTAGTAATATTATCTGACAGTCAGACTGTCATTTGGTTACGCGGTTGATATTATCAGATTGTCTCGAGAATGTGGCAGAGGAAATAAGGTAACCGCTTTACGACGCTTACAAGGAGTGCAGTTTCCATGCCGCGAACTGAATGCAGTGACAAAGACTCTTTTTCAGCCGAATTGATTTAAGACTGTCTAAGCTTGTGTTGTTTTATTATTGGACTAGCAGATCGTACCCGGCGTTGCGCGGGTTATAAAAATCCGGTTTCGAAACCGGCTTGTTAAAAAATGTAATTTTTCAAATTATCCGGAAACCGGTTTATCAAACAACTCAGATTTTTAAATACTCTAAGTCCTAAATATAAATGCATGTACAATTTGCCCGTTTTTCGTCCCTTTTCCCTTTCTGCACCCCTTTTGGTCAAACTTTTTAAACAGAACACCTCCAATAGCTATTTGGGAAACTTAACCAAGATAAATCGTAAAAAATACCTTTAAAACGCATAAAATACAGCATTTATGCATAAAGTACTAATTTTTGCTCTTTTTTTCTCCCTTTGCGCCATTTTTTCCCTTTGGTTCAAAATTTTTAAAAGATTTATAGCCTATAACCCGCGCCGACAAAAGCTCGATCAATATCAAGAAAATCGGTTCAAGCGTTCAGGCGTGTTTCGGTATGCACTTAATTTGCCCGTGTTTGGCCCCTTTCCCCCTTTTAGTTCAACTTTAGAAACGGAACACCTTCAATAGCTATTTGGGAAACTTAACCAAGATAAATCGTAAAAAATACCTTTAAAACGCATAAAATACAGCATTTATGCATAAAAGTATTAAATTTCGCAAAAAAAAAAGCTCAATCTATATCCCAAATTTCAAAATAAATCGGCAGAGGCGTTCAGGCGTCATTGTCTAACAACAAACAAAAAAACAGACTTACAGAAAGATGTATAATATATATTAGGATTAGGATAACCTGCACTCAATTTGCCCGTTTTCGGCCCCTTTCCCCCATTTTGGACCCCTTTTGGTTCTACTTTAGAAACGGAATACCTCTAAAAGCTGTTTGGAAAACTTAACTAAAATAATCGTAAAAAATTACCTATTACCATTTTTTCTCCATTTGTCCCATTTTTTCTTCCCTTTTGATCAAAATTTTTAAAAAGATTTATAGCCTATAACCCGCGCCGACAAAAGCTCGATCAATATCAAGAAAATCGGTTCAAGCGTTCAGGCGTGTTTCGGTATGCACTTAATTTGCCCGTGTTTGGCCCCTTTCCCCCTTTTAGTTCAACTTTAGAAACGGAACACCTTCAATAGCTATTTGGGAAACTTAACCAAGATAAATCGTAAAAAATACCTTTAAAACGCATAAAATACAGCATTTATGCATAAAAGTATTAAATTTCGCAAAAAAAAAAAAGCTCAATCTATATCCCAAATTTCAAAATAAATCGGCAGAGGCGTTCAGGCGTCATTGTCTAACAAACAAACAAAAAAACAGACTTACAGAAAGATGTATAATATATATTAGGATTAGGATAACCTGCACTCAATTTGCCCGTTTTCGGCCCCTTTCCCCCATTTTGGACCCCTTTTGGTTCTACTTTAGAAACGGAATACCTCTAAAAGCTGTTTGGAAAACTTAACTAAAATAATCGTAAAAAATTACCTATTACCATTTTTTCTCCATTTGTCCCATTTTTTCTTCCCTTTTGATCAAAATTTTAAAAGATTTATAGCCAATAACCTGCAGCGACAAAAGTCCAATCTAAGTCCTAAATTTGAAGAAAATCGATCCAGGCATTGAGGCGTGATTGGCTAACAAACAAACCAACAAAAAACAGACTTACAGAAAGATTTATAATATATATTAGGATTAAGCATGAGACTATCCTGACTGGTAGTTTAATGTGCACTGCGAGCCTAAAAAAATTCTTGTTCAGGATAGGGATTAAATTAATAATTCTCAGAAATCCTAATTGGAACCTTATAAAGAGAACTTAAGTGCTTATCTAGGCAAGGAGTAACCATTAAGGACACCGTTTATCGTCCTGAAACGCAATTGGGAGAGACTTTCTAGGGATACTCGATATTGTATGTAGGTTGAGAGGGCAATACAACAGATCATGAACAGACCACTAGCATCTCTACCTCAGCCAATAATAACTTAAAAAAAAAGAATTCAATTATGCACTAGGGTGCATTTTAACAACTTTAACACATTCTTACCACATTTTAAACAAACTTATGACTGCGGATAGATGACTCACGTGTCTGTACAGATAATACACGAACATGTTCCTACAGACAATGTACGAACATATTAAATACGCACACTGCGGTAAATAATTAATGCCACAAAAGAAAAATTAAAAAATTTAACCACCGAAAATAAACAATAAAAGAAGAAGAAATAAAAATAAAAAATTTTTAATTTAAAAAATTTTACACCAAAAGATTTCAATGTCATTGCCGCAAAAAAACACAGAAAACGGTGGCATACAGACAGACGCGCGTCTTTATCATTGACATTGTGACTGGTAAACAATCAAAAAAAAAGAAAATAATGAAACAATAACAACAACAACAACATGAAAAGCAAAAAATAAAAATTAAATTAAAAAAAAAAAAGTAGATTATTTTTGTCTGCTTTGCAGAAAAATATGTAAACTTGACTGGCAAAAATTATTCCCAAGAACTTCGACTTGACTTTTGAAAAGCCAACAACAAAATTCAAGAACTTTGTTAAGAATGAAAGCGTTTTTTATGTTTTTTTTTTGCGTTAAAAAATTCCCATGTAATTAACTTTAAAAGCAATTGAATTTACGAATGTGCGATTGTGTATGCAGCATGGACCACGTATACTTGATGCGAATTGTAAATAAATTTCATCACTCATACGTCCTGTTGCTAAACATCCTTTTTGGCAGGTAATTTGATAATTTCGTCAAGTTGAGGACTGTATTTTTTTGGGAAATTACAAAATTTCTTGCAATATATTCATTCGGTCTCAATGGCGGGAAAGGTGGGTTCTGTTGTCTTCTCATATTTCTTTATCTTTATGGCTTTTGGAGAAGCCTTATGGTATCCGTTTTTTTTATTTTTTAAATTTACAAACAATATACATCGAGGGTTCGCCGTCTAACGTTTTTTTCTTTTCAACTAGTGCTTATTTCGTGTGAATGGTAACACTTAGCTCATGTCTGATCTGACAGATAATTGGTTTTATTCTTCCGCTGAACGATTATGGTTCTGAATAAGCATTTTCGCTTCGCTGAGTGGACCTGCGTTCGACTAACAGAAGATGCCGATTTTGGCAAAAAAAAATCATCTTTTCAAATGAAACTCATTTTAATCTTGGCGGGTATGTAAACAAGCGAAATTGTTGCATTTGGGGCACAGAAAACCGACACGCATTCATTGAAAAGCCGACACATCCAAAACGTGTCACTGTTTGGTGCGGATTTTGATCCAGAGGCATAATTGGGCCATTTTCCTTCAAAAATGAGCAAGAAGTGACAGTTACGCTCAATGGCGATCGTTATCGGGCCATGTTGAATGAATTTTTATTTACAAAAATTGAAGAGGAAGATATTGGGAACATTTGGTTTCAACAGGACGGTGCTACACGCTACATAGTCAAAGCTATACTCGATGTTTTGCACCCTGTTTTTGAAGTTTGCATTATCAGCCGCCGTGGTCTAGTAGGTAGTGTGTTGGCTTATTAGACGTAAGGCCCGGGTTCGTATCTCAGGTCAGACTTCAAAACGAAATAGTCCAACGGTGTCAAATCGCAGCTCCGTGGTGGCTAAACGACATCAGCCCTGCGGCTGATAATACACACATAATTGGCCATTACAATCCTTCAGTCAGGATTACGACCTAGCTTCTCACACCACTTATGTTGTGTGCGTTAATTTTATACATGAGTGGCAGGGACCTACAGCGTCAAGTCGACTCCGAACGAAAGATTTTTGAGAAGCTTTTCATGGCAATTTTTACTCTCAGAGTCTTTGCCAGATATCTGCTGAGAGGAAGTCGCCGAAGAAATATTTTTTTCGTTTTGATGTCTGATCTGGGATACGAACCCGGGCCTTTTGTCTAATAAGCCAACACACTACCCACTAGACCACGGCGGCGACTTCCAATAGTTACACCAATAGTTTCTTCAAAACCTATTGTTCTGTTAAACTTGGGGAAATGCCACACTAGGACTTAATATGCCCTCAGGGTTTCTCTGCTTTGTAAGTTGTTCCATCAAAATCAAAATATATCGCATGTGCTGACCTGATAAATGCAGCAGTTAACAGGCCTCTCCTTAACTGTTACCCAAAGAGAACCAAAAAAATCTAAGATTCCCAAGGAGACTCAATAATAAAAGTGAATGCAGCAATATGAAGCCATTTGGGGTATAAAGGATGAAATGGCAGATTTCGTTCTCAGAATGAATTTTGTAGTAACAATTAGGAAACTCACGGTTATCCTCCAAGCAGAAATTTACAAAGTCATCGAAAGATACACTCACTGCGTTAACTAAACCATCGGACAGTGTAAAAAACGAGACGTGACAATACTATCCGACTGTTCAGTCGCCGATACTGTCTGGGCTGACTGGGAAATAGATGGGCAGGGAAAATGGGATGCATCCCTGGCATATGTTTACTTGACAATTCAATACAATAAGCAGACGGGTGCAGTTGTGAGTTAGAGGCGTTACGTCTCTGCTGAAAACACTCAAAAAAGGTTTGTGAAATGGAAAGCCATGCTCGAGAAGATGGAGGTTGGCAAAGATTTTTTTCAAATCAAATCAAATCAAAATTTTTCCAGGCATTTATAAAATCTCCTATATACAGCAGACAGTGCAAAGGTAGCCTAAGAATAATAAGCAGCCTTCTGACCCTCCACTACAGGGTGTCCTTAACAATATCCCATTACTGCAACTTGCAACCATAATTTTTGCAACTTGAGAAATCGAATTAGAAAAATTCAGTGCGTTAACAGTATCCGATTAGGATGATTGATATTTTGGAAAAATGGGACTTTCTGTAAGTATTATCCCACTATATAGGCAGGGTTAGGTTAGGCTATAGAACGTGTACTTGTCAATTCTGACAAGTACAGTACTCGGTGGTCGAATTGACCCATTATACAACGTCCTCGCTTCTCACACCACTTATGTTGTGTGCGTTAATTTTATACATGAGTGGCGGGACCTACAGTTTAAAGTCGACTCCGAACGGCAATTTTTTACTCTCAGAGTTTTTTTTTGCCAGAAATCTGCTGAGAGGAAGTCACCGAAAAATTATTTTCAAATTTTAGTTTTGATGTCTGACCTGGAATTCGAACTCGGGTCTTCCATCTAATAAGCCAACACACCTCTTACTAGACCACGGCGACCTATAGGCATGGTATCAAGGCAGGCTTTCCAAATAAATTTCCTTTAATCCTTGGGACCAGAAATATAAGCCAATAACAAAAAAACTGCAAGTCATCAACCAAAAGTTCTAGTCATTGAGCAAAAAATGCAACTCAGCGACTACTAAAGAAATTCAAATGCAATGCGAAAAATACGACAATTGGTTTAATGTCTGAATATATATGCATAACAGCATATTAACTCAATGAGAACTATTAAAATTTTTAAGTTCATTTGCCCATAATTTAATTTTTATTCCATTTAAATCGATTTATATTGAGTTAAGGTTAGCTTCGTCGTTGATATTTTCGTTCCCAATTAAAATTCAACCCTAAGGAAAAATGTATTCCACTCCCTATCTAGCCCTTCTAGCGCTTTCCCCATAAGTTCATTTTTTGTCCTATTTTGGCCAATTTATATAGAGTAGATTTTGCTGCTCATAGGGCATACCAAGCGAGATCTAACTGCTACCTTTAGTGCTATTGAACGGGTGTCTACTAAGGTTGGTCTGGCAGTAAATGAGGACAAAACAAAGTATATGTTATCGACAAGTAGAGATGTGCGGCGTATTGATTCATAGAATACGGCCGATAACTATACTTATGATACAGTCAAGGAATTTATTTATCTTGGCTCCGCCGTTGCTACCAGAAATAATGTTAGTCTGAGGATAAACGTGGGATTACTCTTGCCAACAGATGCTACTATAGTCTCATTGGGCAATTACTCTACATACACTACAAGACGCTCATCCTAAACGAACTTCTTTATGGCACAGAGGCATGGACCCACTTAAACACTGATGCAGCAGCCTTGACAGTATTCGAGAGAAAAGTCCTTCGTAAGATCCTAGGTCCAGTGAAAGTTGGCTATGACTTTCCGCATCCGACTCAAAAGTGAGCTGTATGAGCTCCTCAACGACTTAGACGTTGTGCAGCTTATTAATCTCCAACGACTGCGCTGGATCGGCCATGCCAACTGGCGTAGGCGTGCAATAAACAGAGGCGCCTGGAAGGATGTGTTGCAGCAGGCCGAAATCTGTTAATCGGGTTGTTATCACCAATTAAGTAAAGTAAGTAAAATTTTGCTCATATAAAAAAGTTAGCTTCGCCGCCAATACCTTCGGTCCCAAGTAATGCTCGACGCTAAGCCGTGTTGGAATCCTTGATACCATGCCACTACCACCAATTCCTCTACAATCGCTATCCGATTTTGAGCGATCTATGCAAAACAGTTTTTTTTTTACCTAATTTGACAAAAAGTTAGCTTCGTCGCCTATATATCTGAGCCCAATTAGTGACCTGCCGTAAGAAATTCTGTTTTGGAATCCTTGATATCATGGCTATCCAGACCACTAGGTTCGAGACCAGGTCTATTTCTCCCGACAACTCCATTTTCTTTGTCCAATTTAGCTCCGTTTATACAGAGCACTTTGAAGAATTCAATTAGCTTTGTCGCCTATATCTCTGGTCGGGCGTTACTTAGGCCGTAAGGAAACCGGTTTTGAAATCCTTGACACCATGAATATATGCATAATGGGATATCTATAGTAAGTCTATCATTTTTCCACAAAATCACTTCAGGTATTCCGCGACTTACGACCGAAATAGGTTCCTGGTGATCGGTCGTAAGTCGGTTGAGTCGTAAGTCGAATATCAAATGTAAAAAAAAATTATGAAAAAAATTCCATACTGACTGTACTACTAACTTTGAGGGTCATGAGAAATGAATCTACCCAAAATTTATATTTTAGGGGATTCCCCTCAACTACATATTTGTCTTCTATGAAAAAAATGTAAAGAAAAATGGTCGTAAGTGCGAACAGTCTAGTCGTAAGTCGGTGACTACCTATATTACTGGCAAAAATTATGTTAGTCTGGCATTCAAAAGTAACTCTTGCCAACAGATGCGTATCATAGACCTCTTCGTACGACGAAACTAATACTTTCCAATTCATCTCATCATAGTAGCACAAATGCACCAGTCTTTAGAGTATTCGAGAGAAAATTGCTACCTAAGATCGTCGATCCACCATGAGTCGTTGATGATTTCCTTATCCGATCCAACAATGGAATATAAAAGCTCCTCAACGCTTGCGCAAACAATGTGCAATGCATTAACATTCATTGGCTGCACTGGCTTGGCTATGTCGTTCGGATAGAAGAGCCTGTTCCGAAGAGAAGGGTATTTTAAGCCTGGATTAGCGCAAGTCGGCGTAGAGGACGACCTTGTCTGCATTGGAAGAAGCAAAACGACAATAAAACTCTGTCATCCATTGATGTGAAAGAGAGTAAGAAACAGAAATGCCTGAAATGATGTGTCAAAGCCAATTAAATAATTAGTGAGCCGTTGAAAAGCTTATTTTCCGAATCGAAAATAATATTTGTAACACATCAATACATGCGTCAAATGATGACGGTAATGTTTTACAATATGTGGCCAAGATTTTCTTAACAATCTGATCGGATCACTATAAGCAAATACCGGGATTGCGTAGAAGACAAAAACAATCGTTTCTCAGTCCAAGGATATGTTACAGATGTCGACGGGTATTTATAGCTTAAAAGTAAAATCATGTGCATTCACGTTCATATTGGCATTTTTAATACAAAATCTCATTCGTATTGACGAAAAAAATCGAGGCATCCAGTTGGTTACAAGCTTTGTATTGAGACGAAACAGAAACAGGTGGCGATCATTTAGAGCGTCTAGCATCATATTCAAATGGTGCATGTAGTAGTAGCATGTACCTCCGGATTTAGTAGCATTCTGAGGGCATGTTAAGAGATTTTTAAATAAAAATTAAAAAGTAAAGAGAAGATCACGAAAGCAAAAAAAAAACAAAAGGAAAGAAAAAAAAAAGAAACAAAATTCTTGCCTTAAGAACAATAAGCCGGAACAACTTTTTTTTTGTTTTTTGGTTTTTTTTTTATTTTCTAAAAAGGGAAACAGAATCAAAATTCTTTATACGAACGAATACAATCTTATTTAATACGCTTTTAATCTGGTGAACGTCATTTGTTTTTCTGTTTTTTTCTGTTGCTATCAGTGTTGTTGTTGTTGTTGTCATAAAAAAAAAATTGTCAAATAAAATGAAACGCAGTTTCTTTGTCTCATATGTCTTCATATGATTTTTTTTTGTCTTTCTTTCTTTTTTATATCACCAGCATTCAAATATTCCTGTGGTAGTTGTTGTTGTTGTTGTTGTTATTGTTGGCTACGAAAGCCTTAAAGTAAATCCATTACTGGGAATGCATCATTCATTGTCATTCAGTTGCAACAATAGCAACCAACAACACCAGCATCATCATCAGTATCAGCATCAGCAGCCTTTTTAAAGCAGAATCTTTAAATCTTTAAATTTTTTTTGTGGATATTTTTGGTTTTAGAATCTTTTTATTTGATTTTCGTCTCTTGTTATTATTATTATTGGCTGATGTTGTTGTTGTTGTTTGTTTGTTTGTTTTGTAAAGATGTCAGTCAGTTGGAGGATGGCGCGTGTTAGATCGTTTTCAGGTCATTCACTGTGTTGCTGTTTGGTTTTGTTTTTTTTTTTTTTGTTTTCTGTCTCGCTCATGTGAATCACTTTCTGCCAACCGAGCCAAACCAAGCCAAGCCAATAACAGAACACCAACACCAACACCAACAAATAAAAATTTATAAACCAAAACAAAAACAATATCTCGCTAGCAAAATCACAACCCAATAACCAAAATAAATACGTAAACAAAAGAAGAAAAAACAACAAAAAAAATCAAAAAACCATCAAAAATTTTTTATAAATTTCAACAGAAAAATACAAAAAAAAAACAAAGAAAAAGAAGAAGAAGAGAAATAAACCCATAAACCTTTAAACACTTGCTGTTGCCTTATTGCTGCTAGAGAACTGCAACAGTAACAGCAACATCTGTCGCTGTTGGTAGCACTGTTTAATGGTTGTCGCCGTTTAGAAGTTCGTTCGTTTGTTTGCAAACTAAGAGGAAAGAGCAAAAGCTGTTCTCTGTTCAACGACATTTTGGCTAAACAACTAATAACACACACACACACATACATGCCCACACCCACAACAAGGCTCTTGAACACTCATCTATACACACACACACACACTCAGTCACACACAGACACTAACACCCACATACATATATTCGTTAAATGTCGAAGTTTCCATTATAACATGCAGCAGGAATGACGATGACGATGATGAAGGCAAAGTAAAAGACATCGGCAAAGACGAAGACAAACACAAAAATACCGCCATGGGAGGAAATGGTAAATGTGGCTGCCAGGAAGGCAAAATGTCTGGTACCGACGATAAAAATAAAAAATAAAAAACACAACAACAACAGCAACAGCAACAACTAAACACGTACTTGAATATTTTAGGGTCTTTGCTTTGCAGCAGTCGCAGTCTTAGTAATATAAACCAGCATAACCAACACCACCACCACCACCAAAATCAAGACAATTTTAATAGGGTACGAGAACAAGTATTCTCACTCTCCTTTCGAATAAAAAAACTTGTCTCCTTGCCTCTCTTTCTTATGTTCCTATGGCAAAGCTATAAAATATTTATTTGCGTGTGTGTATGTGTTGTGTGTTCGTTTTCTTTATTTGTTTGTTTGTCTAGTTACACAGTCATGTCGTCTTGTCGCGTCGCATCGCGTCGTGTCGTGTCGTGTCTTCCTTCTTTGCTATTTTTGTAAAATTTAGTAACACATTCGACAATGGGGCAAGAGGAAGAAGTTGTGTTTATAGTTAAAGCTGCCTTATTAAAATAGGGAACAGACAGTTGCATAGGAAGACAGAGAGAGAGAGAGATGAGAGAGAGAAGGAAGTAAAATCGTAGCAGAGTGTCCGGAGAGAGACATTATTTACATGGTTGGTTGGTTGGTTGGATGTCTTCGTTATTCCTTTCCTTTCTTTTCCTTTCCTTTGCTTAATTGTTAACATGTCTGACTTACATGCCCCTAAATACAGTGGGACAAAACAAAAAAAAGAAAAACGGTAATTTCTAAAAGTAATTGAAATCTTAATTTCTGGCAATAAATGGAATCTGTTAAGATTATTTTTTTAAAATTATTTCCTAAAAAGTTGTTTCAACATATTTCATAGTCAAGCAGGTAGTGTGATAGTATAATTAGACGAGAGCTAGTGGAAAAGTATTTCTTTCGGCGGCTTCCTCTCAACAGTTTTCTGGTAAAAAAAATCCCAAAAACATTCAAAATCTGTACCAAACAGTGACTTTGCGATGCATTAGGTCAGGTCTTAGGTCGAGGTGGTGGTGGTGATGGTGGTTCTGATATCACAAACCACACTTGAGCACGAATAGCGGCCCACTATGATGCCACTTGTGAAAGCAGTCTCTGTACTGACCAAGTTCCACCAAAATCAGGGAAAAAAAAAAGAAGTTGATCTGCGCACGGTCGCCGTAGTCTAGTGGGTAGTGTGTTGGCTTATTAGACAAAAGGCCCGGGTTCGAATCCCAGGTCAGACATCAAAATGAAAAATATTTCTTCGGCGACTTCCTCTCAGCAGATTTCTGGCAAAGACTTTGAGAGTAAATAAACCAACTTGCCATGAAAAGCTTCTTAAAAATCTGTCACACGGAGTCGAATTTAAACTGTAGGTCCCGCCACTTATGTATAAAATTAGGACACACACGCACTGGAAAACCAGCCAGAAGGTTTGAAGAACGAAACTATATCCTTGATATCAATAGATGATAGCTCCGTTAAGCTAACAAGGAATGGGGAGCCTAATAACATATATCCACACCTAGCAAGGGGCGGGCAATGACAAAAAAAAAACTGAAAAACAGTCTCCTCTTTCTCAGTGAGCCTGCATCCACGGCAGAAGTCGTTAAAAGGGAGTCTTATTCTTTCCGCATGTCTACCCATGACGCAATTACCTGTAAGCACTGCCACTGTAGACGAGATGACGTCACGACCAAGACCAAGTAATACGATGCATTAGCAACTCTTGAATCTCAAGCGAATGGCTGTCGTACCAAATTCTTCAATTTTGTTTGTTTACGGTAGCCATTCATCTATTGCCATATCCTGCTAGATAGTGTGTTGAAGATGAGGCCACGTTTTACATCCCCCGGTTCAGATATCTCGAATAAAACGAAATAAAAAGACAATATTTGTTAGGCGACTACCTGTCAACAGATTTCTGGCAAAAACTAGGAGAATAACTAAAATTACAATGTAAAGTCCCGCTGCTCCTATATAAAATGAACACACACAACATAGGTGGTGGGCGACACTAGGTTGTAATCCTCGCTGAAGAGTTGTAATATACAATTATGTAGGCATGTATTCCGATGCACACGGAGTTCTATGTCCGTTTATGGTGATTTTGCAAAACAGATTGAATAAATGACAACTAATTTGACAGATGTAGCTTCAATGAGTTGGTAGGGCGCATCCACCAGCTTATTTACAAAATTTGGCTAGAGGAAAGTATGCCCAACGATTGGAACCTCAGTGTCCTCTGTCCTGTCCTGAAAAAGGGAGACCCCACAATATGCGCCAACTACAGGGGTATAAGCCTTCTCCCTATCGCATATAAGGTTCTTACAGGCGTATTGTGTGAACGACTGAAGCCACTCGTCAAAACACTGATTGCACCTTATCAGTGCGGCTTCAGACCTGGCAAATCCACCATAGACCAGATCTTCACACTGCGCCAAATCCTGGAAAAGGCCCACGAAAAACAAGTCGACACACACCATCTTTTTGTCGACTATAAGGCAGCCTTCGATAGCCCCATTAGGGATCGTGTTTATGCCGCTGAGCTCGGTATATCTGCGAAACTGATAAGGCTATGCAGAATGACGTTGAGCAATTCCTGCAGCTCCGTCAAGGTAGGAATGGACCTTTCCGAACCTTTTGATACCGTGCGAGGTTTCAGACAAGGCGACCCCTTATCATGCGACCTCTTCAACTTCATGGTCATGGTGAGTGTTCTGCGAAAGGCAGGATTGAATCGCAATGGCACTATTTTTCAAAAAAGTGTCCAATTGCTTGCGTACGACATCGACATCATAGGGCGTACGAAGCGAGATGTTACTGCTGCCTTTAGCGCTATTGAACGGGAGTCTAAGATGGGACTGGCAGTAAATGAGGGCAAAACAAAGTATATGTTATCGATAAGTAGAGCCGTGCGGCATATTGATTCTCAGATTACGGCCGATAACTATACTTGTGATACAGTCCAGGAATTTATTTATCTTGGCTCCGCCGTTACCACCAAAAATGATGTCAGTCTGGAGATCAAACGCAGGATTACTCTTGCCAACAGGTGCTACTATGGTCTCATAGAACGCATCCGACCTAACAGTGAGCTGTATGAGCTTCTCAATGACATAAACGTTATGCAGCGTATTAATATCCAGCGGCTGCGCTGGCTCGGCCATGTCGTTCGAATGGAGGAGGATGCTTCGCGGAAACGGGTATTTGATGCGGGGATCTGCGGAAGTCGGCGAAGAGGACGACCTTGTATCCGTTGGAAGGACCAAGTTGAGGAAACCCTATCATCGATTGGTGTGACCAACTGGCGTATGCGCGCAAGAAGCAGAGGCGCCTGGAAGGATGTATTGCGGCAGGCCGAAATCCGTTAATCGGATTTTTATGGCCAATTAAGTAAGTAAGTAAGCTTCAACAAGTTCGGAAGTCAAAATCAAACATTTTTTTTCCTTAAAATTTTACTATAAGAACACTTAGAAGAACTTTTCCAGATAAAACAGAAGAAAATGCTCTTGATCCCAATGTTAACGTATTCAGAGCATAAGTTAAATGAGCTTAACTCACTGAATTTTCATTTCATTTGATTCGTTGTATTTTATTGTGTACATGAAATGAGAGAACGCAGCCATGATAATTATACTCCCCCGCCCCCCACCCAATTAATATTTTTTGCTAAGTTTTGTGGGAAATGTTTTATAAAATGACAGACAACATACAGGAGTGAGCACACTGTGGAATAGTAGACTAAAAGAAGAAAAAAATATAAACACACACACACACACGCACGCAAATACACTTAGATATACTTACACACAAATCAAATGAAAACAAAAACAAGTCTTCTCTTGCAGACATTTTAATTTTTTTTATTTTATTTTTTCATTGTTTCTGTATGTGTTTACTCTACAATATGTATTCTGACCCCCAAAACTCATGCTGCTACAAAAAGGAAGTCTGTTTCAATTTTTGCATTCTTGTTGTTGTTATTGTTGTTGTTGTTGATACTTAAACTAACTCTCTGTTGGCTCTTTGTTTACTCTTCTCTCTGTTTTTCCTCTAATGTAACCTCTGGTTTTAATTTAACATTCCCACCACATGATAAGACAAGGCAAAGACGTACTGTTGCTGTTGCTGTTGTTGATGGTGATTGTGATGGCAATGATGATGATGATGATGCTTACCTTAACTCACATTACTTAACATGATTTCCTACAATTCCCTTTTACATTTTACATATTTTTTATTGTTGTTTTTCTTTGGAGAGCTTAAGTAAGTACAAAAAACAAGAGAGAAGAAGACTTTATTTGATTTGCCTGTATTTGTGTTCTTGCCTTTGCCCTCATAAATTGCTTTGCTTAAGCATTCGGATTGACTCTCTCATTGTGTGTGTGTTTGTTTGATTTGTTATTGTTGTTCCTTTACCATATAACTGTCGTCGTCCATATATTCGGCTTGTCCCTACCGAAGTCTAGTGGATAATTTCTCTTCTTGTATTGATAATAATAACGATGGCATCACACTACATAACACATGAGAATTACGACAATATTTACTTGCACGCATACATGCATACATACGAAGTTATCCAAAGGAAAGTGAAAATATGTGGTGACTTACATATATTCTTCACCTCCCCCCACACACCCCATTAAAAATATCAATCCTTTTTCTAATCTGTATAACATCACATTACTAAGAATTTCCCTGTATTAGTATGCGTGTGTGTGTGGTGTAATATTATTCTCTGTGTTCTCTGTTGTGTCAGTGTTATCAATTCAGTGATTTTTAATATTGTTTTCAGATATTTTGAATGTAGAAGGAAAAAACAACTCGCGATCAGTATTTCGTTTAACTTTAAATTTTATTTTCTTTTAATTTTTGTTTTTTTTTTCAAGTTTAAAGCTTGTCTTAGCAAAAATTTACAACAAAAACTACCGTGTTTTTTTTTTATTTTATTAAATAAGCTTTTTTTTTTGCCTTAGAAAAGTTATCAACATTGATGAGTTCATTGTAAATATTCTTCTCATAACCTTTTGTCATATTGACAGACACTGTTGTTGTTAGTGTTAGTGCGTTAGTGTGTTAGTGTTGGTGTAAGTTGTTAACGAGTGAGTTTTTCTTTAAATTTTGTATTCTCTTCTAGGTTTCTCTAGGTGTTATTGCAATTCTTCTCAATTCTCTTGTGTGTGTGTGTGTAGGTGTGTATGTATGTGAGTATTTGAGAGTGTAGCAGAATATGAATGTTCTACTTTGTAAATTCGTTGTTCATAACCTCTTCTCTCACTCTCTGTATTTATTAATGTAAGAATAGGAAAAAATATGATTTTAAAGGTAATCATTTCGGTAATGGTCGACTTCATATGTTATTATGAATTGCAAAAGGCATCATATTTTCTTATTTAGTTCTTGGTTATTGTTATTATAGGGAAGAAGATATGGACTGAATTTATATAGGGTACCTTTGAAATATCTCCTCCAAGCCTCTAACAAACTCAAAGGAAACTGTACATCTGCCCAGCACATGATGTGTGGTTCGAGGCGATTCCCATACAGAACCCAATAAATTTTGAATCAAAAATGTCTTGTCAAAAAATCGTTTACTAACCTCAGGTTATTCCTAGATTATCAGATGCATAACACATATCCTATCCTATAGTAAATAAATCTCAACAAAAGTATTCTCATCAAATACATTTATTTCTAAAAGGATCGTTGCCTTTCTTTATTTTCCCTTGCGTTGAGTACACCCTTCCAAATAATTGTCCACACTGCATAGCACAATTTTGTTTATATCAGCTTCCATTCTCGCGAACTCATTATCTGCCTGGAATGCTCTTAGCCACATTCATATCCAGATGCATTTACCTCTCTCAGAGAGTGTGGTCCCATTTGCCCTGCCAAACGGACTAACAGGCGGTTAGTGTCGAGTACTTAGTGTGCTTTCAATTCATGTTGAATTGTGCACGTATTTCTATGGCATAGAATTCTGCTTGGAAATTTTCCTAGAATTTTACCATAAATGGTTCGTTTTACAGAAGTCACCGTATTAAAGCAGGCTGGTTGTTGGAGTATCAAATCGGATATCTCGTACGAAACGAAAAACTACTTCTTAGTTCTCCGCAAAAACTTGCCATGAAAAATGTCTTAAAAATCTGTCATTCGGAGTCGACTTTAAACTGTAAGTAGATAAAATGAAAATTTAGAGCATGAGTGGTGTAAGAAGCTAGGTTGTAATCCTGACTAAATGGTTGTAATACCTAACTAATTTTGAATAGCAAATAGAGCTTTCAGCATCGCTACAACGCAAACTAAACGCCTCTGTTTTTATTTGAACAATTTTCTGATTTGTTCTGTCTGTGCCATCATGGACCCTGGATTTCCCGGCAAGCCGTTTGCCTATCATTATGACTTGCCTTTCCTAAGAATTTGTCTCCATTTAAATTTATCGCCTGTCTCTAATATTACATCACCCAAGAGTCGAATATTCTGCCATTTAGGAAGCTTTCTCTTTCTGGTAAGTTGGACTAGTGCATGACTGAACTTCTGACACTTAACATGGACTTACAATTTCAAAATCTATTGAAATGATGCCACACAAAAAGAGAGTTTCTTCAAAATTTTTCTTTTGCCATCAAAACTTTGTCTTTTCATATCCATGGCCAGTCATAGATTTCCCCGAAAGTCTTCTGCATATCATTACAAGGCAGTTTGAAATGCTTTGCAACATACATACACAATTGGTCATTACAACCCTTCAGTCAGGATTATTTGACCTAGCTTCTCACATCACTTATGGTGTGTGCGTTAATTTTATACTTGAGAGGCGGGTCGTACAGTTTAAAGTCGACTCCGAACGACAGAGACTTTTCATGGCAATTTTATTTCCCCTCAGAGTTTTTGCCAGAAATCTGCTGAGAAGAAATCGCCGAAAAAATATTTTTTGTATTTTGGTTTTGATGTCTGGCCTGGGACTAGAATCCCGGACTTTACGTCTAATAAACCAATACACTACCTACTAGACCACGGCGACTTCAACATCAAGCTCTTTGCAACATGAAGTTCTGTATTTGAAATTAAAAAACTTTAAAAATCCTTGTTTAACAGCATATTTTCTATAATTTTTGTTTTTGCTTTCTTAAGACCTTTAAGTAACTTTATTGCCTACAATAGAGTGCGTGCGGCTCTTACATTTTTTTAAAATGTGCCAAAATGGACGACCAACAACGGCATGAACAAACTAAACAATGCGTAACTGAATTAGACACTCTTTTTGCAGTGGGTCTGGGTCGTGTATTTAAAAAAAAAAAACAACACAACACACACATACACATACACAAACCCATACAATATTTAATAGCAGCAACAACAATAACAAATTATTTTTTGTTTCTTTAAACACAATTTTTATTTTCGTTTTGTTTGTTGTGTTATTAGCACCCAACACCGTCCGTACTCCTCTCTTACTCTTAACGTATAGAAAATGCAAATGCGCATGAAAATAGCTCTCTACTCTCTCTCACTCTCTGTGTTGTAGGGAGAGTGTGATTCTATTACTCGCGCAATTACTATATATAGGTATGTATATGTGTGTGTGTGTGTAATACATAAGTGAGAGTGAAATTTATTTTATTTTGCTTTGTTTTGTTTTATTTTGTTGTTTTAGTTTATGGTGGGGGGATCTAAGTGGTTCTGTCTGATTGTGGGGATTTTTAAGAGTACGAGTAATAAGAGCAGCATTATCTATGAATTATCTTTTTTACTCTTTTTTTTGTTTTTTTTGATTTTGTGCAAGTTTTCACTGTGTGTGTTGTTTTTTTTATTAAATTGTTGTTGCTTAACATGGGACTGTTGTTCACAGTGGGTATTGTGTTTGCAGCCAATTAGTCGTCATCGTGGTTTTTCTGCAGTACGTTTGGCTTACGTTTCCAATACGTACGTACGTACGTAATTGAAAAACCAAAATTTAAGTTTTTATTTGAAGTAGAAAGAAGGTGTTTGAAAAAAAACAAACAAACAAAAGAAAAACAAAAAACAATAATTTAACATTACAAATCAAAATGTTTTATTAGAGCATTTTACAGTAAGCCATTAGGAAACATCTCTTCTTTCTATTTTTTTTTTTTATTTGTTTGTTTGGTTTGAAAGCAACAGCTACAACAACGGCAGCGCATGCCCATATGTTCAACTCACCGTCTAACAACTTTAATTTACTCACACACACACACACTTACGTACATAGTACATGCATGCATACACATTCATACTTTGCTTATACAATTTCAAGCAAGAGAAGAAACAAACAAAAAAAAACAAATGAAAACGAAAACAAAAACAAAATTTATATCGAGTCACAGCACACACAGCACAAGCACAGTCACAGCCACAGCCACTTCAGTCGGTAATCATTTTATTTCGAAAACTACAAAATTCAGTTTCGCTGATACCGTAAGAGATAAACGACGTTTCGTAGTGAAAACGTTCGAAAGCGAAAGCCCACAAACCAAACAACAACCCAATAAACAAACAAACAAGCAAAAAAAAACCAAAAGAAAAAATAAAAAAAATTTATTTTTTATTTATTAAAGAAAAAGAAGAAGAGAAATAAAATAATTTTATTAGAAAAAAAACACTAACGGATACGGTTTTTTTTCATGTTGTATGTTGGACAACCAGTGTTTTGTTGAAACAAAAAAAAAAATAAAATTTAAAGAAATAAAGTTTTTAATAAAAATTAAAAAAAGGTGGCATTCCAAATATTAAAAAAAAAAAATTAAAAAAAAAATATATCGAAAATTGTAAACCAAATATTAAACAAAACAAAAAAAAAAAAAAAAAAATATTTAACTTTGCAAAACAAGAAAAATAAAATTAAAAAAAAAACGTCCGTTAAATTTAAATGTACAAATTTAAAAAAAAAAATAAATATTGTTTTTAACATTAAAAATAAAAAAAAAATACCTCAACAACAACAAATTAAATTAAAATAAAATAAATGATATTTCAAGAGGTCATCTCAGGTTTTTAACTAAAAAAAAAGTTTTTAAAAAAAACAACAACTACAAAGTGAAAAATATTATTTAAAAAAAAAAAAACACAAAATAAAAAATAATCTTTAATAAAAAACATTAAAAAAAATTAACACTAACATGATTAAATAATTAAAAATAATCACCCAAAAAAAAAAAAAACTTAAGGAAAGAAAAAAAGTTTTTGTTTTTTCCTTTTTTTATATTAAAAAATAAAAAAATTCAAAACACCAAAAAGGAAATCGAAAACTTGATACATTATGATTATGGTGCAACATTTGGTGGCAGCAAATGCTCATACATTTGTTAATCCTCCAGCCACACCACAAACGCCCTCTCCATCGCCACCCGTTAATAATTTGCAAACGCCTTTAAATTCAGCCCTCCTCCAACTCGAATTCAATATCTTCCCAGCCCACAACGTGTTTAGCTTCGTCACCGCTGTCCTCTCCTTTGGATGACGAGGACCTTAAAACCGGAAACAAACAACAACAGCCACGTAAGACCATGGATTCACCGGAATGGTCCGAGGATTCAGAGGAGACACTAAAAAATAACAACAAAACAAGTGCCATAGCCGATCCAATTGATAAGCAAATATCACGGCCTCAACATGATGCTGAAGATCTGGCCCAAAATGGCAATCCTACACCTGCTACTTCGCCTGCCTTATCGCATAATTCCTTAAATAATCATCATCATCGCCACCACACCAATGCAATGTGTGAGGCATCAACGCCCTCTCCTTTAAATTCCCCTACATCAACACCACCAACAACAACAGATTGTCGCCAGCAGTTTACCGTTCTCTACAATCATTTACGGCAACAGCAGCCTGCTTCAAACTCAAACTCAAACACCAACACCACCACCACCACCACCATAGCCACCATCCCTAACAACAACAACAGCAATGCTGTTAAACGTCATTTGTTTTTTAATCCAACGGAAATGGAACAACAAAATCGCCGTTCCGTTATAACCAGTCGTGAGCAAGAGGAAGAAGAAGAAGACTCGCTATCACAAGAGCGCCATTCTCTAAACTCTAGCAATACGAACATCACCACCACCACCACCACAACCACCATCACAGATCACGAGGTGGTGGACGATGATAATAAACATCATTTAAGCGAAGACCAGCCACCTTCCGATCATTATCATACGGACGAAGAGGAAGAGGAGGAGGATTTTGATGATGAGGCCCCATTGGATTTATCGTTGCCCACTAAACTTGCCAACAGAAATTCACGTTCACGCTCGTATTCGGGTACCGAATCCGATGATTCCGGTTCTGGTGTTAATGATCACCATCATCATCATCATCAACGCCATCTAATGCATCACAGCCACCATCATCATCATCATCATTTGCGTTTAAAACCGGAGGAACGCAAGGCGGCCTATAAAAAGTCATTAATGAAACGTTACTGTAAGTAGCAAAGCTTGGGCGGGGGGATTTTAACGATTTTATTTTAAGAATCTAAGTTCGAATCACATTTAAACCTATTTATTCAGTATTTGGAATTTTTTTTTTTAATTATTAAATTAAACAAATTAATGAGGTTTGGTTGGGCGCTGACACTTTTCCTCCGCTGTGGTGAATGCTTTTCTTGTGAGGTCCATACCCGATTTGCAAGACAATTTCGTAAATAAAATGAACGAAGTAAAGCATTTACCAGCCCAAGCGTTCTTTATCCGTCAATATAATTGTTCCGAATTAAAAGGCGGCATCCTAAATACTTTTTAGACGGTCTTAGAACTTGTGGGCGAATTGGTCCCTTATTCTGGGCGTTTCTGAATGTTCTCCGTTCCAAACACATTATGAATGTTCGGTAGAGATCGCCTATGACCAAACTTATGTCAGATCCCCTATGACCACAGCTTATAATAGATCGAATCCATCAAATACAAAAAATTATCTCAACGGTATTCAAGCTTCTCGCATCTGATTACTTGCCCTTTGGATTGTTAAAATGTAGAGCGTTTAAGCCATATTTTGATTTTGCAAAATCGGTTTCTACTCCCGTAATATCCAATTACTTTGCTTTTGGACATGCTTTTATAAACGCTTTGAAATTACTGCTTAAATAGCTTCTAAAATTGTTTGCAAGTTCTACTCGGGGCTTGTTAGCAATTTTAATGGAGTTAGGGCTTATACATCCATCCCCCATCTAGGAGCTCAAGATGTAAACTCTACTTCCAGTATACTTGAAACCTGTATGGCATTAGTGCATCTCAAAAGGAAAGACCCCCTTCCTATCAAGTACTGGAGCCTCCTCCTGGAGCCTATATAGAGAAACTCTATGTTGATAGAAGGCAATACAATACATCGTCTAGTCACAGTACTCTAGCATTTCCATAATGAGCATTATTTAATTGCTTTTTGGTATTAATTAACGATTTAATCTCGGATTATTAGCTTTGTGAGGATTAATCATGCGGCAGTAGATGTCAAGACCGCTTAATTGGCCATTGCAATGCTTTAGTTAGGATTACAACCTAGCTTGCGGCTTCAACCATGTACCTTGTCCACTCTGAATGTCAAATTTGTAAGAGAAGACTTTGCAAGGCAATTTACAAGACTACTGAAAGGAATTTGGGACCTACAATTTAAACTCGACTCCGAGTGTTAGATTTTTGTGAAACTTTTCATCACTATTTTATCTACTCTCAGAGTTTATGCCAGAAATGTGCTGAGATGTCAGACCAAGGGTTTGAACTTGGGTCTTCAGTCTGATAAGCCATCACACTACCTACTAGAGTACGGCAATCTTTAACACTGATTGGTAATACTATTTGGATTTATTTCGTTTGCTTTCATTTTAAAAAATGAAATAAAAAGATCAATGTAATACTATGTTCAGACATGCACTTTTATTAAATCAATATTCGGTTTATTGAGAACAATATTTTTAGCATTCAGACATATCATATACGACAATTTATTTGACAGCTAGTAAACAAAACAGCTGATTGCTTTAAATTTAATCGCGAAAATTAATGCCTAAAATATTTTTTAGAAAAAATGGAAAACAATTTAACATATTGGAAAGATATGCCGAGCTGTTGCCGTTAATAGGGACTATTTGTGACTCCAAAGTGGCTTTCCTCAGAAGGATGAGAAATAAAATTTTATAATATTGGTTAGTTAGCACAAAGGAAAGTTTTGGCTTATGACACTATCATTGTTTACATTTGAGTTGTCAAATATCAATAGAAAGTGTTCGAAAAAATGTAATAATGCTCACTGAACGTACTTATGACAGTGTTGTATTTGAAGTTTTAATCAATATTATAACAATTTCAATGAGTTCATATTGACCAATAATTAATTGAAATTTTATATGAAATATTGAGATCAATAATTTCCGTTTATTGCGATTTTCTCAATAAAAGTGTATGTCTGAACATAGTATAAAGCACATACGTTGCGTATGATTCTGTTTACATTGCGTATACGACTCCGTGTAATATGAGTTGTCTTCCCTTATAAAAAAAGTCCTTTTTTTCTTATTGGTTTTTGTTCTTAATTTTTATGATCCTTGCTGCCGCTGCTGCTGCTGCTATTGTTGCAGCATCTTTTGCTGTTAATGTTGTTATTGTTGCTGCATTATACCAAAAAAAAAAAAAAAATCAAAAACTTCACCTAAATGGCAACCCTTATGGCAACACTTGTGCAAATTTTTTTTTTTTTGTTTTTGCCTACAATGACCGACCTGAACTATTAAACAACAACAACAACATCAACAATAATAATAACAGTCAACTACAAAAACTTTAACATAAAAGGCAGCAAAAAAATTGAGAAAAAAATTTTTTTTTAACAAAAACTGGGTCAATGCGGAAGGAAGGCATTGCATGACATGTGCCATGTTAAAAAACACACACGTACATACGTGTACATACGTACACATGCATACATTCATGCATGCTAATGCATATGCATGTACGTACATGTGAATATAAATGCATATTAATGTAAGTGTATGTGTGTGTGTGAGTAACAATATTTATGTCAGATTTTATTTCATATTGTGTGTGTGTGTGTGTGTGTGTATGCATGTGCATGCAGTTGGTAATACAAGGCAAAGCAGAAATTTTATGTCATGTGATGCCATAATTTAGGCCATCAGCCAACAACATTCTCATCAAACAACAGCAACTATAGCAACAACAACATTTATAGAAGCATTTAAGCCAACGTACAAATAGTTGTTGTTTTTGTTGTTGTTGCTGTTCAGCAGTTAAAACACATGCACTCACTCTTTTAATCAACTTCAGTTTTACAATTTCCGGTATTTTATAGCAGCAGCACACACACCACCACTACTACTACTACTAATGACACACTAACACATATGGGGATTTCTTAAGAAGAAGAAAACAAAAAACCCCAATTGAAAAAATTTCCCTTCAAGCTGGCAGAAAAAAAAATTGAAAAATTCTTATAAAATTGCACTAAAAAAAACACAATAACAAAAACAACAACAACAAAGTACCATAATTTGTTTATATGTGGAGTAGAGCACAAGCCGAAGAATTATTATTAACTCTAGCAAGAGAGAGCAAGAGCAACAGAGAGAGAGAGAGAGAGAGTGTGGAAGGATGAACTATTTATTAAAAGAAAACAAAAAAAAAAAAATGAAAGCAAGCAGAGTAGTAGGGAAATTAAATCGTCAATAAAAGGAAATTCATTTAGAATAACGTTACTCAGGGGGTAATACATACACACATACACGCTCTCTTATACAGTGAATGAAAAGTAATGGCCGTTGTGCAGTGGTGGTGCTCGTTAATATCCGTAAAATACACTCAAGGAAAAATGTTAAGAAACCGGAAAGGAGTAATTCAATAATGCATGTGGTACACTTTGGTATTTAAATAAAATTGAGTGTGCTTAATAAGCCAGCATTATATGCATTTATTTATAACTTAAAACATTCTAATGTATTTAGAATTCATTTAAAGCAAATCAAAGAGCTAGAAAATAAAATAAATTTTCAAATTATTTGGAAATCTTACAAGAAATAAAACTGAAATAGAGAAAAATAATTAATTGACCCACAACAGGCTAATCTGCATATTCAATTGCAATTGCTAGCAGTGAAATAGCTTATGCGGACTTTATCGACATTAAAGCCATTATTGCATTACTGTCCTGTAGTCAGGATTACGATCTATCTGCCCACGCCTCCCGAGTTGTATTAATTGTAACCATAAGTCAGAATAACTAATTTGAAAACGCTTTTCAAAGGAATTAGTTGACTTTTAGGCCGTTTGCAAGAAGAATGCTGAGAGGGAAGGTTAGTTTAGAGGACGTGTACTTGTCAATTCTGACAAGTACAGTACTCGGTGGTCGAATTGACCCAGTTGTACTACGTCCTAGCTTCTCACATCACTTATGTTGTGTGCGTTAATTTTATACATGAGTGGCGGGACCTACAGTTTAAAGTCGACTCCGAACGACACATTTTTTGAGAAGCATTCCATGGCAATTTTTTTACTCTCAGAATTTTTGCCAGAAAAATTATTTTCAAATTTTCGTTTTGATGTCTGACCTATGATTCGAACTCGGGTGTTTCGTCTAATAAGCCAACACACTACCTACTAGACTTCGGCGACTTCATGCTGAGAGGGAACTGTCGTAAGAATATTTTTTTTTATATTTTCTTCTTTAAGATGCCAAAGTGAAGATTTTAATTTGAAATACCGGTCCAGTAAGCCAACACATTACCTACTAGATGAAAGTAAATGCGATTATGATTGATGATGGTCGTTCAATCGATTTTGTCTAGTTTTTTAATAGATATTTTTATTAGTTAATAAATGATTATGTGCATATTTATATAAAAACTAAATAATTCAACGGATCTTATATGCATACATGTTTCAAAAACCATTAAAAAGAAATAATAAAAAATAATTTTTGTCAGAAAACAAAATTATAGACAAAATTTTTTTGCTTTTAATCACGGATAATAGAGGTAATTACGGCTAAATCGATCCAAAATAAAATTAAGTCGATGCAAAAGATTTTCTTTTTCCATCCTGGATAATTGATGTTGCCGGATAATCGAGGTCCTACTGTATAATATACAATTGGTCATTAGAATCCATCAGTCAGGATTATTGACCTAGTTTCTCACACCACTTATGTTGTGTGTGTTAATTTTATACATGAGTAGCGGGACCTACAGTTTAAAGTCAACTCCGAACGATAGATTTTATGAGAAACTTTTCATAGCAATTTTTATTTACTCTCAGAGTTTTTGCCAGAAATCTGCTGAGAGGAAATCATCGAAAAAATAATTTTTGTATTTTGTTTTGATGTCTGGCCAGGGATGTCTGGCCTACTATATAAACTGGGATGAGAAATTATCATCACCTGAGTCTGAGTGGTTATATTTGTTTTAAAAAGTGTGGACACACTTCACAACGTGGGCATATGGTGCAGCACATAACTTGCTCAACTTATGTACTTAATTGACCATATTATGTGTAATTTTGTTCCGTGACTAGGAGTAGGACCTACGATTTAAAGTCAATTGCCTTAAGGAGTCGTAAAAAAATTTTTTTTCATATTTCGGTTTGGCCACGATGTCTGCGTGGGAGCCTCAGAGTCTCTATTTATGTACTAGACTATAGTGGATTCTACAAGCGCTGTAAAATGTTAAAAACTTTATTGCTTTTTGCTTCATAATTTCCTAAGTTTCCGAGAATGTTTGCCATTCCTAATTTATGGAATAGCAAATATGTATCTAAGGATTCTATGTTAAATAATCTTAGAAAAATCCTGTTCTATATGCAGACGTCGCCACAAAGGGAACATTTTAAAAATGTGAGTGTGTTTATGAGAGGTATGTGTATAAGCTAGTGGAAAATTGTTAGTAAAATTTTCAAGTGTAATCGAATAATATGTTTATGTAGTTGAAAATATAGAAAAACATGTACAGCGCCAAAATCCCTATAAAGACTGGGTGTTTAACTTCAGAAATATTCTTCCAAAGAATGGAAATCATTTCTCATTGTTATTAATGAAGCTCATGTAATTTTTCTTTGGGTGTATAATTGAAATACAAAAAAAAAAATTCAAAAGGAAACGACGGGAACCTGCTTCATTGAAAGCAAGACAAGCCATTGAATGCATTTTTATGCTTTTTTTTAACGAACATTGTTTATGTTCGCGTCCTATGTGTGTAAAAAGCCGAAAATGATCTTCCCCTGAGGGACATTGTGCGAGATGTAGAGTAACGTCATATCGATCGGGAATAATTGTAATAATACGCTCTTTAAAATATGAACACATTAATGATGTTCTTTCTATTAACAAAAATTATCCCTTTAAATATGGAACCAGAATAACGGTACATAGAGTACCTAGAAATTCTTATACGTTTTATGATTTATGCTTACAAATAAATTTTTATTTTGTTTTTAATTTTTTTTTATTTTTTGTTTAAAATAAATTTCCTTATATTTTTTTTTTTTTACAAAAAAGAATTTGCAATTTCCGCTGATTTTGTTTTTATTATTATTTCTGTTGTTGTTGTTGTTTTTTCTTATTTATTTCGATAATAAAATTAAAAGTAGTTGCAATACAAAAATATATACACACACGCACACACTCATATTCATGGTGTACAAAGTGCCGACTATTTTGTTAAAATTTGTTTTTTTTTCGTTTTTTTTAAATGCGATACGATGTTAGGCTTAAATTTCGAAATTTAATGTGAGTGAATAAAGTGCGTAAATATGTCAATGTAGTGGTGGTGGTGGTGTGTTGCTTGTTTTTGTTTTCTTCGTTTTGCTTTGGCGTGTAACTGTGTTTCCTAACCCACCTCAACAATTTTATTGATTTTTATTTTTCATGTAGACAAACGAACTTCTCACAGTCAGTTAGTCAGTCGTCCCCCGCTCCCGTTATATTTCGGTAACAAAATTACTAAAATTTTACTCTCTCTCTCCGGCAAAACAAAAACAACAACATCAACTTGTACTTATTTTGGGTTAACATTTCCCATTAATATACACACATACACACAGACAGACATATCTGCAGACATGAAGTACTTCTTGCTTAACTACGAAGAGGTAATATTAGGATTTACGAAAATATTGTGTTAAAAATTTGATTTTTTTTTTCTATTTTCTATTTTTAAATTTGTTTTATTTGCCATTTAAGGTTATATTTTGTTTCCAGTCTATTTTATTTAATTTTTTTTATGTTTTTATATGTTTTAAAAATTTTTTTATTTTATTTTTTTTGTTATTTTAATTTTTTTTTATTATTTTAAATTTTTTTTCTTTTTAATTTTTTTTATTTTAAAGTTTTTTATTATTTTTAATTTTTTTTTTATTTAAAAAATTTTTTTTATTTTTAATTTTTTTTTATTTTAATTTTAAAATTTTTTTATATTTTTAATTTTTTTTTTATTTTTATTTTTTTAATGGGGCGCGCAAAACTAGTTGACTCAACATTTTTTGTTTTTTTATTTATTCCTCATACTCTCATTTGATTACAATCATTTCCGTATATGAAAAGCTTGTATTGGTATGAGTAATCATAACTCATACTCTCTTGCTGTTGTGCTCTAAAACTAAACTAAAAGTTTTTAATCTCCCTTTAATAAACCCTTTGTACCTCTTTTCCCTTGCTTAGCTGCACAATCCAAAATTGTGTATGCATGGGGGCTTAAGTTCTTTTTCATATTCTCTTGTTGTGTTTGTTTAGTTTTACTCTCTCTCTCTCTCTCTCTCTTGCTCTTTTAACGGTTCTCTATATTGTTTATAATCTCCTGATTTGTTGTGTTTTAATTTTTGTTTCTTTTTTTGAGTGTTTTGTTGACGTTATTTCCTCACTATCACTTGTTGGTTTGGTTGGTAACATTTAAACTTTTTCGAAGTTTTTTTTTTTCTTTGCCTTATTTAACTTGCACATACATACATATATACATGCTTCAAAGAAAAACAACAATAAAATAAACCAAAAAAAAAATGTATTGAACATAGTAAGAATTGTGGGAAAATTTTGTTTATTTTTTACAATCAAAAAAGTTTTTTAAAGTTCAGAAGGTGTTCAGAAAAAAAATTGTTTTTTTTATTTATTTTTTATTTTGAAAAGAGATTTTCTTTTTCTTTTTTTTTATCTTACACAAAAAAGCATTTTTCTAAACCATTTCAAGCCTTTTTTTATATATCCTTGTAACCATTAAAATCTTTTCTCTTTATGGATTTCCATGAACTCCTTCCGTTATAATAAAATATGAAAAACAAAAAAAAAACAAGAACAAGAACACTAGGCATATGAAATATTTGCTCTAAATTACTCACCGTTCTTTAAAAAAAAACAAAAAAAAAAAACAAAAATAGTTATAGTGATGTAAAATGAAGAGAAAAAGAAAATCTAGTGTTTGAAAATGATGTCAAGAGAACTTAAACAACAACTGCTGATGATGATGATGATGTACAGTGTGTGTGTGTGTGTAATGTTATTGCTAAAGAGGCTGTTTTAGCAGAGAACAATGTTATTACTCTCTCCATACCTACCAACTAATGCTTTAATATTTTAAACTTAAAATTGGCAACGCTAAACACGCATTAGAAGTACACAAAACAAAAACTATAAAATACACACACACATACTGAGACATACACAAAATTAAAAACAAAAGTAAAATACTGAAAGCAAAATATATACCAACAACTACTATTAATAATAACACAGCATAGGCAGACATACCATCCATCCAGCCACATACATACATACCTATACACACAAACAAGAAACAGAAACAGAGAAAAAATTAAAAAAAAAAACTAATACGCCATACAGCACAACATAGAATAACTTGAGGTAGGTTGGGAATTGTACTTTTTTATTTCTTTCTTTCTTTTTCTTGTTTTTTTTTTTTCTTTATAGTTGTAGTTGTTGCTGTTGTCTTGCTTTAGAGAATTTAGCTCATTGCTAAACACTACAATAAAACATTGCTGTTTGAAACGCATACCCTCAAATGTAAATTTACAAAAGAGAACTAACTTTACACTCTCTTGCTCTCTCTCTCTCTCACCTTCCTCCTATTAAATGTTTACACACTAAAGCATGCCATGTAAAATAACAGCAAACACATTAAAAAAAAACAGAGACAAGAGATAATAAATTACAAGAGATGTAAGAAAAAAAAAAACAACAACACAATTCACTTTCACTAAAGCCTATAAAAACAGCAAATTAAATGACATTGAAAAAGAAAACAAAAAAAAAAAAAAACGGGAATAAAAGCAAAAGCATATACAAAAACAAAATGTAATACTATGTACAGTAAATCTAGGCAACATATACAAGTGCTGATATTCAATACAAAATTTGATCAAATATGCAAACGGGAACATAAAAAGGGAAAAATAAGGAAATTTTTTTGTTGCTTTTTTTTGATATTGAAAGAGTTGTTGTCTCTCTCTCTCTCGATAGCAAGAGAGCATACAATTAATAAAATAGTGAATAAACCTTGTGTTAATTTAATGACATGCATGTACATGTTGAAAACAGGATCGCTATAAGCGTTAAGTGATAATAAACACAATTACAGCGTTAAACGATTTTTTATGATGAATTTCAATTCCTTTTTTGTTTTTTTTTTATTAATTTAATATTTTTTAATGATTTGCTTACGTTTTAAAAAATGAAAAGAATTTTCCTGTTCTTGTTGAATTTGTAAAAACAATTAATTCTTGTTTACTTATCATTTTGTTTGTGGGTATTATCAATATTTTTTTATACATTTTTATTTAATTAAATGCTAACAAAAAAACAAAACAAAAAAAACCAATGTCAAGTTCAAATATTTATGTACATACGTATGTATGTATGCATAAATCATCAGTTAATTTAAATTATTTTATTTTTATCAACAAAATTTCTTGCTCTCTTCTTTATTTCCCTTTAAAGTTGATACATCCAAAGAATTATTTAATTTAAAATGAAACAAAAAAAAATGTTAAAATTTCAAACAGATTAATTAAACAATATCCTTTGTTTGGTTTTTTTTCCCCCCAATAAATGCACAGATTTCATACAAATGACACCAAAACCCAGTGTTAAAATTTTGCAATATTTCGTTTGTATGTACATATATATTGACAAAGATTAATAATAAAGTATATAATATACTCTATATACATATGTATAGTATGTATATAAATATAATAATAATAATAAACGGAAAGCCTCTGTCAGACAAAAAAAAAATCGTAAATTTTACTTTTCATATTAAAAAAAAAACCGAAAATACAGTAAAAAAAACCAAGTATTTCTTATACTCATACTTTGAAAATTGCTTGTTTTATTGTGTTTATCAGGAAGTGCTATAAATTACACAGAATACATAAACATTCTTCTATATACAGTAATGGTAAAAATAATAGTTACAAACAAATATTTGTTTTTCTCTTTCTTTCATTCAAAGAAAACTAAAAAGGGGAAAACAACAGGATTTTTCAATTAATTTTCTTTAAATAAAAAAATTATGTTTATATTGCAACTCCTATAATTTTTACCTTCACTGTATATGCCTAACACATCCACATTCAAATGTATAAATATGTACTCTTGTATACACAGAATATTTTAATAATAATCGGCAACAATAATATTTAATGGTATTGCTTGCCATAATCACGAAAAAAAAACCTACACAGACTCTCTCTCTCTCTTTCTCTTCTTCTTAAACAGCCTACAACAAGAATTTTTTTATATTAAAAATAAACTGAGAATACACAACAATAAAATACACAAAAAACAAAAACAAAACAAAAAAATAAAAGAGGGAAGTGTTACACACAAAACACTCTTAAAAACCTACAAACACACAAACATTGAAATTCTATTCCCGTTTTTTGTTTTTTCTTTGCTTTTTCTCTCCCTCTCCCTCACGATCTCGTTTTTCCGTTTGTTTTTCCCCCCCAATAAATGACGATCATCAGCAAAACAAAAAAAGTCAAGAACTCTCCCTAATTCCCAATTTTACGGGAAAGAAAAAAGAAAGAGAGCGAGAGAGAGAGGGGTATAGACACAAACAAATAAATGCGCAAATGAATGCCTGTTTTTTGATTACACTTAGCATACAGTAAAGTAAGAGTATGATTTCTTTAAATAAAATCATTGAAAGCAAATTATTGAAAGCAAATATAATTATATTATATGTCACCCCCACAACACAATAATAATTAATACTTCGTGAAACGAGATTTCTCGTTTTAGACATCGGAAAACAAGGTTTCTGATCTTTAACAATTCCTTCTTAAACAAATGATTTCAAAGAATTTAAAATTTAAGCACTTTAAAATAACGTTCTGTCAACTTTCACATCAGGAAGTGAGATTCGTTTGATTAGAGAAGTAAACTAAGATTTAGTATCTACAATCCAACTACGTTTGTACCTAATTTGGTGTAGTGGAGACCTAACAAAAGCCTCCTGGTTGTTGCTTGTTGTGCGCTCTCCATTACAGAATTCACAGGTAATCTGTAACTTGTAAAAAAAAACTTTCCCAGCTTATTTCAGCCCAATCCTCTTGGACTCGTTAGGTATTTTTTTCAAAAAAGAAAAATGATTATTCGATATGACGTTTCTTCTTGCTTTCTTAGCTTGGTGTTTAATGCAATGAAAAATATTGGGTTATTTTATTAGCCTAAATAATGGGTTATGTTAGAGGACGTATACTTGTCAATTCTAACAAGTATAGTATACCCGGTGGCCGAATTGACCCATTGTACAATGTCCTAGCTTCTCACACCACTTATGTTGTGTGTGTCAATTTTATACATGAGTGGCGGGGCCTACAATTTAAAGTCGACTCCGAACGACACATTTTTTTGTGAAGCATTTCTTGGCAATTTTTACTCTCAGAGTTTTTGCCAGAAATCTGCTGAGAGAAAGTCGCGGATGAAATATTTTCATATTTTCCTTTTGATTTTTAAATACCGATCACTCCTTAGTGACTGGGTAGCCATATAATGCATAATATTCTATACCTGTTGTATTTTTGTCCATACCCCTATATATTACTACCCCAAATGTACTAGGTTAAAAGACGTGCACCTGTCGGTGAAGACAAGCACAGTACCCGGAGGTCGAAATTGACCCATTGTACACCCCAAATGTATTACTTTCCCTTTATTTCAATACCATGAAGCTAAGATAATCAATAACAATTACGGAATTCAAAAATTTATGCGATAAAAAATCAGATTAGATAATTGAAATTTCGAAATCTACACCTTTGCGGGTGGAGGATTTTCAATGTATTTTTAAATATTTTTACCATATTTTTTTTTTTTATTAATTTTTTAATTGCTTATCTATTATTGTAATGTTTGTATTATTTATAATCGTTTATTTAGCTTTTTTTGCATTATTTTTTTTTATTTTTTTTTTTTTTTTATCTCTTTGTTATTTAAAATCTTTTTTATTTTTATCACAGTTTTTCAGTAATTTTTTTTATTCTAGTATAGAAATTTAATTTTCTTTACTTGTACATATTTAAATGCTTTCACTTTTCATGCTTTTAAGTTATTTTTGAATTTCAATGTTTTCATTCTTTTAATATCCCGACTGAATGAATGTTTGCTATCCCGATGATGTTTTGGTTTTCCTCTTGCTGTTGCTGTTGGATGACAGTATCGTCGTTCGTATTTAATATAATCAAGACGAAAAAAAAAAATGTTTGTGTATGTGTGTATGTATATATGTGTGTGTAGATATATGCATGGGCATTTGTTTATTTCCTCTTATACAGAGTCTCAGACAAAATAAAAAATACGAAACCACACTCTCTCTCCCTCTCAGTCAGACGGCAGGCATAAAATAAAATATGCACACAGGCACACAAACAAATGTACATACACTCATTTATACACATTGACTTGGCAAATATTTATTTATTCTTTTGTATATGGGTGTGAGTGTGTATGTATATGTACGTTATCCGTAAGGCCTTGAACTTGAGACTAAATTTCCAAAATGTTTTTTCATTTTTTCATACAAACACACACACACATACACGACGTACTTATATGTGTGTGTATATGCATTATTTATAAGTCATGTACAACAAGAACAAGAACAAAAATTAAAATAATAAAAATAAAATGAAATTTTTATTTGCTGTTCTTCTGGATACAGACATGCTTGCATACATACATACAACAAAGCAACAGTAACAGGAACAGCAACAGCAGCAGCAGAACAGAAAATTACTGTGTTGGAATTGAATTTTTGCTTTGCTCTTCGGCGCGGCTTGCTTGTTTGGATTTGTTTTGATTGTTTGTTGCGGCAACTTGCTGTATGACAATTTCACTTACACATCTACAATTGGCATTTATTAGAGGGTTTATTATTTGCATATAAACACACACACACAGACAAATATACATTCATAGGCATACAATCACTTATGCATGCAAGCATACGAATGTATTTGCTGCTCACGAAAGTGTCTGGAATAAATTGTGTTGATTCACTCACTCTTAATTGCCTTTAAATTTTGCAATATTTCTGGACGCCAACAGAATAAAATGAAATTAAAAAAAAAAAATTTTTTTAAATAAATAACGTTGATAAAAATATTTTTTTTTTAATTTTTTTTAATATTCGTTTATCTTTTAATATTTTAAAGCAATACAACAAGCACGAACGAAAACAAAATCAAGAAATTTCTTAAATTTTTTTTTTTTTGTTTGTGACGTTAAACAACAATGAATTGTCATGAAAAAAGCCTCAATAAATAACAACAATTATAACCAAAAATAATAAAAAAAATTAAATAAAAAACAGGAATTTTGGTTTTAATTCCCAAAAAAAAAAAAAAAACAAAAAAATTGTAAAATAAAATTTTTATTTATTAAATTAACTTTTTTTTCCTTATATTTGTTTTCCATTTAAAAACTGGTCTAAATTTATTTAACAATCTTTCTTTTATTGTATTAATTTGTTATTAATTTAATCATTTTTGCATTTCGAACGTCATTAGAAGGACAATAAAAAAATAAAGAAAGAAAATATGGGATATTTGCAAAGGTTCTAGTATTGGGTTAATCATTCCATGATTCGATTAGCCTAGCTAGGCTAAAGTCCCAATTATTCAGTGATAGGTTTGCCATTACTTTTCAAGCATTACAGGGAAATTAGGGTCACATAATTGACTTAATTTGCAAGAACTTTAAGATTTGTAGACTTACAGATGTGGTTAGGCCTTTTTTTGTTGATTCCAAAGCGTTTTCAGTACTAAGGCCTATCTGACGTCCCAATATGTGTAATTTTGCATCCTTATCCATTATGAAATTCATTTCTCGCAATCATTTACATCGTGATACACATGGTGTTTGGAGGCTAGAGTAACAGACATACATACATACATAATTGGTCTTTACAACCCTTTAGCCAGGATCACAACCATGCTTCTTACACCACTTATGCTGTGTCCGTTAATTTTATTCGTGAATGGCACTATCAAGTCCTACAGTTTCAATTCGACTCTGAACAACAAATCTTTTATGAAAGTATTCATGGCTAGAAAACTTTTGGAGAGGAAATTGACGAAATAAATATTTTTTTCTTGTTTTCATTGTTTGAGATATCTGAAATAAGGTGGTTTCAACTACCTACTAGACTACGATTTAATACATACACACACACACACAATTGGCCTTTACAATCCTTCAGTCAGGATCACAACCTAACTTCTCACACCATTTATGTTGTGTGCATTAATTTTTATACATAAGAGGCGGGACCTACTGTTTTAAGTCAACTCCGAACGACAGATTTTGAGAAGCTTTTCATGGCAATTTTTATTTATTCTCAGAGTTTTTGCCAGAAATCTGCTGAAAGGAAGTCACCGAAGAAATATTTTTTCATAATTTCATTTTGATGTCTGACCTGGGACTTAAACTCGGGCCTTCAGTCTAATAAGCCAACACACTACCTACTAGACAACGGCGACAGGCATACAATGCTGATTTTCCGAACACAATTTTCAATTGTTGATTAGTCTACAAGCAAAATTGTCGCATATTATTCAACAAAAGTTTTCGTTTGGTGCGTATAATGATCTGGAGGTGTCACTAGGATCTTTTTTTTTTTTTTTAATTAGCAATGATAACCAACCCTTTTGAATTGAACGGTGAAGTTGCCACAGTTTACTAGATAGCATGTTGGCTTATTAAATAAGTATGCCTAGGTCAAACAACATGAAATATAAGAAAAGTTCTCTAAAACCTCTAAGAGTAAATAAAATTAGACATGAAAAGTTTCTCGAAAATGTTTAGTTCGAAATCAACATTAAACTGTAGGACCCACAGCTCATGAATAAAATTAATACACACAACAACGGTGTTTGGTTTTGGAGCCCACATAAAATTACCGATTCTGCCTTCATTGTATGACAAGTTTTCAGAACGGAAATTTGACGTTTTGCGGGCTTTAATTAAACACCTAAACCAAACAATTTCGAATCTGTAAAACCTTTTTTGTGGGACTACGTCGAACACCGCTAAAATATCGGCAAGATATTGCCATGTATCGTTCAAAATGTTTGAAAAATGAACGAAAAGACTTTTAAAGGGACGATTTTAATGCAACGAATCTAAAGTGGTCATTTAAAAGCAATATAATGCAAGTTTTATCCGAAATCATGACTCTATGGGCGTGTTAATTAAATTTACTTTCCAAAAGATCAAAATTTTTAACGAAAACCAAGAGGATGTAACTTTTACATCACTTAAAGGGTTTTTAATTTTATAAAACAATTTCAAAATTTTAATTAATTTTTCTTAACAGCTTCTTGAAATTTGTTGTTTAACAAAATAAATTCACCTTCAGTTTCGGTTTATTTCCATAGAAATTCATCTATAATTAGAACTGCTGCTGCTGCTGTTCTCCTTCCTCTTCTTCATCAATTTGCAATATTTGTTGATAATTTTATGATTTTATTTTTATATCAAAAAAAAGTTGTTATAAATAAATGGTGAAATGCCATGGAATTCCTAAAAATAACTTTAAGCAGCATCCGCAACAGCAGCAGCAGCAGAAGAGAAAAATTTTGTAAACAATAGTTAAGGAAGAGGAAACATTTGCATTTTCTTCAAAAAAATGCTTGAAAAAAAGAAAAAAAAAATAATTTAATTTATAATTAAAACCTAAGGAAGCATATAAATAAACATTCAAATAGAATCAAATAGAATCGAATCGAAATGAATTGAATCGGTTTAAATCAATATTTGAATTTTGCAATTCAAGCTAAACAAAACAAACAAACAACCAGACAAACAAGCAAACAAAATTGAATTAAAAAAATGTAGAGAATATCGCAATGAATTGTTTTTATAAAAATAAATAAAAAAAAATAAAATAACAAAAATGAAAATAATTATAGAAAAAATGACAACCGAAAGCAATCAAAATAAAAGAAAAATAAAAGGAAAGATTAGGGGTACTCAATTAAATGGATTCAATAGAGAATATTGAGAGATAACACTCTTAAAAAAGTACTTCACACCACTTATGTTGTGTGCGTTAATTTTATACATGAGCGGCGGCACCTACAGTTTAAAGTCGACTCCGAATGACACATTTTTTGAGAAGCATTCCATGGCAATTTTTTACTCTCAGAGTTTTTACCAGAAATCTGCTGAGATGAAGTCACCGAAAAATTATTTTCAAATTTTTTTTCGTTTTGATGTCTGACCTGGGATTCAAACTCGGGTCGTTCGTCTAATAAGCCAACACACTACCTACTAGACCACGGCGGCCCCCAAACACAATTTTTGTCAGAAATGTGCTAAAAGAAAGCAGCCGAAGAAATATTTTCATATGCGAACTATGGCCTTTCGTCTAATAAGCCAATACACTACCTACTTAGACCACAGCGACTTGTTAAATATATGTTGTACAGTAGAAGCTTACAAATTAGAACCTCCAGTAATTAGAAATTTCAGAAACTAGAATTAGAACTTGCAATACATTATAGGCTTTAAAATTCAATTTATATCCTCAAATTCTTTACATTTCGTAAAACTAAAAAGGGGAATCACCAAATTATATACGTTATGCCTTATTTGATGTTTTTTCCCCCGCATTTATGTATTATGTGGCTAGATTATGATTATGAATTGTATGGGTGAGAAGCTAGGACGTAGTACAATGGGTCAATTCGACCATCGAGTACTGTACTTGTCAGAACTGACAAGTACACGTCCTCTAACCTAACCTACATTTTGTTTTCTTGTTTTTAGCAAATACAATTGATTCAAATAAATTTAAATTTGTTTTATTTTAGTTTTTGGAAGAAAATCTGTTTAATTCTTTATTTTTTATTCGATAATAAATAACGTCCAGAAAGCGGTTCAAATTTGTAAGCGACCGCTGTACTATTTCTTTGTAATTTTTTAAAACTTCTCTTCTTTCTACATAAAAAGTTTTCGTACTTAATAAAAGTTTTCCTATTATTTTCATAAAAAATTGTCACCCCTATTAAATCGTAGTTTAGTAGGTAGTTAAAACGCTATCTCAGACATTTATTTTCATTTATTTCGGTAATTTCCTCTCCAGAAGTTTTCTGGCAAAAACCTTCAGAAAGTAAATCATATTGCCGTGAATACTTTCAAAAAGATTTGAAACTGTATGACCTGATACTGCCACTCATGAATAAAATTAACAGACACAGCATAAGTGGTGTAAGAAGCTTGGTTGTGATCCTGGCTGAAGGGTGGTAATGATCAATAAAGTAAGAAAGTTTTTTTTTTGTCACTGAAGTTTAGCAGAAATAAAAGCGTCAAAACGATTTTATTTACAGCCTTATACTATGTTCAGATATGCACTTATATTGAGAAAATCGCAATAAGCGGCATTATTGATCTCAATATCTCATATAAAATTTCAATTAATTATTGGTCAATATGAACTCATTGAAATTGTTATAATATTGATTAAAACTTCAATACAACACTGTCATAAGTACGTTCAGTGAGCATATTACATTTTCCGAACACTTTCTATTGATATTTGACAACTCAAATGTAAACAATGACAGTGTCATAAGCCAAAACTTTCCTTTGTGCTAGCTATCCAATATTATCAAATTTTTATTTCTCATCCTTCTGAGGAAAGCCACTTTGGAGTCACAAGTAGTCCCTATTAACCGTAATAGCTCGGAATATCTTTCCAATATGTTAAATTGTTTTCCATTTTTTCTAAAAAAATATTTTTGGCACTAATTTTCGCGATTAAATTAAAAGCAATCGGCTGTTTTGTTTACTAGCTGTCAAATAAATTGTCGTATATGATATGTCTGAACGCTAAAAATATTGTTCTCAATAAACCGAATATTGATTTAATAAAAGTGCATGTCTGAACATAATATTAGCAACTAGGAAAGAAATCCTTTGAAAATCTTTCAATCATTTATGAACAAAGGATAAAAAAACAAAATCAAAATAAAAACAAATAAAAATATTTGATTTAATAATTAATCATTATTTTAACAATTTAATTTTCCCTCAAATGTAGATCAATATCATTGAACAATTTTGGTTTTTTTTTGTTTTTTTTTTTAAGATTAATTCGATTGACTTTAAGTAATTGGATTTTGTTTTTGTTGTTGTTGCCGTATTGTGTTATTTGGCAAATATTTGCCATTCAAAATTCACAACACAACAGCAACAACCACAACAAAAAAAAAACCAACCACCGATTAATTCAAGTTTTAAAAATTTCAATAGTTTTTTTAAATCATTTAAACGTTTTTTTTTATGTTGGTGTTGTTGTTGCCATGTATGTGTGCATTAGTGTGTATGATTTACCGTTATTTTTATTTTATTTTATTTTTTTTTTTTTTCTTGGAGTTTATATTTCAAAACACCTTTTGGTTAACGGCTGTTGTTGTATGTATTTCAAGTCTAATGGCAGGTCAATATACGAGAGTAGTCTACATATTTTATGCACAACAAACAACAACACAAAATAAAAATAGAAAATAAAAAGAAAAAAAACAAACAACGTTTCATTTTTTATTTAAAATTTATTTGATTTTTGATTTCATTATTAATGATGTTGCTGCTGGTGGTCGGTCGGTTGGTTGGTTGGCCATTTGATTTCTTGTTAATAAAATTGTTGCGGTAGAATTGCATAATTTGGCCAAAAAAAAAAAGCGAAAAAAAACCTACAACACCAATCAGTTAAGACAGACAGCAATAACAAGCATACTTTTGTATGGTTTTGTGATTTAGAGTGTGATCAACGTCATCGTAAACGAGACTAAATTAAGCGAAAACTCAACTCTATGTCAGTAGTTTTGGTAATGACATTGAAGCGGTTTTTTTTTCTCCCCCCCCTCTCACTCTGTCTTTTTTTTTGTACACGTTTTCCAATTATTACCAGCAAGTGAAAGAAATATTTATTTTTAAAAGCAAAAGGATTTTCTAAACAAATGAAGTGAAGGGGAGGAGTAGAGTGTGTAGATTTTATCTATTCGTTACTTACAAAAAAAATTCAAAAAAAAATATTCGAATATTGTGTAGTGATTTCATGGTAAAAAAAAATTTTGTCAATCCTAAAGCATGGGTTGCACAATCTTTAGAGCAATTGTTAAAACTCTAAGTGTTCATTAATGCGAACATTTATTGACATTTAACCCATCGCATCATCACAAGGCATTTTGTTATTTAAAAACGAAAATATGTATAGCAAGCCGAGAATATCATGGGATAGATAAAAAAAGAACTACGTTCAGGTCTGAAAAATACATCCTTTAGGAGCAAACAGTCAAAAAAACACTAGGAACACTAGGATGACGCACAAGCGCAAAGAAAAAACGTATGCATTATTGGACACCCCAATAATTCGGACGCTTCTACATTTCGAAAAACTTAAAATTTTTACCTCTACAATCCGGACAAATTTTTTTTATGCAAGAAAAAATCATAAATTCTCACCTGTTTTGTTATTCATACTTTTATTTACATTTTGCACTATTACTACTTACACTGGACCCGGTAATGACATAACTGAAAAAGATATCAATGATTGGGCAAACGGTGCAAATAAATTTTCATTAAATTTTTCCGATAAAAAAAATAATACAACACGCTAAACGAAAAGAATCGCCAGTGTTGCGCGCAGAGTCTGAAGACGACTTTGTAAAAATGGATGCAAAAACAAAAATATGATATTCAGTTTGCATTCAGTGGGCCAAGGAGAATAATATAGATACCAGAGATCAGCAATGAGTATTCAAAACGATGAGTAGATTCGAGTCATACTTATAATTTCTGATACTTATACACATTCATATTTATTTTAATATAATATTCATACTACTCATACTTAAAATTGAAAGTACTCGTCATACTCATACTTTGACGTCTCCATTCTATAATGTTCTAAGTGTACTTAGAACGTTTTTAATGTTCTTGCATTTTTTAATTCTACGTTCTTTAACTGAAATATTGTCAAAATTTGATTAAGATGCGCCGATCCGTTGCGAAGTTATAGGGAAAAATTTGCCTAGAGAGAGATTTGAGAACTCATAACTCAAAACACACTTATTTGACTTAAAATGTTATAGAACGGAGGCGTCGACTTAACAATATACTTGATGTTATTGACTTCGACTCGTCTCTATTTAACATTTAACATATATAATTGGTCATTGGAACCCATCAGTCAGGATTATTGACCTAGTTTTTCACAACACAACAGCAACAACCACAACAAAAAAAAAACCAACCACCGATTAATTCAAGTTTTAAAAATTTCAATAGTTTTTTAAATCATTTAAACGTTTTTTTTTATGTTGGTGTTGTTGTTGCCATGTATGTGTGCATTAGTGTGTATGATTTACCGTTATTTTTATTTATTATTTTTTTTTTTTTTTTCTTGGAGTTTATATTTCAAAACACCTTTTGGTTAACGGCTGTTGTTGTATGTATTTCAAGTCTAATGGCAGGTCAATATACCAGAGTAGTCTACATATTTTATGCACAACAAACAACAACACAAAATAAAAATAGAAAATAAAAAGAAAAAAAAACAAAAAAACAATCAACATTTCATTTTTTATTTAAAATTTATTTGATTTTTGATTTCATTATTAATGATGTTGCTGCTGGTGGTCGGTTGGTTGGTTGGCCATTTGATTTCTTGTTAATAAAATTGTTGCGGTAGAATTGCATAATTTGGCCAAAAAAAAAAAAAAAAAAAACCTACAACACCAATCAGTTAAGACAGACAGCAATAACAAGCATACTTTTGTATGGTTTTGTGATTTAGAGTGTGATCAACGTCATCGTAAACGAGACTAAATTAAGCGAAAACTCAACTCTATGTCAGTGGTTTTGGTAATGACATTGAAGCGGTTTTTTTTCTCCTCCTCTCTCTCTCTGTCTTTTTTTTTTGTACACGTTTTCCAATTATTACCAGCAAGTGAAAGAAATATTTATTTTCAAAAGCAAAAGGATTTTGTAAACAAATGAAGTGAAGGGGAGGGAAGGGGTGGGGTGTGTAGGTTTTATCTATTTTTGGTAAAAAAAAAATTTTGTCAATCCTAAAGCATGGGTTACACAATCTTTGGTGCAATTGTTAAAACTCTAAGTGTTCATTAATGCAAACATTTATTGACATTTAACCCATCGCATCTTTACAAAGCATTTTGTTATTTAAAAACGAAAATATGTATAGCAATCCCAGAATTACCATAGCATAGTTAAAAAAGAACTACGTTCAGGTCAGAAAAATACAACCTTTAGGAGCAAACAGTCAAAAAAACACTAGGAACATATGCAGTACAACTTCGATAATCCGAACATATGTCAGTCTGGGCACCCCAATAATTCGGACGCTTCTACATTTCAAAAAACTTAAAATTTTTACCTCTACAATCCGGAGAAATTTTTTTTATGCAAGAAAAAATCTTAAATTCTCACCTGTTTTGTTATTCATACTTTTATTTACATTTTGCATTATTACTACTTACACTGGGCCCGGTAATGACATAACTGAAAAAGATATCAATGATTGGGCAAACGGTGCAAATAAATTTTCATTAAATTTTTCCGATAAAAAAATAATACAACACGCTAAACGAAAACAATCGCCAGTGTTGAGCGCAGACTCTGAAGACGACTTTGTAGAAATGGATGCAAAAACAAAAATATGATATTGAGTTTGCATTCAGTGGGCTGAGGAGAATAATATAGATACCACAGATCAGCAACGAGTATTCAAAACGATGAGTAGATTCGAGTCATACTTATAATTTCTGATATTTATACGCATTCATATTTATTTTAATATAATACTCATACTACCCATACTCAAAATTGGAAGTACTCGTCATACTCATACTTCGAGTGTACTTAGAACATTTTTAATGTTCTACGTTCTCTAACTTAAATACTGTCAATATTTGATTAAGATGCGCCGGTCCGTTCCGAAGTTATAGGGAAAGTCTACCTAGAATACACATATAGTCGTATATCGAGTGAAAACTCTGTGAGCTCATAACTCAAAACACACTCATTTGACTTAAAATGTTATAGAACGGAGGCGCATGATGTTATTGAATTCGACTCGTCTCTATTTAATATTTAGACGAAGTACAAAATGAGTATGATTCGCTTACGAGCGCTGCAATACTCATAAGAAGATGCTTTGCTTGTTGCCTTTGTCTTTCCTTTCTTCTTTGTTTGTATGTGCAACAACAACAAAGGCTGTAAATTTTGTTGAATAATTCGAATCACTTATAAGTATTATAAGTATTTTTCTAAACTTATGAATCTGAATGAGTAGGTATATGAATCAAACATATTTCGAATATTGGGAGTTTGATGTCTACGTTGTAACGCATTCTCATTGTAACCTGTACTTATAAATCAATGATGCTCCACATGATCAAAAACAAAATAGTGTAGTTTAATTTATATTCCCTCGTGGTACTCCATTGTGTGTTAGTGACACACAACAAAATATAGTTTAATAGTAATAGTACAACATATGTATGTTGTTGTTGTTGTCGTTGCTGTTGTTATTATTGTTTAGCATTTCATAAAAAGTTAAATTTTGTAGAAAAAATGATGTGTCAACCATGGTGGTTGCGCCATTTCTTTGTTATTGTTTTTTTTTTTTTGTTTTTCTTGAATTGCACACATTTAGCTGTTTAAAAAGCGTTTAAAGCGTATGCGCGCGTGTTCTGTTTTTTTTTCCTAAGGCCTGTCTCTCGTTTATACACCTCATAACTATTAAACCCTAAAATAACCAAAAAAAAAAAAAACCTCGTGTTGTATTGTTTGTTTTTTTCTTGTTTTCGTCGGTAGTTTTTGTCTTTCTTTTTTTTATTATTATTTTTGATTATTATTCATTGACCTACTATTCCAAAGTTTAAGTGTGTGTGTGTGTGTGTGTGTGTGTGTAGGAATATGATGTAACCGGCTTAACCGCAAATTTGTATACATAACAGTTTTTTTTTATTTGTTTCCTTCCTTCATAGTGCTTTTTTTCTTTTTTTTTACAAAATTTCAAGTCCAAGCTGAAAGCTTAATGTCTTAAGTCTTTTTTATTTTTTGTTTTTGTGTTTATTTGGTTTATTTTTTAAATTTTAATTTTTATTTTCATTTAAAGTTAAAAAAAAAACAAAAAAGATCACTTAATTCCGTTCATTTTGCTTGATTAATTTTAAAAAATTTAATTTTTCTTTTCATTTGTTTTTATTTTTCTTTGTATATTCTTTTATTATTGGCAGAAATTTGTAATAATTTAGCAAAAGTTAGTTTATAACACAGTTACTCTATTGCCGTTTGCAAATATGTCCATATAAGTAGTAAAGCCAAAAAAAAAATTATTCCATAAATTAGTAATTATTACTGATTTTTGTTTTATTTTTAAAATAACAATTAGAAATTCAAACATTTAAATAGTTTAACACCTATTTTAAATGCTATGCTATGTGAGCTAGCGCTAGAGATCGAATTGTGAACTGTAATCCTTAATTAAAATTGTACTAATTGTAGCGCATCTATTTCCCTAAAGATGTTCTTTACTCAAGAAAGAATTTAAACAATTTTTTCCTTTCCAATTAGACGCCCTATACTAGTAGGAAGTTATGTTAACTTATTTGACAAGAGTCCGTGGTTTAAACATCAGCTCAGATATCTAAATAAAGGGTTATAAGGACCAGCATTTCCCATTAAAGTTTTATAAACTCAATTCGCTTAGGTCCTTAAGAAATTATTCAAGCTCTGCCAACATAGGATGTTGAAAACAATTCAAGTTCTAAATGGTAACGTACGTAGTTAAGTAAATATTGCTCTTAGGGGAATTTTAGGAACATAGTGGAATATATAGGAAGTGGATTAATTATAACCAGCGAAAAGCAGCGGATCAAAGTTAAGTTGTTTAGAACCTGCAATGTTTCACAATAGATGCCAAAAAGATCAAGGGATCGAACAAAAAAGGCGAATATTAAAATTTCTGGCAACTGTTTGATAAAAAAAAACCAAGACAATTGCAAAGTTCAACGAGAACTAGAGAAAGTTTTAGGATTCTCTTAACTCAACCAGGACAAACAGGTACAACACCTATTTAATCCTTACATAATAGACTCCTTGGCAACCATTAGACTAGAAATTAGGGTAATATTCAACGCCTTGGCTAACGCTTACTATATAGAAGAGTAAGCTATGTTTAATTGGGGGAATCTTAATCCTACTACGGGGCCTTTGCTCTCATTACCCATTCCATAATAGGGCGGGCATTCGAAGTAGGAGAAAAAGGTCTGCTTTTCACATAATATTTCACTGTCCAGCAATAAGCGCGTGATATAATACTGGGAAAATTAGGAGAAGGGAAAAAAGTCTGTCTTTCTTAGACTATAAGACTATTCCTAAGGGTGCACAACAGACTCTCTCTAATTGAAATGAAAACTACTAGCACAATGGCCACAAAGTGTAATAATTGCTTTAATTTTGCACCAACTTAATAGCCATTACCGTTTTCAGTTACCTTTTTAAGGTTTCTATCAATAAAATTCTAAAAATGCAACATTATTGGAGAGTTTTATTTTTAGAAAATTATTCATTAAAAATTCTATTTAAAACGGTACGCATTCTATTGATTTCTATATTTAATTGTAAAATATTTCTTGCACTGACATATACCACCATCATCTCTACCCGCCCGTTGCCTTTAGCTCCCCATAAGTAAATTGATGTCGCTCGTGATGTTGTTATAAAAAAAAAATTCTTAAAAGTTTAATTCAATTTGCCTTAGAGAAAAAAAGCAAAACTTTATTATTCAAAATGTTTATCACGTATTAGCCAAGCTAGGCTATGAAATAGTAGATTCAATAGTTTCAATTTAATTACAAAAAATATTTCATAATAGATCCCTATCGCTCCACACACACTCACTCTTTTTGCACACTAAACGTGCAGGTAGTGACACAAAGCGCACATAAGACGTCGTGAAGTGTGTTTGCAAAAAAATTTTAAAAACATTTTTTAGTTTTAAATCTTTTTTTTTTTATGTTTTATTTTATTTTATATTTTTGTTTATTTAAACTAAAAATAGTGTCACGTGTTAGTCATGATTTTCGAAGAAACAGTTTTACTTTAGATGTGGTTGGTTGGATAAGTACGACGTATAGCAACATTTACTTGCAATTGTTGGTAATGGTGACTGACGGTAATGGTGATGACGCTGGTAGCGTGTATTTTACCCTTGAAGTTGTTTGTAAACAATTAACCTTATAAACATAAAAAAACAAACAATTTTATAAACAATAAATACGATACATAAATTGCAAATTTAAGTTATTTTTTACAATTTGTCTTTGTTATTCCACTAAAATGTAGTGGTTACACCCCAATTGTTATTTATTTTTTGTAGTTTTAAGCGAAATAGGTCATAGCAAAAAAAAAAAGAAAACAAAAAATATTAAAAGGACCCATGTAAAGCGTTTTGTACAGCTAGGTGGCGTTGTCTATTATTACCTTAAGTTTTTTCAAGAAGATCATGATAACAAAGATTCGGAAAAATATAATGAAACGGATGAGTATCGCTGATTCATGCGTGAACCATTAGTATCGCACCAATGGCAACTTCAAAGTTGTTTTCCAGAACTAAAATTGGAGGGAAGAAGTTTAATGTTTATGTATTTTTAAATTCTACGTTCTTAACTTAAATACTATTACTGTTTGGTTAAGGTGCGCCGATCCGTTCCGAAGTTATAGAGAAAAATCTGCTTAGAATACACATATAATCGTATGACGCGTGAAAACTTTGAGAGCTCATAACTCAAAACACACTTTTTCGTTTTAAAATGTTATAGAACGGAGGCGCCGATGTATCAAGTGAGGTCAAATCTTGATGTTCAGTGATTGCGAGTTCCATGTAGCACGTGGATCCGTCAACGAAATGCATTTCTTCCATTTCGGGCAAAAAAAAAATGTTAAATAACTTGCTTCATTCACTGCAACGATAGTATTTTCCGCGCTATTGAAGAAATATGGTCCAGTGATGCCACCGGTCCACATACAGTACTACACACTGTATCTTTCGGAATTTTCTAGCAGTTCTTGAATTGCCTATGACTGTTCTTTGTACCGCAGTAGGCAATTTCATTTCTTGACGTCCTCGTCGAAAGCAAAATAAAAATTTTCATTCTAGTTTTGGATCGTCCATTGACACCATGTATTGACATAGACATTGTGATATGTCATTCCGCCTCTGTTCTTGCAGCAGCTTTAGTTTTAATAGTTTCTGATTCTTGCATAAAGAATTTGAGGAAGACGAGTAACTCAAGCCCAAGTCCAAACCAATATCCAATTGGAATACGTAATCCCCTCATGCGAGCTAATGGAATAACAACGAATAAACGTAATGAATTTTGGTAAAAAAAAAAAATTTTGTGATATGCAAGCGTTGATTTTTTATTTATTCACAACGAATTGGAAGCCTTACTAGGAATTTTTTGTATTACCACGTATTAGGAATCTTTTTTTATACCAAAAAAATTATGCACTAAAAGACCAAATGGGAAAACTGTTCTCTAGTTATTTTAAAAACATGTTTTTCCTATTTTTTTCTTTAGTTTTGATATTTTCTTTGATTGTTTATTGAATTTTCACTTGTTAAAATTAACAGAATTTTATGTTAACAACTTTATGTAAACTTCCATTTAAAACAACGCAATGGTAACACTTAGAGAATGTAACATTTACAGTATTGGTTATATAGACGGGTGGTGTGGTTGTATACTTGAAAATGGCCCCCACTTTAAAGGAATTTTTTTTTTTTTTGGGTTTTCTGGTTTTTTGTTTAACAAAGTTATCGTTTATTTATCGTTTAATTTATAGTTTCAACATAAATTAAAAAATTTAATTTTTGTGTGGTGATGCATTTTCAATGTCTCAAAGAAAAAAATTAATTTTTTTTATTATAAATTATGCACATAAATTTCATGTTTAAAGACTTTTAAGAATTATTTGTTTTGATTATTGAATTTTAATTTAAATAATGTTGATGCTTCTTTTAATTAAATGCGTTTATTATTGTTTTTTTTTTCTTCTATTTTTTTTTATCTCAGATAACCATTTTAATTTTATTTTATTTTATTTCATTTGTTTTTGTATTTGTTTTATTTTTACATATTTATTTGGGAAATTGTTGTTTTTATTGTTGCTTGGCGGTGTGTTTTATAGTACAATTTATAAAATAACAAAACCAAACTAACTGGCAAAGCAACAATAACAACAACAATACTATACAACTACCGCGCTCAACTTAACAACAATGGCAACCCAACATGCAATAAAAATAATGCAACCCAACAAAGCATAAATTGTAAAACGACTTAATACAACAACAACAAACAACACAAGTATTGTATTGTATAGCGGCTGCTGCTAATGCTTTACATGTTTATACATCCACTTACACACACACACATATATATATATATATATATACAAAACATGTATACTTTTACAGCGACAGCGAGCCTTGACCTGATTTCTCTTCCTCTCTCGCGGCCAATTGTTTTTATTATCATTTTTTTTTATTTGTTTATGTATAGTTGTAGTTGCTATTGTAATTAAACCATTGCGCTGTGGTGTGCTGTGCTGTGCATTACTACTATGGTAAGGTACACACACACTCTGTAAAGTGTGGGGAGGCTCGCTAAAACTACTTTAAGCACTTACTCAGTCTCTTATACTCTTTTGTACTTATGTATGGATGTAAATGTACATGTGCATGTGCCTACCTCACTAACAGTGTTGGTTATTGCAGTTTAAACATTATCGCTGCAATCACTTTAGCATCCGCTAGTTTTTGTTTTTTTTTTTTTTTTTATTATTTCACTTTAAAACACTGGCATTCAAAGACTCGTTTACAACGCGTGTACATATGCATGTGTTTACTTTATAGGTTAAGAGGCTTTCAAAGTGTATTGGGGGAGTATATTCTTTTAAGAGAGTGAATACACTCCCGATAAAAAAAAAAAAAAATATATTAAAATTAAATGTTCTTTTTATTGTAAATAAATTGTTTTTTTCTTTTTGTTTTTTTTTTTCTTCAGTTTCACTTCAAAGAAAAAAAGTTAAAAACCACAAACAAGCCTACCCGTTTTAATATGCATTTACACACACTTTCATATGTATGTACTTTCACATACATACATACATACATACATGCACACACTTATACAGACATTGTTTTGAATTTGTAATGAAAATGACGAGTTGTTTGGCTGGTTGCTTTATTTTATTCTATTGCAATGGCTTTTCTTCTTCTTCTCCATACTAATGGTTTTGTTGTTGTTGTTTTCTTTATTTTTTATTATTATTGTTGCTTTTCATTTTTTATTCATCTGCCATGCCAAAGAAATCAGTGAAAATGCACTTTTACTTTTACCAAAGCAAACACAACACAAACGAATGTACAAACGAACGAACAAACATGAAGAAGAAGAAAAAAAACGTTCAGTACGATCAACATTTTTCTTATGGCGTTGCTTGAATGCATCATTTTATGCGCTTGTTGTTGCTATTGTTGCATGCATTGTGGTGAAAAGCAAAAGTAAAAATTTTGCAACAAGATCGCTACCAACAACACCACCACCACCATCATCATCATCATAATCATCATCGTCAACAGCAACATCATAATCAGCGTGTTAAAAGAGAAATAACCATAAAAGAAAGTCTTGCAGTGAAATGAAAATGAAATCGAAATTAGTCATGTTGCTTTTGAGAAAAGCAAAAAAAAAAAAAATCTAAAAACAAATTAAAATTAAAAAACCACAGAAATTAATTATTTCAGCAGTTATTGTAGGAGTAAAACAGCTGATCCTTTAATGTAAAAAATAACCCCTGCTCTGCAATAAAACAAAATCGACAGATTTTAGAATCACACTTCGAAAAAATATTTTGAAATAGGAAACTTTCTTTAATTTCATTCTCAAAAAACAAAAAAAAAAAATTAAAATCATTTCCGCACACTCCTCAGGAACGCTGTACAATCGAATGAAGATCATATAACTTCGTTGGGGGTAATTGAACGCTTCCTAGCAATCTACAAAACATAATTGGTCATTGCAACCCTTCAGTCAGGACTACGAACTAGCTTCTCACATCGCTTATGTTGCGTGCGTTAATTTTATACATGAGTGGCGGGACCTATAGTTTAGAATAGACTTCGACCGACAGATTTTTTGAGAAACTTTTCATGGCAATTTTTATTCACTCTCCGAGTTTTTCTAAAAATCTGCTGAGAGGAAGTTGCCGAAGAAATACTTTTTGTATTTTGTTATTGATGTCTGCCCTAAAGCTCGAAACTAGCTTTACGCTAGCAATCCATAATAATTACACTAATGATCTAAACGTGGTCTATCGTATGTGATGGCTTATTTACAGCCGAGTTCGATATCTAAAGATATTTAAAAATATTTTCGTGCTTATTACGTTTTGGTATGAGGTAAAAAATGCCACGGAATGCCCTTATCTAAAAAGTGTTCGGAGCGAGCTTCTATGGTCCGTGCTATAAATTATTTCCCCCATAAGTCGGTTGTAAAAGTTAGGACTTAGTAAGATTTATTTCGAAAGTGTTTTGATCTAAAGCAATTACATATCTACCTACCTAATCCTACAACCTAGCATTCAGGATTACTAAATATTTTCAATATACGGTGATATATGTTTAAACATTAGGCGACCTTAACAGTAAATTCGTGCGATACGAACGATTACTTTGTGAGCTTCTACAATTTATTTCGATATTTGAAGGAACTTCGGTGATGTTGCTTTTCTTAAGCTACAATACACTTGAATTAAAGCAATTACAATAGTTCCAACAAATCCATGCTAAGAATTGGGTCAACATTCATTTTAACGAAATTCTGGTTTAATATTGTAACACAAACTTTTCTTCTACTCGTACAGATACCGAAATTCCTATAATTAAACAATCAACAAGTCCGGGACCTCATTTACAACACCTGCCAACACATCATCAGCAACAACAGCCACAACAACAAACGCCACATAACCAACAGTCACATGTAACAGGACAACAGCCGAATACAAATCAAGCATCGTTTACAGGATCAGCTGCGGTTATTAATATTAAATCGGAACAAAACGTTTTGACCTCACCGCAACACCAACAACAGCAACAGCAGCAGCAACAACAACAACAACAGCAACAGCAAACGCAACATAATGGAGTTAATTTACAGCATGGAAATCTAACGGGACCCCAAACGAATCTACAGTCATTGAATATACCCCATAGGCCACTATTGCATAATTTATTAAGCGGTGGCTCACTGCACTCCACCCATCATCGAACCTATGGAGCAGCAACAACAGGTAGTTTGATTGATTGATTGATTGATTTCCAATTGATTTTTATTGCAAAAAAATAAAATCCAATATTTTTAAGTATCTACATACATAAGTGTTTGAATTGTATATTTTTGAAATCCCCCACCCTTATTTGTTTCCCATTTTTCTCCCTCTTTTTTTTCTATTCTATTTCGAAATAAACAAAAAACAAAAAACACATGCGCAGGTTCATTTCCACCAAGTCCGGCGGATAGTGGCGTTTCGGATGTCGATAGTTCTAGTTCAGGTGGCCAGCCTTGCAGTGATGAGCTTAAGGCTCGCCTCGGCTTGCCACCCCATTGTGCGACGCATACGAGTCATTTAACAGCCGGCACATTTCTGCATCCGAATCTTTATCAAAATTCTCAGATAAGAAACATTTGGAATCGTGGTGTTGGAAGTGAGTAAAAAAAACAACAAAAAAAAATTTTTTCAAGTACCAAAACAAATTTTGTAAAAATTAATTGTAATATATATACACACACATACATACACACATATACACATACATACATACATACGTACATACATATTACAAATCTGGACCAGGGGACCAATACAAGGAAATGGGTTTATATTACGTACAGGTTTTTGAAATTCTTGTTCTTGTTCTTTTTTTTTTTTTTTTGTTATTTTGGGGAATTTTATAATGTTTTAATTTGATTTAAACAAATGAAATAATTAATTAATGGATATTAATTGTTTTTTTCAATTTTTATTTATTTTTTTTTACTTTTTACTCTAAAACACGTGTAAATTAAACACACTTACAAAGTAGCTTTCAGTTATTTAAAAAAAAAAAAGTCGTTTTATTTTATTTTACTTTTTTTTTTTAATTTATGATCCAAATTTGAAATTTATTACTAACCCAACCTACCATAAATGGAATGCAATTAAAAATACAACAAAACAACACAATAAAATTGTAAATAATAATTCGCGATTATAAATAAAAATAAATAAAAATTATTTTAAAGAAAAAATCAAGTAAAAATACGAGCACCTGTATCCTGATATTTTACATTCTATTTGAAAAAATCCAATCCCTGTAATCAATTTCAAAAACCACCAAAACAAAGAAACAAAACTAATCTCGGCATCTAATAGGAAAACGCTGGCTTGATTAAAAGCCTCTCTAATCACCATCAATTCCACATTGAAAATAAAATAATTTTCAAAATAAAAGAAAGGAATACAATTTTATAACAGAAAAATATATCCCAGATTTCTCTAACGAAATTTTGTTAAAAAAAAAACAAAAAACTTTTTACAAACTTCGAGCCTTTTGAAAAACTTTACTTAGTATTCTGTTTACAAAAGTTTTAATAAATCCAGAAAAATTAAAAAAGAAAAGACTATATGTACATACATACATAATTGGCCATTACAAAACTTCAGTCAGGATTACGACCTAGCTTCTCACAACCATTTATGTATGTTGTGTGCGGTCAATTTTTTAAATGAATGGCGGGACCTACAGTTAAAATATATGTACACTTCTAAAACATTTTTAAACAGAAATTGCAATTGAAAAACTTTTTTAGGAACGTAAAATATTTTAAAAATAATTTTATGATATTTTTTTAACTTAAATAATTAACAATTACAAAAAATAAAGCATTTCAGTAGTTCAAATTAAATTAAAAAAACAGAAAAATTAATTTTTTTAAATTCTCAGCTTTGTTTTAGAATGTTAAAGGTGATTTAAAAAATATTTAAAAAGTTAGATTAGAAGGAAATTGAAAATGAAAACTAAATTTGAGAAAATTTCCCAGTATTTTTCAATTATTTCACTACACATTTTTTTTTAATTAAATTATTTCTCCAATTATTATTTAATTATTATATTTTTAATATTGGTTTTCCTTTTTTTAATTAAAAAATTATTAAAACATTAAGGTAAATTTGTATATATGAAGACAGACAAGTATTATGGAATTCTATTTTATATATTATATACATATAGTATATACATTCGTATGTATATACATTGATTTATTTATTTTTTAAGCTTTGAAAATTAGCTTCTTTTTTTTGTGTTTTGTTTTAATACAAAATAAAATTTTTTTTTTTATTATTTTTTAATTTTCATTCATTCTACACATACGTAATGTATTTATAAATATAATTTATATAATATCTTAACCATTTATTATTATTATTATTTATTTTTTTTTACTTTTTACTCTAAAACACGTGTAAATTAAACACACTTACAAAGTAGCTTTCAGTTATTTTAAAAAAAAAGTCGTTTTATTTTATTTTACTTTTTTTTTGTAATTTATGATCCAAATTTGAAATTTATTACTAACCCAACCTACCATAAATGGAATGCAATTAAAAATACAACAAAACAACACAATAAAATTGTAAATAATAATTCGCGATTATAAATAAAAATAAATAAAAATTATTTTAAAGAAAAAATCAAGTAAAAATACGAGCACCTGTATCCTGATATTTTACATTCTATAATTAAATAAAAAGATTCATCGAGCTTGAGGTCAATTTTTCCATATGTCATTTATTTAATTATAATCAAAAAGGTCGAATAGAACTATTGGATAAATTTTACATTCTATTTGAAAAAATCCAATCCCTGTAATCAATTTCAAAAACCACCAAAACAAAGAAACAAAACTAATCTCGGCATCTAATGGAAAAACGTTGGCTTGATTAAAAGCCTCTCTAATCACCATCAATTCCACATTGAAAATAAAATAATTTTCAAAATAAAAAAAAAAGGAATAAAACTTTATAACAGAAAAATATATTTCAGATTTCTATGACTAATTAAAAATAAAACGAATTACTATAACGAAATTTTGTTAAAAACAAAACAAAAAACTTTTTACAAACTTCAAGCCTTTTGAAAAACTTTACAATAGAAAGAAGACTTATTTTCTTAGTATTCTGTTTACAAAAGTTTTAATAAATCCAGGAAAATTAAAAAAGAAAAGACTATATGTACATACATACATAATTGGCCATTACAACCCTTCAGTCAGGATTACGACCTAGCTTCTCACACCATTTATGTATGTTGTGTGCGTTAATTTTATACATGAGTGGCGGGACCTACAGTTTAAAATATATGTACACTTCCTAAAACATTTTTAAACAGAAATTGCAATTGAAAACTTTTTTAGGAACGTAAAAGATTTTAAAAATAATTTTATGATATTTTTTTTTAACTTAAATAATTAACAATTACAAAAAATAAAGCATTTCAGTAGTTCAAATTAAATTAAAAAAACAGAAATATTAATTTTTTTCAATTCTCAGCTTTGTTTTAGAATGTTAAAGGTGATTTAAAAAATATTTAAAAAGTTAGATTAGAAGGAAATTGAAAATGAAAACTAAATTTGAGAAAATTTCCCAGTATTTTTCAATTATTTCACTACACATTTTTTTTTAATTAAATTATTTCTCCAATTATTATTTAATTATTATATTTTTAATTTTGGTTTTTCATTTTTTTAATTAAAAAATTATTAAAACATTAAGGTAAATTTGTATATATGAAGACAGACAAGTATTATGGAATTCTATTTTATATATTATATACATATAGTATATACATTCGTATGTATATACATTGATTTTTTTATTTTTTAAGCTTTGTAAATTAGCTTCTTTTTTTTTTTTTTTGTTTTGTTTTAATACAAAATAAAATTTTTTTTTTATTATTTTTTAATTTTCATTCATTCTACACATACGTAATGTATTTATAAATATAATTTATATAATATCTTAACCATTTATTATTATTATTATTTTTTTTTTTAAGTAAATTTTATTTAAATTCATATCTAATGAATGTTTAATTAGTAAGACAAACAAAATACTGGTTTATTTTTTGCCATAAATTAGTTTAATTTAATTTATTTCTTTCTTTTTTTTTTTTGTGTATGCATCACTTTTTATTATAAATTTCTTTCGTTATTTCCGTATAAAAATTTTATATTTTTTTTTTCTGCAAATCATCACACACCTACACAAACAAACCAGTATAAAAAATTTTATTCTTTCTAAAATTATAAACATTTTGAGAATTTTAGAAATTTGTCTAGCATTTCTTAAATTTAATTTTAATTCTTTGAAACTCGTTATTATAATAAATACTGTCACAAGTTTATAAGGTTTTATAAACATTTATTTTGAAAAAATTAATTGCTTGAAAATAAAATTCAAGAGAAATTTACAATTTATTTGATTTAAATGCTCTTTTTTGTATAAATTTATAAATATTTGATAATTATCAAGAAATATTTATAAAATATGCTTTTCTATGAACAGGATTTAATTTAAATTTAAAATTTATTTCTTTTTTTTTATAAAAATTTTCAACAAAACAAAATTTTTTTTTTGTTAACCACAAAATACTGGGAAATTTTCTACAGAAAATGGAATATTTAAATGAAAATTATTTTCAGGGGTATTTTATATAAATTTTCAAGGATGTCTTTAAAAAATATTATGAAATTTCTAAGAGTAACCCTGGGGGAAAACGATGGAAATGGGAAAATACTAAAAATACTAACACAATTATATGTAAATCATTTAAAATAAACGTGCGTTTCCTTATAAATAATAATGCTTTAATTTTTAGACTTAAACTTCATAAATAAATTCTAATTATTTAAATGAATAACAAACAAACCAAAAACCGTGTTCAAAACAACCGCAAAATAAGAAAACGTTGCAAGAAAAAAAAAAGCGAAAACAAAGGGTATTGAGTAGCGATTAAGTCTGCTCAGCCCCCTCTTTTTTTGTTTGGCAAACTTAAGCAACAGCAACAACAAAAACAATAATGGCATTAATAATAAACTTAACTAAAGTCTCACTAAACTAATACGATTAGAAACAGTAAAAAAAAAAATAAACAAAGAAACTTAAAGAAAAGAAAAACAAGACGTAGAGTATATAATAAACAAAAAAAGAAAAAAAAAATTAACGCCATTAACCAACAAACAAAACTTATAAAAAAAAAACAACAACAACAGCCAAACAAGTACAACAACTAACAGTCAAAGCCAATAAATGATGAACGTGTGTATTAAAATTGCATTTAAAAAAATTTCCTTTTTTTTCTATTCTCTAGTTAAGCATTTTTCATAGAAATTCAATACAAAACAAAAAAATAAAAAATAAAGAAAAAACATTGTGTGCTAAACCTTACTGCTGCACTTAATATTGTTGCTGTGTTCTGTATTGAGTTGTTTTTCTTTTTTTTTTGTTTTTTTGTTTTTTTTTCAACTCATTTTTCATTTATTATTGAACGAAACATACGTTGTTATGGTATTGTTGTTATTGTTGTTTTGTGTGCAGTATATCTATGTATAAATGTATAAATCTGTGGTCATCGACACATTGCCTTTGCACAAATTCTGAAGGTCACAACCACATGCATTTCTCCCCATACACAACATATGGGTACAACGTCAACATTTTGCTAGTCTTTGTTAAGAGTATACAATACTGGTGGTGTGTGCTCCATCAAAAACAAAAAAAAAAAAATCTCAAAAACAAACAAAACACAAAAAGAGAAGAAATTACCTAGAGCACTTTAAACTAGAGATAAAGACGACAAGAGAGAGAGAGAGAGAGAGAGAGAAATCTATCGAAAGAGAGCATTAATATTTACAATTTATACAATTGCTAACCAAAACGAAGGGGGGAGGGGGTTTACATAAAACAACAACAACTGCTACTAGCATACAATGGCTTTAAAAGTTTTTCTTTTCTTTTAACTCTCTGCTAATGCACACAGTCATGCAAATACACATACACTGTCATTGTGTTTAGATTTGTATTTTTACTTAACCAACCTGCTGAACATCTCTTTATTGCCTCTCTAGCTTACTTAACTTATCATTTAATTCATTAAAAAATATAAAAAAAACTAAACAGCAAAGCTATTCCAGCTTTTGTTTGTAGTTAGTTGGTGAATTGGTGGTAGTGGTAATGCTAAATAATTTCTTTCTCTTACTCTCTGGGTTTGCAGGAAAATACTCTTTTTTTTGTTGTTGTTGTTGTTGTTTTGCTATTTCATTTGGATATACAACAATATGCATTCTTGCTTAAGCAAGAGTAATACTTACTAACATGTTTTTGTTTTTCTTTTCTTAAATAGTATAAAAAGTATGTTGTTGTAGTTGTTCTCGGGTTTATTTTTTTTTTTTTTTTGTGTGTGAAACGAGAATTGCACAAAACACTTTTATTTTTATTGCAGTATATTTTGTAACATTCCTCGTTTATTTTGACGCCGGATGTAAACCAACAAAACGAGAAATGTTCGTTTATAATGCATACAAGCATACATACATACACATTCAGAAAAAAATGAAAAAAAAAACAAAAACTCTCGTTAAGCTTGCCTGCCATAGTGCAGAAATATTAAATGTGTATGAGTAAAATGAGAAGAAAAAAATAGTACTTGTTCCCTTAAACACCTAATGGCAGTAATGCATTGGGAAATTTATATGAAAATATGAGGAAAGACATGTACGTACTAAATATGAAGGGAATTTTTTTTTTAAATATAGAGCGCGTGATTAAGGGCCTGCTATATAGTACAATATTATTTATGTTTTGAATTTTTGTATTTTGTATTTAATTTTAAAATTAATAGAAGTAAATTTCTTTAATAAAATTTAATCAATTTTCCGAATATTAATAAAAAAAATTAAAAATTTGAAATAAAAAAAATTTTAGCTTAAAAAATATTTTTAAAATTAGATTTTAAGGGGGATTTAGAGAATCACACAAGCCGTATTACAAATGAAGTTTTTATGTAGAAGAAAGCAGATAGTTTCGTGTAAACTCAATATGTAATGAGAGCGTACGACATTACGAAATAGTAGGAAATTCGGCAATGCCTTAAGATTTTTATTCTCAGTATCACTAACTTTACGTAGGTAAACCTTATAGCGTAAATTGACCTTTGAAAAAATGGATCAAAACTGCGAACAATTAAAAAAAAATTCTTTTAAAAACACATTATAATTATCAAAGAGAACAAATGATATTGATAGAATTTAAATTAAAAAAATTAATTTTAATGCATTAAGTTACTAAAAAATCGATTTTGTTTTTAAAATCAAAAAAAAAAAAAAAAAAAATTCTTTAAAAAGCAAAAATCCATTAAAATACGAATACCTGGTTACGAAAGACAAAATAATATTTTTTCCGTAACTTATTACATTGCAAATTGTATGATATCATACACAATACGACAATCGCGTTGAGGCCGATTAATTTAAATTTTTCTAATTTTTAAACATGTCAGAATTTACTTCCAAATTGATATAAAATTAAGCAATTTTTAATTTTGTTAAAAAAAAAACAGTTTTGAGAATAAGGGCCATTTTTTTTAGAATATTATCTGGAATTTTTTTTTTTTAATTGAAAACCTCTATTAAAGACACTTTATAAACACTGACTTGGAAATGTATAGCAGCTTTTGAACAATTTTTATAACTATGACTTCATACGCCTGTCATACAGACATAGTATGTACAATCAACTGACTTTTCCAATTTTATAATTTTTTTTTTTCATTTTTACAATTAGAAACAAATAAAAATAATATTTCTTTCTTTTTTTAATTCCCTCCCTTAATTTCTTTTTTTTTTTATTCTATTCTCTTCTCTTCAATTTATTTAACTCCCCATCCCTAATGAAACCAAACAGTGCCCGATAATTACTATTTACCTTTAACCACGAATGGAGGTGGCAGTGGCTCTACGGCCAGTAGCAATGGTCCTCTCGTGGGTAGTAATAATGTCTCCTGCAGTTCAACAGCGCCGAATGGTCTAACCAGCAATGGTAACTACACGGGAGCGCCCTACTTTACCACACCATCTCCGCCTCGTACAAATGTCGGTTTGGCTTCGCATCATTCCCTACATCCACATCAACAGCATGCTTTGCACGCCCACCAGCAGCAGCATTCCTCCGTCTCTAATCCAACGGTCGGTTCAACCAGCAACGGTGTCCTGTCTTCGAATGGTGTGTTAACGCACCAGCAGAGTGTTATACAACCGGCCACATCGAGTGTTAACTATGATCTCTCCTATATGCTAGAGCTGGGCGGCTTCCAACAACGCAAAGTGAAAAAGCCCCGCAAACCCAAAATCGAAATGGGTGTTAAACGACGCAGTCGTGAAGGTTCCACCACCTATCTGTGGGAGTTTCTGCTTAAATTGCTGCAGGATCGCGAATATTGTCCACGTTTCATTAAGTGGACGAATCGCGAGAAGGGCGTTTTCAAATTGGTGGATTCGAAGGCCGTCTCAAGATTATGGGGCATGCATAAGAACAAGCCGGATATGAATTATGAGACCATGGGTCGTGCTTTACGTTACTACTATCAAAGAGGCATACTGGCCAAGGTAGATGGCCAACGTTTGGTCTATCAATTCGTCGATGTACCCAAAGATATAGTGGAAATCGATTGTAATGGTGTTTAGGCAGCAGCAGCAGCAGCAACAGAAGCATTAGCAACAGCAGCAGTGTTAAGAGGAAAACCAAAGGCTTTTAAACAGAAAATCGATTGTTTCAAATTTCTAAGGGGAGACAGCATTTACGAAATGGCAACCGACAGTCGTAATTGTACTCCAAATTGGTTAGCGTACAAAAACAACAAAAATAAAAACAAATTCTAGACTATAAAACCAAAAAAAACAACACTACAACAACAACATTATCCAAATTTATAGAAAATCAAACGCTGCACAACGATCCCCAAAATAGGTGAGTACAATATTATGCGGCAAACATTTATAGAATTTTAGAAGAAGACAAAATAATAATAATGCTGTTAAAATAATAATTTTTTTAATAATCATTTTTAAATTTCCTTTTCCAGATTTCATTCCTATAATGGGTTAAACACACTCACTTATTGGATGGTGCTGCAGTGTAGAAAATATTTTGCGCTTTGTGAACCAAAAAGAAAACAAATAAAAATAGGGTCAAACTCTTTCGGATAGACTGCAGAGGTGTGTAGTTAGATACACAAGCGAAATTATTTTTTCTATTCAAAAAAAAAAAAAAAAGAGAGAAAAAAAGTTATTTTTGAAATCAAAAGTTTGCAACATGCTTCACATACAAAGTGTAGATCGTAAATGGATCATTTTCTTAAAATAACAACAATAACGCGTACACCATACACCATGCAACAGTAACAGCAACAACGACAACAGCAACAACAGCAGAAACAACGTTTTGGTAACATTTTCAAAGTGTTTTGAGAAATAAAACTAAAGTCTCCACAGATTTTAAAAGGCAAGCTTAAGGAAAATAAACCAACAAAGACCGAAGAAAAAAATTAAAGAAAACTTACAAAATTTAATGGCATAAAAAAATTGTAAAAAAAACAAAAAAAAAAACATTTAAAAAGAAAATAAAATATTGGGAAATCCAAAATCTTAACGTTGTTTATAAGATAAATCCACTATTTCAAAAGAAATATAAAAACAAGAAAACCTGTATCATAACGTTATTTTGTAATAAAAATTAATGTGTTAATAAATCTAAAAAAAAGTATCGAAGAAAAAAAAAATAAAACAAAAAGAACATTTTCTTTTAATGTTTGCTAAAAAGTAATTTTGTTTTGTCTTTCTTTCTTTGTAAGCTGTGCTATGCTATTGTTTACTATTTAAAGAAATAAAGAAAATTGAATTAAAAAGAAGAAAAAAAAAAGAATAATTTAAAAAGAAAAATATTTTAAAAATATTTTAAAACCATAACAGAGTGTAAATTTTTATATAAAATACTATAAAAAGTTATAAGTAAATAATTAATAAAAAAAAAAAAAAACAATTTAAATTTTAAGCTATCACACATACTGTAATTATAATTTCAAAACAGTTTTTTATGAAAAATTATTATTAAAACTTATTAAATATTATTATTATTATTATATATTATAATTGTTAATAATGTCTAAGATCTATTATTATTATTATTGCATAGTATAAATATTTTATTATATTGTTAGTTTAATTTTATATAAAACAGAAAAAGAAAATTTTATTTCTCTTTTAAATTCTATTGTTTTAATTTTGTATTTTATTTTTCATTTTATTTTTATTTTTTTAAACTTTAGTAACATTACTTGAGTGTAATTTTGTATGATAAATATTATTAATTTTAAAATTGTGTATGTTTATTTTATTATTATTAATGTTGAGGATTATTTTTTGTATTTTAATTTAATTTAATGTAATTATATACATATTAATATTATTAATATTTTGTAAATTTTTTTTATTTGTTTTTGTTGCTTATTTTTATTTAAAACCATGATGATAAAATGAAAAATAATACATAAATTTGATTTGATTCAAATGTTGATTAATTATTTTATTTTTTTATTTTATAGTAAATAAAAAAAAACTGATTTTATTATTTTGTTTTGATTTTAAATCTAAAAAATAAAATGCAATATTGTTAAAACCCATGTTTCTAAAACAAAACAAGCAAGAAGTAGAAAAAAATACAAACATTTTTTAAGAGTATTATTACATTTAGTTTGTAAATTAATTAAACAAATTAAGAAAAGTAGAGAACAACAATTTACACAACATGTCTTCCCCACAAAATGAAAGTTTTTTTTTTTAATTTTTTAATAATCATTATCATAAACAAAAAAGGAAAGAAATTTATTTACGAAATTAAAGAAATTCTTATAAGATCTCATTTTCAAACTCTACTTTCAAAATACATTTTTAAAAATTAATAATTTTAACAGCTTACACACAGTTTATGCTTCAAATATTGTTAAACTTTTTAGAAAACTCCATAAGAAAATTGTTTTAAATTTAAGCTATTAAAAGTAATAGAACTTCAAATTATAAAAGTTAACTGTATTCTAAATACTTCTAATTCATTTTTAAAGAAATTCAAGGCTTACATTGAAACCTTTGACGATTCTATTGTGTAATTGAAGTCATGCTTAGAAGCTTTTAAAACTAAACTTCAAAAAGATGACTAGATTTTGCTGAAAATTCTTTTAAAATTTTTTTTTGGTATTTTTTTGAAGTACTTAAAGTAAAAACATAATAAGAAAACAATATACAAGACCTATAAATTCTAATAAGATTTAAATTTTTCATAACGAAAATATTCAAATTGAAAAATGACTATTAAAATATATTTCAAATTAAAATGTTTTCGCATTGAAATGCATAAAAGGCTTCTTGACCTCTCCTTTCAGATCCTTTCGAAAACTATGCTTTTAAAATGTTTAACAAATCAAAATGATTAAAATGGTTATAAAAATGGCTGGAATCTTAACTCAAGCTCTTTATTTCTAATTTCTATAACGAAAACTTCAATTATAAAATCTAATTTCATTGACAAAATCGTAATTGTTGCATTTTCGAAATTTCATATACGAATAGAAAATATTAAATAGTATTTAATAGTATTCTGTATAAGTGCTTTAAGTACAAATTTCTATTTAATTTTTTAAATTTTGATGACTATTTAGAATAAATATATTCATAAATATGTACCGCAATTTTTTATTTTAAATTATAATTCATTAAACAATATAAGAATTCCACCTAACCTGTATTTATTAGGAATAATTGAAGAAATTTTATTTCCGAATAAAAATTTTTTAATTCGAGCAACTAAATCAACAGGTTTACAGACTTCAATTGAAGAATAATTTGAATGATAATATAATAGAAATTGGAAAAAACCTTCTTCGAAAAACAAACTTCATAGAAAATGTTTAATTCGAAATGAACAGATTTACAGATTTTTTTCATCCACTTTTTAAAAAGTTTACTTAAATTTTTACACTTTCAGAATTTCTATAATTCGCAATATTCCAGTACATACTACACACTTCTTGTTCAATTTTATCATCACTGCTATGATAACTGTTGTAAATTTTAGAACATTTTTAATTCATGGTTTTTTACCTTTATTCGCTATTTCACTTATATTCAATATTTACAACCCAAAACAAAATTTTATTAAATTCTTTAAAATTTCCAAAATATATTCTTTCCATTTGTTTATGACACAATTTATTTTTTTTTTTTTTTATTAATTGTTATTTCTTAATTAAGTTTTAAAAAGTTTAATAATTTCTGAATTATTAATTCTTTACACGCGATACATCATAATAAATGTGATACAAAAAATAATAATCAATTATTTTCTAAAATACAGAAAAATCAATAAATTCCAAAAATGTTGTTTAAATCAAATGTTTTTTTTTTTTTTTATTATTATTATTATTAAATGTTTTCTTAATTTGTTTAATTAGCAACTAAATCAAAATGCTCTTGTTTCTCTCTCTTTTTGTTAAACAAAATGGCAATAATTTTTTTATTTAGTTTTTAAACTTTCTGTATAGCAATATTAATTTAAAAACAAAAAAATAGAAGAAAAAAAGTAAAAAACAAAATTCTTTAAATTTAAATCTTTTTAAGTTTCCTATAAGTTGAAATTCAAAGACTTTTATACAACAAAAATATTACTTTTGGTAAACCGTTTGGACTCTGTTTTTTATGTATTTTTTTAACTTAACATTAAACACTGCCTGTTTGTTTTTAAAACCAAAATTTTATTTTTTTGTTTAGTTATACACGAAATTCAAAATTTCTTTTCGAATATTAACTTGTTTTAGTTTTTTGTTTTTTTAACTTCACTTAGCTGCTTTAATTTTTTAAACAACAATATGTTATAATTTTGTTTTTTATTTTTCTTAAAATAGTTTAAATAGTAAATTTAATTAAAATGTTTGTATATTTGAATGAAATAAATGAAAACAACTGCCCTTCACTGCCCAATTTACACTCAATACAAACTAAATAAAAAGAGTTTAAATAAACAAAAAAAAAATACAAAAAACAAGAAAAACTAAAACTTAAAATAAAATAAAAAGTAAAAACATAAATAATTTATGTAAAGTGCAATCTGTTAAGAATCTTAAGTCTCTACATTTTTTTTTTTATAAAATAAAAATAATAAATAATGTTCAAAACTATTATTTTACAGAAAAAATATAAAATTTTTGTTTGTTTTAATTTTTTTTATGTAGATTTTTGGCTTTAGTTGTTTATTTTATTATTTTGTTTTATTATTATTTTTTAATTTTTTTTATTATTTTTCTTATATTTAATTAAACAAAACAAAAAAAAATGAAATGTTTATATATTTTTAATTGTGTAATAAAAAGTACTTTATATTATTTAAAACAAATAACATGAATTTTGTTTTCTTTATTTAAATTATTTTTAAATTTTCTTTTTTCTTTGCTTCTATAAACAACAGCGTATTCAAAAATAATATTTTAAGAGAAACTTCTGAATTTGTGCGTAAATAAAAAAAATTCGCATAGAATTGAAATTTTTAAAATAGAAAAAAGGGTATTTCACATTAGCCTTTAAATGCAAAACATTAAAAAAGAAAATTCTATAATTCTTTGGAGCCAATGAAAAATGTTCACTTTTCGATATATTTAGTTCGAATACAGAATCAATCATAATTGGAAATATATTTTAGCATTCATTATTAAGAGATTTTCAGATTATTTTCATAAAATTACTAATTTTAGGTTAAAAAACTTGTAAAACCTTTATTCTTTAAAATCATTTTAATAAAATACGAAAAGTATACAATTTCAATAGACTACAGGAATTTCTAATTTTCGATATTTATTTTCTTTTTTTAAATTTGAATAATCAAGCTAAACTATTGCTAAAAGTGGAAAAATTACATTTGCTTTACACCACTTGTTCGTACATTACAAAGCTAAAAAAATGCAACAGAGTGAAATATTTAAAAATCAAAATTAAATTAAAAAAAAACATCGGAAAGCAGTCAACAGAGAAAATCAATTTTTAAAAAGAAGCCGAGCTTAGAAATACAAATTTTTTAATTTCAATTCTTTTGAACTTCTTTTCATTCTTTTTTTTTTGCCTTTGGACCAAAGTATTCAAAAATAAGCTTCTGATTTGGGTATATTGTAAATGCATTTGTGATTTCTTTATCATTATTATTTATTAAAAAAATTTCTTTAATCGATTGTTTTATATTTTTCTGTGAAATATTTAAAAAGTAAAGCCGGATAATTATAAAAAATAACACAAGTTTATCATTTAAAAAATAACATTCTTAAGTTTAGAATCAAGTGTTAGGAATTCGAATTTTCGTTTTTGTGTTTGAAGTAATTTATATTGAAATCCTTGCTTCTATTTCGTATGACAAAGACAGAATGTGCGTGGAAAATCTTAAAGCTTTTCATTTGAAAGAAAATTAAAGGAAAGTATAAATACTACTTACAAAAATTTGAAACGATACCCCAATAATTTAATATTTTAAAAAACTGAAATCATTCATAACATATCTGTAACATGTCTGCTAAAACGTTTTTTCTAAGAGGCAATTACAGAGATCAATTTCATAAAACTGTATTATTTAATCTAAGAATTATTGTTAAAAATATTATTTTTAAATAATAAGAAAATATAGACAGGGGATCCGTTGCGAGACTCATGTTCGAATTTATGTATGTATATTAATTTCGAATGTACGAGTTTTTCGTACAATCCTGATTAAATTAATTTCGGGTCCTGTAAATAGCTCTCAGTTTCAGAAACAGAATATTTCTTTAAAACATTTTGTTGTACGATTTTTAAAAGGATAAATATTTCACGATGTAACGACATGTTACTAATATTTTAATCTCATCATGTTGGATGAACTATTTAAAATTTAAAACATTAAATAGCAATAGGGTTTAATGTTCAAGAGGAACATGATTTCAAATTAAAGAGCAGTTACTGTTTTTCACATACAAGCAAATATTTTGTTTTAATTTTGAGCTTGTACATATTGTATTACAGTATTTACAGATTGTAAATAGGATTTTCATAAATAATATTACGAGTTATGTAAATAATAATTATAAGATTTAACAAAAAGAACATCTTGTATAAACTATAATTTGTTTCTTAAAAAACAAAACAAAAAAATTTTAATAAATAATTATTTATTAATTTTATTTACAAATAAATTAGCAAATAAAATTTTAGCTAAATAAATTATATAGCAAAATAACATTGTATATAGAAAACCATTAAAAGATAATAAATATTTAGAAAATTTACACATTTTGTGTAGAAGAAGTCTCAGAAAGGAGGTTTCCTTAGTAAAGTGCATATAGCATAACATTTTAAATTAAGAAATTTTTATTTATTTATTATAGTAAATAGTAAAGAAAAATATTTATTATGAAAAATTTAAATATATTTACACACTCAACCTACAAATTCCCTGCTAACAAAAACATTACAAAAAAAAGAAAACAAACAAATCCTTAAAGTAAATACATGTACAACCTTTAAATTTAAAAACCGAAAATATAAGTACAACGAATAGTAAATATTTTATGAAAAGGAAGAAGGAAGAAAGCATAATAAAAACAAAACATATATTAAAAAAAGTCATTTAAACTTATGATTATTAAATAAAACCTCAAAATACCTTAACAAAAAAGAAAATTAACCTCAAATTGAAAACAAACAAAACTAAAAAAAAATTAAAACCATTAATTCTTAATTTCACAAAAGTTTCAGTCAATTTAATTATAGCTAAAATAATGAATATGACCATAACGGACATATATACATACATACATATATGCAACAGGAAAGCACTTTAATTATAAAATATGAATGAATTATTAAATTAAGAAATTCAATAAATTTAGGCAAAAAAAAGATAAATTAATAAAAAAAACACTTTTGTATTTAGAAAATAACCGACAAAATTTCTAATAAGAAAAAAAATAAAAGAATATGACAACATTTGGACCTCATACTTTATAAACAAAAATTTATTAAAAGAAATTTTTAAAAATAACAATAAAATTTTTTAATAAAAATAAGCACTTTAAATGAAAGAAAATTTTCCATAAATTAAAACCCATGATTCCCATACATTTAGTAACAATATTAAAGGGTATATTTCCATTAGAACACCTTTTAAACATTCGATAATTATGTATGTATATCGGAAAACCGCTTAATAAAACTAGAATAACTTTTTAGTAGAAATGATTTAGAATTCCTTTTTTCTTAATACTATTTTTAAATGGTTTCAATAAAATATAAACAACAAAAAAGAAGGAAAAAGAATAAAGAATGACCCTAATAACCTCATTAGTATTAATTTTTTAAATAACAAAATATAAATAAAATGGAAAAAACGTTTATAAAATTTGTATTTTTAAATATCATTAAATAAATAACAATTTAATATACATATAAGAAAAGAATGTCTAGAAAATTGTATTTATAAGTTTTGTTATATGTCTTAAATAAAGATTAATAAATCATAAACCGATATATAAAAATATATATACTATATGAAGATTCTTAAAAGCAAACACCAATTGTTGTTTCATTAAAAGTTAAAATCAAACATTTCCTTTTATTTTATTTATTTGTTTTTACATTAGTTTTATTAACAAAGATAAAAGATTTCTGAATTAAGAGTTCCTAAACAACAGCAGCCGTGGTGGTATTCTCAGTATTAGCGATCGGTGATGATTTTATATCCAGAAAAGATTTATCCGTCGCTTCAGTTTTAACATCTACAATTTCATCTTCTTCCGTTTCGGATTCGTATTTCTGTAAAGAATAATAATAGAAATGTTTATACATTAAATTTAATTGCATAAATAAAAGCTTGACTTACAACAACAAACAGCCTTAAAGTCTTGCAATTTGCTGTTAATTTTATTGAATAAAAAAAATTAAACTTATTACCAATTGTATTTGTAGAGTTGATTTTTTTTTTTTTTGTTTTTTTAATAGTTTCTAATAAATTTAAATTGGATTTGTAGTGGAATTATTATTATTGTCATACAGGAACTCCTCTAACTCGAACTTTAAACTTAAAATTTTAATAGTTTTCTATTTCTCTTTAAACTTTAATTTGATTACTCTTCAAACGATTATATGGCTATCAACCAAACTTTAGCTTCTACAATTTCACTTGGGAAAACATTTTTTTGTTTTTGGCATCTACCATATCTTCACTGTGTCTGGCTTCTAATGTTGAAAACTGCTATTCCGTTACAATCACTAGCGACTCTATATAGTCTGGCATGGGCTCTTAACCACAGTGTAACATCTTAACTAACCCATCAAATTGTGTATATTTTCTGATTATTTAACCTGGCAATATTTTTCATCTCCTTCTAATTGCTTTTCCAACACTGTATTCTTTCTATTAACATTTTCTTTCTTTGTCCTGAATTTCTTCTAGCATAGTGACAGATACAAATAGATTTTTTTGTGTAATTTAAAATATTTAAAAAATATTTCACAAACATTACAAACGTTAAGCTGAAGCTAGGATATAGAAATTTTATAAACACCAATATGTATTTCACTTGATTCTTTAACTTCACATTGTACATTCACGGAAACCAAACTTTTGGCAACTAGACAATGATTACACCTATTAGGATTATTACAAACTAACCACACATTTTCGTAAAACTAAAATTTGCATCAAATGCACAAAAACAGTAAATTTCTTAATAGTAATATGTATTATTAATAAATAGAAAAGATTATTACTTTTTTACTAACTATCAATGTGCATATCAATATTTGCCTAGCTTCCATCATTTCATTAATCTTATTAGATAATCGTGATAAAGAAGAAAATTAAAAAAGAATTGACTTACCTTCTGTACATACTGCTTTTCTTGTGGTATGCTTAAATGCAAAACGCAAGTGGAATCATCAAATATGCTGGGTATTGGTTCTTGACATACAACACCGGACTTTTCTTTTTCACATGCTTTAAATAATATTTGTTTTTTATCCTCCAAAATATGTTTACGGCAATATTTACAACACGGCAACGTACGATCACCACATTTAACACCACCTTCTGTGAATATGCATTTGACAAAACCAGAACTTTTAGGACCAGCATTTGAATCGCCGGCACGACTTCGTTTCTCTTTAAACTTTTTATACAATACCGCTTCAATGCCGTGTCTGCGATGATAAGAATTCAATGATTTTAGTTGTTCGTACAAAGCTCGTTCTCTAGGAGTTTCTTTTAACTGTTCGTGTATGCTGCACAAGTGTTCACGTTCTCTCCGTATTGCATGTAAGTAACGTCGTCTCTTTTCACGTAAAATATGATGCAAACGATTTATCTGATCTATGTAAAGGCCTTGCAATTTGGTTAGTTTAGCCTCAGATATACGAATGGCCTCTTGACGTGTATAAATACAGGCATGCTTGAGTAGATCATCGTCTTGGGAATCTACACTTTCATTATCCGATTCATTGCATTCATAGCCTCGCGACGTATTATTCATACATATGACTTCCTCATCAGTGGTGCTATCGGAGGCATAGTCTAGAATACGTCGCCGTTTACGCATTGTTGTGACAATATCACTTAGCGAGTGTATCTGGTCGCTGGTTACTGCAAAATAAAATAAATAAAATAAGTAAGTAATTGAAACACCATAAAATCGAACCACTTACCAAAAGGTGTGACATGCGGTGAAACCACATCTATTTCTTCATCCTGTTCGCAATTGCCTGAATTTTTTCCAACCACAGTCCTCCACATTGATATGATGAGAAAGACTGTTCAGTAGAACTTCATTGGTATCCACTTGCTTAAGTTTGCCTACGGTCGCATGTGTCTTTTGCAATTGTACCTGACGATTGTGTTCAAAGCACAATGTCGTCATGTTGGGATCCTTTTTCAAATCATGCTTGGGCAAGGCATTGGGACATTTCTTCCCATTGAAAAACGTAAATGAGCATTGGCGAAAATTTCCTCTGGGATCCCTGAGGATGTGTCGTATGCAATATTCGTAACCATCTATACGCGGTATTGAACACTCGTAAGTGGGATTAGAACACAATTTTGATTTATTTTCAATTTCCTGATGTAATTGATCACGTAAATCTTTATCCACAAAATTATTTCCACCACAATTCACGACTCCGCCGCGGCCACAAGATCTCGGTAATTGTTTCGACATGTTTCTCTAAAATTTTTACTAAAACACCATTTTCTGAAAACTATAACTGTAAAATAATAAAACAGATGCCTATATTCATATAAAAATGGCTGGCACAAAATTCTGTGCTGCCAACTACGGATTATAAAACGCGCAGTAATAATAAAATAATTTAAAGAACACCATACACATTTCTATGAATAATTTTTGCAATATTACACACAACATTATTATGAAAAATTTTAAAATAACACATTTTCGTAAATAAATATTTTCTTTTCTTTTGTATTTTCTTCTTTTTGGAAAAGTTGACTTCCAAACAGAGGCATTTTTTGTTTAGGAGTATAAGACGAGAGTGTAAGTTTTGCCACTTGTAAGTTGACAACACTCTTAAATATATTTTGACACTTGCTTCGAGCACAAATTTACATAAAAAGTGTTGCCAAGTCAAAACCAACAATCAGTATTAGAAATATTTACAATGAATATTAAAAATATAATTGTGGGTGGAAAGATTTTTAACAAAATTTTTTCCTATTTATCATTCATTTCTATGAGTTATTTATTTAAAAAAAAATTCAATAATATTTATTGCCAATTATATCAATATTATTTATAACACAAAAACGCTTACAATAACAATACAACCCTACATATAGGTGTGCATTTTTTATACAACTATGCTAATACTACGCATTGTTTACATCCCTTCTATGTGCTTTGTCGTTCGGCCATTCCCGTGAGTGAATACATTTTTTTCTGTGAAGTGTTAATTTTTTACATTTTTTTCTGGAAAAATATCACAATTAGTGCATATATTTTGCACAAAAAACCAAAATAAATGTGTTATTATACTTTATCCAATTGTAACGTCCTCGTTTGAAATCTCCTATTGCATAATTTGCGGAGTTTTCAGGGCGCTAAATGTGCTAAAGTGATTTCTGTGAACGAAGAAGAAAAAAAATTTCATTTCCATTTGACGACTTTTTTCTACAGTGAAGTGTGTGCGAGTGAGCGTATATATGTGTATGTTTCGAAATACTCGTGGCTTCATGGCAAACTGAACTGAAAAAGTTTCGGAAATTTTTCCTTCCTCATAAAAAATTCGTGGAGTAAACGGAACGCGTAAAAGTGTTATACGTTTTGAAGAAAAAAAATCCCCGAATAAAAATATTTTACACTGGCAAATTGTGTCGAAAAATTCCGTCAAATTGGTGAAATTATTTGTCATTGTTTTGACAAAGAAAACAAAAAACCATTTCTGACTGACTTGGGATGCAAATAGTGTACAAATAAGTGCGACGCCGACGCAAACATTTCATTTTAGCAGAGGCAGCGAAAGGGGTAACAGCGAAAAGAAAGCGACAGTGTACATTGTCAGAGCAGCGGCAGCAGAGCGTATTTAAAACATCGTAATAGTAGACGGCCGCCAGCATACCTGTACTTTTCAAGAGTAGGCCTAGAAAATTACAATAACAACAAAAATAACACAATTAATTGGAAAGTGATGTTTTAATAAATGTTGGCTAATATTTGCAGCGTTTATTTATAGCTTTCCCCACTCCAAATATCCTTAATTGGTTGTGCCAGCTCCCCTCTCTCCTCGCCTTCACTAACTTTTTGTATTTCCCATTTTCAATTGTAAGACACTTTGTGAGCACAATGAGTGGTATACCAAGTCCATCACCTGCGCGCCTTAATGGCGGCGACAGAGATAAAGATTCCATGTGGTATTTTACATCCGAAGAATTAGCCAATTCACCCAGTCGAAAAGCTGGCATTTCTCCAGATCATGAATTGTCCTATCGTCAAATGACCGCTTATCTTATACAGGAAATGGGCCAAAGGCTACAAGTGTAAGTACAAATGCCAAGTAATTTCTCTATTATCATTTTGTTTAATTGTATGATTTTGCTTTGCAGCTCACAATTATGCATTAACACTGCCATTGTGTACATGCATCGTTTCTATGCATTTCATTCATTTACACATTTTCATCGTAACGGCATAGCGGCGGCCAGCCTCTTCTTGGCCGCCAAAGTCGAAGAGCAACCCCGTAAACTGGAACATGTTATAAAGGCAGCAAACAAGTGCCTCAGTCAGCCGACTACCTCCACCACAGATACTCTTTATCTTGAGCAGGCCCAAGATTTGGTATTCAACGAAAATGTTTTGCTACAAACACTTGGCTTTGACGTTGCCATTGATCATCCCCATACCCATGTTGTAAAAACATGTCAATTGGTAAAGGGTAAGTGAAAATTCTTTCGAGATGATTAAATTGTTAAGAGGTGCTATTTGTTTCCTTTTGTATAGAGTTTTGATTTTTTATGATATAGAAGTGTTGTATCAATATAACTCGGGTAAAAGTGTCGGAGATTAGGTTAGATTAGTTAGAAAGTTCACAATTCCATTCATGTCGTCATCCAGAAGTGCGTTAATCTATTATGGCACTTCAAATAATTACAAAGGAAGAATATAAAGAAGAGGGTGGACAATATTAAGAAAAGTGTCAAAGGTGTAGGTTGTATCTTATTAATTGAGTTGTTAGCTGACATATAGCCGATAAAATATTCTTTGAAACTACAGTTTTAGCAAATCCATATCATTCCGATGAATAACAGCTAATAGTTTCAACATTTAAGAAATTCAAATTTCTGAAACAAATCTACGAAAAGAATGCAAGGAATTATAAATAAATATCCCATCTTATTAGATTAATAGCGAGTAAAAATTGATTTCTTTCTTTCTAAAGATGAATTAGTTTTAACTGTATTTGTAGTACACAAGAAAGTGTAGTATAAACCCATATAATCCAGGTCCAAATCCCGAAGAAAACCCAACTAAATGTTCATAATTTCCTAACTAAATTCAGTCACTTTGTGAAGCTCTCTATGATAACATTATCACAACAAGAATAGGCAACATTTATATATAGCCTTGAGAAAGAGTAGCATTAACTCAACAAAATCTTCACCGCCACACATAATACGAACATTCAGGAAAACCTTTACTTCTAGGCAATGAGTGATAAACTTACTACCATCTTAAGACTCTCTGCACTAAAATAATTGCATGCGTAACTGAAGAAAATCTTATCAACGAGACTGAATTGAGGCAAAGGAATAATAAAGGCACAAGGGGAAGAAATATTTTCAAAATTAACGTTTAAGTTATCTTCTAATTTTAGTCATATTTTCTCTTGTGTTTTCCTAATGAATCCTGATTTTCATTATGTATTTTGAAGTGGACAAACATAGTTACGATCTAACTGTCTTGCAAACATATTTTATCTCGGTTTTTTCCTTATGCGTGGATATGTTACTTTGCTTCTAGTCTGGAAGATTAGCGTGTTTATTTTATTGCTTTTTACGATTATCAGCGCATAATCACATATGACAACGCAAATGACATATTTTTGGTTATTCATTTAACGCTTCGTATAATGCCTTTTTGTTACTCGCTTATATCCAACGCTTAGAATTAAAAAACTGTAGTTTATGTCCAGGTTAATTTTGAAATCTACGATTTATTATGGTTAACGGCGGTAAACCGGTCTCCTTAAGTATTTTGAAACCCCTATCAAAAGGATTGTTAATGATTATTACCCTTTAGTTTTGACATATTTTCTTGCATCTGTAATCGAGTGTCACTCTGATGAAGCTGTGTACCTGCGATATAATCAAACGAAATAAACATATTTTATTGTTTTTGTTGCTATTATCACGCGTATAATAATTGACAATTATGACATACATACGTAAACAATATTCCTGATGTCGTCGCTTAACGTGGATATTGGGTTTTTTTAGATCGAATTTGTTTTGTTAAGTGTTGAATGTAGCATTAGGATTAACAAAGCAGTTGTTTAAGTGCAGGTACATTATTGTGTTTTGATATTAAATAGTAATTAATTTTATTAATAAAAATTTAAACAAATTTGCAAATACCTTTCCAACGTATTTTAAATTTGTTGTTTTAATAGGAATACGAATATAATTAATAAAAATTTTTGTCTATATTTTTGTTTTGCAGCTTGTAAAGATTTGGCTCAAACTTCCTATTTTCTGGCCTCCAATAGTTTGCATTTGACTTCAATGTGCCTGCAATATAAGCCGTCGGTTGTAGCATGTTTTTGCATTTATTTGGCCTGTAAATGGTCGCGTTGGGAGGTAAAATGTTTAAAATACTACATACATATATTTTGCAATTGTTTCTATATTTTCCATAGTTTTATTGGGGACAAATAATAGTAACAGTTATGAATTTTTGTCCCATTCCTTTCGTTAGATTCCCCAATCCACAGAGGGAAAACACTGGTTCCATTATGTGGATGAGACGGTGACGATGGATTTACTGAAGAAACTAACGGATGAATTTATTGCCATTTATGAAAAGAGTCCGGCCCGCCTAAAATCGAAACTAAATTCGATAAAGGCAATGGCTCAGGGCGCCAGTAATCGTCAGGGTCAGGTTAAAGATAAGAAGGGCGACCAAGACTGGAAGGTATCGGATATGATGAATATGAAAATGTATCATCCTGCCGAGACAGGGGTGAATAGCGGCAGTCAATCGCAGTCATCATCATCCCAATACTCGAGTCAAGGATCGGTCGGTAATGAACAACTGCCACAACAGCAGCCAGGTGGTATTACAACCCAACCAATGTTGCCACCACCACCTCATCAATCTCAGCAAATGCGAAAACCCGACATCCATTCATCCAGTCAACACCGTTCTCACCACAGTTCATCATCTTCCTCTTCACATCATCCTCCTAAAATCGGCTATTCACCTGGCGATGTACCCGGTAATAATTACTATGTTTTTATTTTTATATTTAAACAGATTTTAATGGTTATGCCTTTAAAGACAACAAACTTAATGCTGGCCACGTTAAGCAGCAGCAACCTCCACAGCAGCCTCCGCAACCTTATGGTGGAAATAGTCTTGTATCAAATCGACCTCCAAGGGAACACAGTTCCACTTCTATGATGGCACCTTCAAGTAACAAATCATCAAGTTCCTCATCATCATCAAGGACATCGATGACGAATAGTCTGCCGGGTCCTCCAATGAGGCAATCTTCGTCACAAGGTCATCCTATGGAAGTTAATTATCACAAGTCCAGAGAACGTAGCATAACAGTTCCACCGCCACCTGCCCATAATATTCCACCCCATGGTATGCCGCATAAATTGGCTCAAAAGCAAGACGGTAACCGTTCAATGTCCTCCAAAGATCATTCAGGTCGCTTGGTGTCAGATCAAGCCAATAAACAGAATAATGGCAGCAATAGCAGCAATAACAAAATGTTTCCATCCTCTGTACCTTCGCAATATGGCAGTAATAGTTTACAAATGCCATCAGGTGGCAGCAGTGGAAATCAATTGCCAACTAAACTGGATACAATGCACGATATAACTCGCAATTTAATGCATACTTCCCGAAGCAGTTACAGCAATGCGCCTCCACCACCACCTACTAACGGTCTGCCAGGTTCTTTACTCAACTTTCACCCACAACAACAGCAGGGAACGCGTAACAGTAATAGTAACAGCAACAGCAATAACACTAGCAGTAGCAGTCTTAAGCATGAACAATCTAAACAGCAACTTTCCGTCCATATGCAACAGCAATCGCAATCAGCGACCCACCACCTCAAACAACCACAACCTTCAATACCTACAGACCAAACATATAGCGGTTTAAATGTAACTCACGAATTACAACAACCACCACATGTCGGTTCCTCCCTTATAAGCAATAATTTCAATAAAATTGAACCTATGCAGCATTCCGAAGAACATCCACATCCTGTCAATCAATATAATAGCCAGCCAGCTCAAAATCAAGCTGTTAAATCGGTCAATTCGTTGTTTAGTCCCTGAATGGAACGATAAACATCAGGGCGCAACAAGAACAACAGGTGCAGCAAGTACCACCACCACCTCATAGCTTACAGGGTAGTGGTATGAATAACTACATTAATAATACTACCGGAAATTTGATACAAAATCCTGAAGCTTATGCAGCCGGCGGGTATAAAATGCCTTCCAACACTATAAGTAATAAGGAAAGTCCTCCAAAGATTAAAACAGAACGTGATACACCTTCTAAGAAGGACAAAAATCGTTCGAATATATCTAATCAGGATAACGGACGTTCGGCTACAGGACATGTGTCGCAGCAAATGTTAAAGACGACTATACCCAAAAAACTTGATACATCAACAATATCAAGCGGATTAACAGGTCTTAACGAACTTGCTGGCACAAGTATTATGGGTATGGTTGGCAACGGCGGCGGCGGCAGCGGCGCCATCAAACGACCCAATGAGCCGATAACAATTAAGCAAGAAGACGATGGTATTGCGCGTGATAGTAAAATACGGAAACTAGACACGACTGGCGATGTTAGCAAACATCAAGTTGTGAATGGCATAGAAACCAATCCAGATTTGGTACGAAATCTGTTAAAGGAGAGTTTGTGCAGCACAAGTGGTTTGCTTAAGACAGAGCCTTCCATTGTTACACCCAGTTTACAGCCACCTGCCGAACTATTTGAACCATCTGCCACTACCTCATCATCAACTAATCAACATAACACCTCCATAAGTTCGATTAGCACCAACAATGCTTTGTCCAGCAATTCTGACGTTTCCGCAATGGAAACCGATGAACATGGCACTTCTGGCAGTAAATCGGAAAAAAAGAAGAAAAAAGACAAACACAAACACAAAGAAAAGGACAAATCAAAAGATCGAGAAGAAAGAAAAAAGCACAAAAAGGATAAAGATCGACATAAGGATAAAGATAAAGAACGCGATCGGGACAATGACAATGGCAATGGTGGAGCCGGTGCCGAACATGTCAAAATAAAAATTTCCAAAGAAAAACTGGAAGCTACTGGAGAACCCATAGGATTTAAAATTAAAATACCTAAAGATAGAATAATGGGTGATTTGAATACGAGTTCATCTAGCCAATCACATATTGATACAGCTCCGCCGCCACATGCTCCACCCGTGTTGAAAATTAAAATATCGAAGGATAAATTAGAAAGCTATGGCACGACCGATTTGAGCTCAGGAATGTCAGCAACAACGCATCCTTTATATGCTCACAATCAGTCTACAGCTTACACTTCCTATGGTGCCGGTTCTCACTCTGGCCTTACAACAACGACGACACATACCAGTAATAGTAGTAGCAGTAGCAAGAAAAAGGACCGTGATCGCGAAAAGGATCGTGAACGTGATAAAGAGAAAAAACGCAGTCATGATTCCTCATCATCAAAGTCGAACACCAGTGGCGGCATTCTTGGTGGTGGCAGCAGTAGTTTGATGGCAGGCACTGCTTCCCTTGTAGGTTCAAATGCAACAAATGGTTTAATTGCTGGACAAAATCACCCAAATAGTAATACCAGTGGCAGTAGTACAACACAGAAACCGCAATATTCCAGCAAGGTATAGTAAATAATGATTTTTCTAATTATAAACAATTAAATAAATAAATAAATATTCAAATCATATACATACATACATATATTTGTTACACAACATGGCTAAAAAGAATAAAAACAAAATACAAAATATATATATATATGTACATCATATAAACATTTAACTTGCTTTATCTATCTATGAAATTCATTAATTCATACAAACAAAAATGAAAAAATGAAAAATAAAAGAATATCATTCATTCATTAACACAAACAAGTATGATAATAATAATATAAATTAATTAATCACATACATATAAACATTATTTTTACATTATATTATATACAGTTTTATATAGAAGCACTTGTATTTCTCTCTCTCTCTCTCTCTCTCTATCTCTCCCTGTCTCTGTGTTTCTTTCTTTTTTTCTATAACTTTCAAATTTGTCTCTTTTTCATACTCCACTAAATAAATAATCTATGAATTGTGGGTCTTAGTTAAGCAAAAGGACATTAGCTAATTTTGTGTAATGAAATCTTTGACAAATACACACACATACACAAACACACACACACAATACAAACACGTAAATGAATACATGTATACAAACAATTAACTTGTATTTTCTGTATTTAATTTGTTTTTTTTTTTAACTAATTTTTGTTGCCTTCGACCCACTCTGTGCTATACAAATAAGTTTTTAAATTTAAGTTAAAAAAAAAAAAAAAAAAAAAACAAAAAGGAAGCAAAAGTGAAAATATATGAAATTTCCTTTTATTGTTCTAAACACTTGCACACGAAATACTCATTATAATCGTTACATAACCATTATTAATCATAAATATCGTAAATAAAAAAATATTTTCTTTTGTTGGTTATAAGCAAATGAAATACAACGAATTAAAATCAGTGAATGAATTTCTTCCACATGAAGATATATTTCATTTTAATCATAATATTTTTGTTTTCATTGTATCTAAAACTGGCACTACTGCAGTAATGGCTAAATCAAAAGTTCTAAACCAGAAAGGGGCTTCAAAAATTGAAAAATTGCTTTTTATTATATGCAATTAATTAAGTTGTGTAAACCCATGATTTATAAATGTCTACTGTAAACTGCAATTGAAATATTTGTTTATAAGAGAATAACTTATAATTTTTCTTTTACAAATATTTAATCTTTCTCTGAATAAAGGATTTTGAACATTTTAAAATTAAAATTTCTGCGATATATTTGAACAATTGTTCAAAGTTCTTATTAATTAATAACATTATTAATTAAAAAAGATTTTATTACTTACCTTTAACGTAAATATCTGAATGGGTGCAGTTTATTTATCTTTTCAAAATTTTCAACACACTCTTCATGTACAAATTTGTCTCAGTGAAGATTTTGCTTTAGGCAAAACTATCATTGCAGCATCTTAAATAAAAAAAAACAAAAAAAAAAAGGAAAATCTTATAAAATCACGTTTAGAGAGCTTAAAAGTATAGCAAATGTTTTTTTTTTTTTTTTTTTTTATAATTAGAAAAATAATATTTAAATTGAAAGAAACATTTGATATGTTTACAGAAAATAATTGATTTATAGAATATTGAAGAACGGGTTTTAAAATGTAATATTTTAAAAAATAAAATTAATTCAAGTATCCATAATATGTGAATATCTTACATGGTTGCTTGTACAGTAAATTTTTCACAATTTATTTGAATTTTTCTAAAAAAAAAATTAATTCTTATAAAATTACACTTTAGAAATCCCAAGCATATGTTTATTTTGTTTTCAATAAGAATTTATTTATTTTAAATTAATTTATTTAATATATCTTACATAGTCTACAGTTTTCTTTTTGTTAAAGAATTTAGTATATTTGTATTTTGTCACGATTATATCAGACAAAACAAAAAATATTCAAAAGTGTTTTTTTTTTTTATTTATCACTTAAGAATTTTTATATTTTCTATAAATCAATTATTTAAGAATTGAAAAATATACCTCAAGTTTATTTATATTATTTAGTTAACACATTTTCTTAACCGAAACTTAAAGGAGAATAAAAATGCGCCAGACTGTTTATAATTCCATTCATAGGATAAAATAATTAGTGTCGATAGAGATGAATTGTATTTGTTAATTTTTCTAAGAGGAAGATAATACTTTAAGACTTAAATGGTATCAGTCTGAACTACGATGGTTCGATTTAATAAAAGATAATTGATAAATGTTAGGTGTTAACTTGCAAGTTTTCTGCGCGAAAAATTTTATCTGGAAATGTTGAAAAAATTATTCACGATTCTTACTGCAGATAAAGCTAAAAATATTCACTTTGTATTTATTTATATATATTTTTTTTAATATAATAATATATGGCCATTACAATGTCAATTAATTGTTTTAAAATATATTCTAGAAATTTTGAAAAGAAATGAATGCGGTTTTTGTTGATTTGTTTTTTTTTTTTCTTCCATAAAATATATCAAGTTTATAAATTGATGTTTATATACATATGTATGTAGATATGAATGGTTATACTCTTCCTTTACGGAACTTTCGATTTAATCATTGCTGTTTGTTAATGAATTCTATTTTATAAAGATGTATATAATTTATATAAATCTATATTTTTTATAATAGCAATAACAACCATAATAATAACAATAATAATTAAAAGGAAATTAAATTTAATTTAATATATACATACATGCTGTATTTTGGTTATGGTTTTTTTCTTTCTTTTTGGTTTGGGCTTGTTTTATTTTGGTTGAGGACTTTAAAAAAATAAAAACTGAACAACACATGGTTTGTAGACGACAGTTTTTAATACTTTTCATAAGTTCTAATTCTTTTTAACGTCAGTATTATGTCTTTATAAAAAAAAAAACAAGCAAGCATACATTTACTTTATTACCACCATCAGGGAAATAATTTTGTACATAATTTATTTACTACCATTACAATCTCACCATATTATTATTATTTTTTTTTTTTGTTTTTAGTTCTAAAGCATAGAGTTTAGTTTTGGTTTCTATATTTTTTTTTCTTGTTTTCATAAAAATAAAACAACAATTTTTCAATGAAATAGTTTCTGAAGTTTTGAGTATGTCCTCTTTCTTTTCTGCGTTGTTCAACATTTCAGATACATCATCAGAGTAGTATGAGTCTACTGTTTGGCGAGTCGAATGAATCAAACGATGACGATGATGATTTTGATGATGACTACTAATGTTTTTTGTTAAAAAAAAAAATAATAATAATAAAACAACTTCTAAAACTCATTTACTACTCCTTCTTCTGCCTGCTATTAGCTGACATAAATTTATTATTTTTACTATTACCACAGTACTACAACTACAATATAAAGATTTTTTTTTTTATATAGAATTTTTATAAGAAGCAAACAAACAAAAAATGATTTATAAAAATCAATTACTCGCTGATTTAGTTTGTTCGTTTTTATCATTTAAATTATATGATATTCAAAAGAAATTACAAAAAAAAAAAGGAAAACAATTCACCTCCAAAAAAAAAGAGTTCAATTATATCGTATATTTGTTTTTAATAAGGATATAAAGTTTATAACAAACCATCCCACAGTTTTTTTTTTTTTTACATATGTTTATTAAAGCGTGTTAAAATTTAATATTAATAACGTCTTTTATAATTTAGTTAAATTGTTTTATTTTTTATTATTATTATTACGGCAATAAATTTTTATAATTTTTTTTTTTTAATAATATTTATTTGTAATTGGAATAAATTTATTTGTTTTCCTTAAACATTATAAATGTTGAGAATTCAAATACAGAAAAACAAAAACAAAAAAATTATGTGTAATTATTATTATTATTATTATTCCGTAGCACAGAAGTCAATATCATTAAAGGCTTTTATTTTTTAATAAAGTTTTTAATTCGTTGAGCCTCGAAAAGAATGTTGAATTAGTGAAAATTTTTAATAGGGCTAGACCATTTGATTTTCGGTTTGAGCTTTAAGGAATGATTGTGCAGAATTTGAAAGTATTTACAATTAACAAAGTTATTAGAGCCTTACGTTTCTCTTATTGTAAATAATAATGTACCTTTGTAATGTCTAAAATATTTCTTTTTTATCCACCGTTTTTAGGCTATTGAAAATTTGTATGAAAGTAAAATGAAGCCCGTGTGGTTGACAACTAAATTAAAGTTTAGTTCACAATTGTAAAAATAATAAAATATTACAAATGGCTGCCGACAATAAACAAAAAAAAAAAACATTTGAAAATCATTTGCCATACTAAATCAACCATCCATAACTCTAAAATATTTCAGTAATTGAGTGTTTTTCATATAAATTTTCAATCGTCTACAGAAACAGGGTTTTTAACTTTGTAGAGCAGTAAAAATTTCCAAAGGAATTTATTCTAAAACCCATACATAAGACCATAAAATAAATAAACTTTACACTCGCATTTCAGATTCTTTGCCAGCTAGTAACTAAAGTAATTTGTAATTGTTCTTTCTCTGCTGCAATATCAATTCATGTTCAACTATCGTCCTTAATCGGGTCATTATTTCCATTGCATCTAAATTTTTAGGCATTTTAATTAGTTAGTGAAGCAGTAGTTTTAATTAAATATTTATTAATTTGAAACCAGCAAACATTTCCAAAAAAATGCTGTAATTTAAAATGAAAAAAAAAAAATCCATTTAATGATCGTTTAAACATTGTAAATCTTCTCTAACTTTTGTTCGGTATGATTCAATTTTTACATATATGTATGTATGTATGTACATACAATATGTACAATAATAATATGACGACTATGAAATGTTGTTACGTATGGAAGTCTTGTGCAAGTGAGCTTTAATGCTTTAATTGCATATATGCAATAGAAGTTAGGGGTACAATTTAAAGAATTAAATCAAAGTGTTCTACTGTATTGCGAACGCAAACTATGATTGAAAAAAAAAATACATTTTGTTGATACAAATTATGGGAAATTTTATTTGTTACAGCTGGATTTTTTTTGTTGTTGTTTTAAAATGTATTTAAAAACTTATTGTATATAGGTGGGATTAAAATTCTTTAATAATTTACATATTAATATGTACATATAAGCTTTTAAAAAAGTAGTACTAAGTAGAAATCATGTAGAAAATTTAGTTTTTTCTTTTTTTTATCTAAGCAAACAATTTGTTAAGTACGAGTACTATGTATCAAATAAAAATTGTTGTTTAGAATTTCTTTTAAATGCAAATTGTTTGTTTAGTACCTATAGCCTTCTATTAGGTACTAAACAATTATTGAAAAAAAGTAGTAATTTAGGCAATTTTCCTTTAATTACAAATTTCGAGGAATAAAATTTGACTTTAGATTTCTCTCTCAACGGAAATTGTTCCAATATAAATATATTTCCTCTTTTCTATATTTTTTTTTAGCAATTTCTTTAACTGACTTTTAATCTCTAAAGTAGTGACTATCATTTCACCAATTCGTTCATTTCTTAAACAATATTTTAATTCTGTTTGCTAAGGCTTCACCATTCTATTTTAGATTTTGTTTCTTGTGTTTGTTGTTTTTTTTTTATTGTTATTTTGCAATGTATTCTTAAATAGCATTTGTTGTTGTATTTGGTCTCTCATTTTATTTTACTTTCAAAAATAAAAACATCAACAATTAATAATCAATAGATAATTATTATTGAATGTCATCTCGTATTAATTAATTGAAAACGTCTTTCTAATTGCATATTTTTCCACTTGATTGTATTTGCAGTTTTAAGTGGGTAAGCAAGTGAGTTTTGAAAGGATTTTTCAAAACAACTATTATACTCAAAGAGCTCTCTTACGCTCTGCTCTCTGTCTCTCTCTCACTCTACCAATATGATTTGTCTCTAATTTACATACAATTCAAATAAGAGATCTTTGAATAGGAACATTAAGAGAAAGATTTGAGTTTCTAATTAAGCCTAAAAAAAATTAGCTAAGCACCGATGAACCAAAATAAAACCAGAGATTTAACATGCCTAGAATGTTATAAGGAACGGTAAAACACTTTATATATATATACATACATATATAATGGTATAACGTTAATATACAATAATATATAAACGTTAAAAAAAAAACAAGAAATATTATATAAATTTAATTTAAAAGTAAAATAAAAATATTATTCAAATTTATTGTTTTAAGCGAAAGGGGAAAAATTAATATTTATTTATTAAAAAATATAAATAATTAACGAAAAAAAACAACATAATAAATAAATAAAAAATAAATTTGAATAAAAAAAAAAATGAAAAAGTTAAAGTGTTAAGCATACAAATTGCAAACGTATTTTAAATTTACTATTTAAATTGTTAAAACTTATGCAAAAAAAGAAAAAAGAGCAAAAAAGTTAATAAAACACATTATGAAATATAATGTTTTCTAAAATGATACCCAAAAAAAAAAGAGAAAGAGAAATTAAATTAAAAATAAAATAAAAAAAAAGATAAATAAATCGTTGAATGTATTTGTATTTGTTAAAACTCTACTACTCATACATACATAAAAAAAACACCCTTAAAGTTAATGTTATTGAAGAAAGGATTTCTTTTTTTATTTCAAAAATCATATGTATATTGTAACATGTATGTATGTGTTTAAAAATATATGTAATTAAGCAAAACCAAATCTATACTACGACCAGAGGTAATGGTAAATACAATAAACAAGAAACAATTTTGTATGTCGCCTAATTAAATTTAAAGACAAACCAACTAATAAAACGAGAACATTCAAAATAAAATCTATTTAAATGCTTACTTTCATCGTATATTAAGACTTTCAAATGAAAAAAAAAAAAACAAAAACAATTTTTTTCTACTAAATAAAGGAAAGCAAACACAATTACAACTACAAAAAAAAAAGAAAAAAAGCAAAAACATTTTTTAAATGTTTCTACAAATGCAAAGTCATTACAATTTAAATCCTAAAAACACTAAATTAAAAGCATTAATAATGGAGAAGATAAGAAAAAACAAAAAAACACTATTAAATGAGTCGTTATTTAATTTATTAAAAAAATCTAAAAACTTAAAACAACAATTTGCAATTTAACTGGCAAGAAAAAATAAATTTTGATTTTGATTTGTTTATTATTGATATAAACTGGTTTGCAAAGGGCTGTTAAAATTAAATTAAATTTAGAAAAATAATTCTCAAAATTTTTAAAATTTTATTTAAAAACATTTTCTTTGGAAACTTTAAATATTTTTAAAAATAAATGTATTCATAAAATAAAAAACAAAAAATAAATACATTTAAACGTATTAATATATTGTAAAAGCTTATTAAATAATACAATTACGTTTCTTTAAAGAATCGTTATTTGGCTTAAAAAGTAATAAAAAAAAAAATATTATTTTTGTTATTTTTTATTATATTTGTTAACGCTCGCTCACAGCCTATTTCGTGTACCCAGTCTTCTATGCAAATTAAACTGTATTTTCTTTATAACGACAAAAATAAAAAACTTTATTTTATTTTTAAAACAAGATTTGTTGTAGTAACAAAAAAAAAAAAAAAATTGCCATAAAAAAATTCATTCGTTTCAATTTTTTATAGGCAATTAGAAACACAAAATAAGCAATAAGCCACAGTGCATTATAGTCTTTGGTTTTCCATTCCCATATCGCGGCGAATATTAGTATTCTTAAAACTTTTTGAAATCGAACATCTGTCTGTTCATGTGAGAAGCTAGGTCGTAATCCTGTCTGAAGGGTTGTAATGGCTAATTATGTCTGTTCATTTAATCTTCTATAACTTTTTTATAATAAACTTTTAACTTTCTGAACCGGAATACCCAAAGCATTTGAAAACAGAGCGTTCTCTTAAAAAAAAACACTCTATTTCTAAAACATTTTTGAGTTATTTTTATAAAAATTTTCAAACGTTGGAAAAATATACGTCTTATAATTGATAAAACTTATTTTCGAATTACAATTATTTTTCTGAACGTTTGAAAATATATATTCGGATTCTACAATTTGAAAATTGGAAAATATGCAACTGATAGAGAGAGGAAAAATTATAATTCCAATAGATAAATTTCTTGAATGTAAAACTTAATGCAATTAATTAATTGATTGGATTTCTAATAACTCTTTAAAGATAATTCGACTTTTTGAAACCAATAAATCAAACAATATTTTAATATTGGTTACACAGGCGTGTCCAATATTCTATAGTGAAAATAGTGAATGAATTTTTTACGTTTACCTTTGTGTTACTATTACTAACCCAGCTTCAAAAATAAATACGAGTTTTTTTTTTTTTTTGTATCTGCCATTAAACAACAAACTCGTACTTTTTTGGCAATTCATAATATATTGTGAGCGAGCTGCCACTATATGTGAACTCTTTTAATTTTGTTTCATACTAAAAATATATAAAATATCCACTTCTTAATATTTAAATAAAGGAAACAAATTATTTTTAATATAATACACGGCATTTTAATTATACAAAAAAAAAAAACTAGATTTTAAAATTTTTAGAATTATTTTTTTTTAAATTTAATTTAATTAGCAAACCTTTTATACTTTCATACTTAAATTATTATTTCTATTGATTCATTACTAGCAAAAAAAAACAAAAGAAAGTTAAAGAAATAAAATTAAAATAAGTCAAATTAATATTATTATAATATTTATAATAAATTATTTTATTTTACAGTTGCAAGCTTTAAAAAAACGTTTATTAAAATATTTTCCTGAACGCAAATTCAAGTCCAAAGTAAAAGCAAATAAAAAAATTTTTCAAAACTTTATTAACAAAGTATAAAACTGAAACTTCTTTTGTAACAATATTATGAATTAAATTTAAATAGTTCATATTTTTTTTTTTTATTCGAAACCCTGTTAAATACTTTTCTTTTTCAAAAATGTTAATTATAATATTTTTTTTTTAATCTTTTTTCCATAATTCTTTTTTTTTTATATAAAAAATAATCTAACTATGGTTTTTTTTTTTATAAATATAAATAGATTTTAGTAAATTTAAAATCTAATAATTTAATAATAAAAACTTTATGTAAATATTTATACTCTACTGAAAATCTAATTTATATAAATAAAATAAATAATTAAAAAAAAATGAAAAACAAAATAAAATAATAAGAAAGAAACATTAATTACATTATAAATATGGTAAAAATGATTTGAAAAAATAAAACAAAGCAAAATCATTATATTCACCACAAACTCCTATACCAATTGAATTAAAACAAATCTGAACTTTAAAAGATTTAATAAAAAAAAAAAAACATTTTTAAAAATTATCAGAGAAAGTTACAAAAGAAATTTGCAAATGCTATAGTAATAAGAAGCAAAATAAATAAAAAAAAAACAAACAAACAAATAAAAAAAAAACTAAAAAAAGAATATTACGTTGGTTTTAATTTTACATTTTAATTTCCAGGTTTTTTATTCTGTCAATAAAGAAATAAAATTTATAATACTTTTAAGCCGGTAAGTAGAATTCCAAATGGGAACAAGTTAAACTTTAAAATTAAATACACTTTGTAAGGGTTTACAAATACGAAAGAACTACTCTTGAAAAATATTAACAAATTCTTTTTTAACATTTTCTTTTTTTACAAAATTTAAAATAAAGACTAAAATAAGGACTACAGCTATTATAGAATCACTGTTAAACTCTTTAAACTTTATCCTGACCTTATAATAAAAAGGATTCGGTATATCAGAGAGATAAGTAGTTAAGAATGTATGATTACCAAAGCTTACATGATCATGCCTAGCGGCTCGTTGCAACGCCACAAGACCAACGCTTGCGCGCTTTGGCCTGTAAGAAGAAAATGAATATATGCTTCAAGGATATGAACAAAAATTGTTCACAATTAAATGCCAATGTCATTTAAATAATCCCTTTTGGATTGATTGCACCAGTCGGTTTTCAAATTCTCCGGCTTTAAAGGTTTAAACACGTAAGCGAAGTATTTGACAGTGGTCAGCAAAAACAACTAAATTGTAAAATTAGTCTTCTAAAAACTTCTCATACTCAAAAATTGAAATCGGTTTTGTTACATGGTTTCTGCGACCTTCATGTAGTCTAGCCAGGCTGTAAAAACTTAGTTCTCACATGGCCAAGGCGGTCTTAATTGACTGAAAGGTTCTTTTTGTCGCCGTTTGAAGTCGCCGTAGTCTAGTTGGTAGTGTGTAGGCTTATTAGACGTAAAGCCAGGGTTCAAGCCAGGGTTCTTCAAAAAAAAAAATCTTTCGTTCGGAAACGACTTTAAACTGCAGGTCCCTCCACTTAAGTATAAAATTAGCACACATTACATAAGTGGTGTGAGAAACTAGGTCAATAATCCAAACTGAAGGGTTTGTAATGACCAATTATGTATGTATATATGTATGTTCTTTCAGAGCCTTTAAAAAAAAAAATACGGCACAACTATACCTCCAAACAACAATCCGCACCAAATAGTAAATTTTTCCATAAACGTTTCTGGATTCTCGGATTTAGGATGAGGATGTAAACACTGTGAAAGGAATAATCATGATCACAACAGCATGATAAAATGGAAGCTTGTTGTTCTACCATCCAATCAGCAAATCTGCCTCTTTGTGAATGATCTAACCGGTTTAACTGCTGCATGATTTGGCCTTTAATGGTGGACTTAATTACTGAGCACATCGTGAAATCAGCAGATTCGGATTATCCGCCATGCTTTTTCTAACAGAAGAAAGGAAGGCTACTACTAAAATATCGTATATTGTGGAACAAAGTTAGAAAAAATCTGGTTATGTTGCAAAATAGATTTCATATTCTGCAAGGATATGAGTAGAATATGTACAGCTATCTAACTATTGCTCTCCAAATGGAAAATTTGTACTACAAACTACAGTTAGGATTGCTACCTACATAGCTTTTAACACCACTCATGTTGTGTGTGTAAATTTTATACATGAGTGGCGGAACATACCGCTAAAAGTCGACTCCGAACGACAGAAATTTTGAGCAACTTGCCATGGCAATTTTTTATTTAATTTCTGACAGAAATCTGCTGAGAGGAGATCCGAAGTAATAATTTTTTCTTATTTCCGTTTCTTTTGGTGCCGGAGCTTAGGTTTGAGCTATACGGCAACACACTACTACCAGACTATAGCAACTTAAATTAAGTTCATACCAATAAAAATATTGAGAGCTTTGAAATGTGATCTAAGCTTTGGACCTAAGGAGGGTACGACTATGGATTTTTGCCCTTAAAGACAAAGTCAATATACAACGGTATTCGAACATCGGAGAGCCTAGCTTTAAGATTTATTTCTTACTTAGATGGATGAAGTAATAAATTTAAAACTAAGTTGGTAAGAAGGAATCTACTCGAAAATAGGTTTGGAGAATCAAAAGGTCATCTGTGTACTCATGGATAAAATTCTAACAATAATCAATCGCAACTTTTACCACTTAAAAAGGGTGCCCAATAAATAATTAAAAAAAAAATTTTTTTTTTCGTTTTGTTTCAATTTTGAAAACTAAAACAATTTTAAAATGAAAATAACGGTAATTTATGAATGTAAAGAATTTTTTTAATGTACAGTTTCTTTTGACGCCCACTGTATATAAGATTGAGTGCTTAATTACAGTCATTGTAAGCCGACTATTTCGCTCTTAGTGATAATAGAGAGAATTTAATTGTAAAATATTCTTCTCTTGGTAATAAGCAAACATATTTGTTCGCGATATATTTTGTCAAATGATGCAAACAGTTTACAGGAACGTATGGGAATATAAAAATAGTGGATTATACTTTTTTATATAAAATTTTTTAAAATAAAAGGGTTTTATTGTCAACTGGAGAGTGAAGACTTTATCTTAACATTTTTAAAGGCTACAAAGCTTAGTACAATCAAGTACAATAAATATGCTAAAATATAGTAAAACGAATACGTCACGTTTTCTATAATAACGTGCTAAACATTCATACATTGGACTATTGTTTTTCAATATGTACTGGTGTGTGCATACGTATGAATATGTACATTTGTTGTTGTAGTTATTGTTATTAGTGGGGATATTCCCATTAATAAAAAAAAAAGAAATCATTGAACTATTCATTCGTTGACGTATAAAACGTTAAGTGTAGAAAAACAAATTCACATCTTACCAAATTTTCCCCAGCAAGACGATGAACGAATGATTCATGCATCAATTTCTGAGGCATGTATGAAATCGATAAATGAATGGAGACACTTTGTCAATGTATTGAATGGTCTAATTAAACCATATATGTATGTACTGATATCAATACAAAATAAATAATGAACATAAAAATATGAATTCAAATTTGAATTGTTTTTGTTTTCTTTATTTTTCAATACAAAAAAAAATTAAAGTAAACAGATGTTAAGCATGTGTAATTTCGAGCGTACAATTTGATTATAAATTAACATATAAAAGTGAATGAAATGCCGGAATACCGGATATCTGTTGCATTGTTTATATTGCTGTATGATTTAAAGTTATTTCAGAATGTTTTATTTGTACTCGAACAATAACTTTTTTCATGTTAGAACTTAAAACTGGTTTAACTTTCTAGCAATTTATTATTTTGCAATTAAACTGATACAGAAGTTTATTGATTAACATAATGAACTTGACATTTCTATATCAAATCAATCTTAATTATTTAATACTTTAAGAATTTTTTTTTTTTTGTATTACATACTTTAAGAACATATTTAATAATTGTATAAATAATTAACATTCCTTATGTTTGTCAGTGAGTTTAATTAAATTACGAACATTTAAAAATAACCAGTTACTTTCAACACCCAAATGTTAAAAAAAAATATTCACTGATTTTCAATATAAAAAAGTAACGAAATTTACTTTTTAACACAGGAAACTTAAACGGGCTGTTTTTTTTCGGATGCCAGCTGTAGGTTTTTATTTTTAAAATGCTACCCTTTACAGTCACTCTACATATAAAACGATTGCAATGCGGCTTTGAAAATTAGTTTAAACTGAACTGCTTTCCAAGTATACAAATCCTATTGTATAGTCAGTATCCTTCCAATAATCCTCCAAATATTTTCTATCATCGAAATCTCTTGGAAAAGTTGAGGAACGTACCAGCAAATATTTTTCACTACTACACTCAACATTTGATCAACTTATCATACTAGGACTTGCTGCAGTAGATCGATCACATACACAACTTGAGAAATTTAATTAATGAAACTGGAACCAAAGCAAAGTAAATAAAAGAACGAACAGAAGGAAAAAGATAATAATAATCTTCTAAGCTCTATATCCAGAATTAGTCAAGGTGATTGCATGTTATTATAGCCCCATTGTCCATTCTGTCTTCTTAACAAAGACTTCTCAGATAAACGACAAGACTAAGCAGTACCACATTGGCGATACAATATAGAGTCCATAAGAAATTTTAATCGATGTTCCTCAGGTCATATGACAGCATATAATATGCTTCTGCTCGTTAAGACAGAATGATGAATATGTCAGTCCTAAGAGGCTTGACTTCTATATATTCTATACTACAGATTATTATCTGTTATAACTTCAATAAGTGAAATTGTTGGTTAAAGCGTAAGAAGAATTCTGTTCCCTTATTGGTAATAAAGATTTTGAAAGAGTTAACCAACTCGGTTGCCATGTGCTCAGAGTCCACTTAACATTATATTTTCAATTTTTGTCTGTCCTTAATAAGATTATTTTCCGAAGGTTTTTAAAACAATGTTGCGTGAACGTATGAATGTGTTAACACCCGTAGATGATTTACACTACGTTCAGGTAGTCCTTACAGTGACGGAATAGAGATGGGTGTACATTAGTTGGTATCAGAGAATGATAAAATAATTTTAAAAACCTAATCGCCGCAAGACCAGCGCTAGAATATTCACAGAAAATTAATAATTAGATGGCATACTTGGAACCTGTATGACGTTAATACATCTCAAGAGGGAATAAATGGGTTTGTATCAAATGCTAGGCTGAAATTTATCCTTACTAATACCATACCATGAAGTCGCCGTGGTCTAGTGGATAGTGTGTTGGCTTATTAGACAAAAGACCCGGGTTCGAATCCCAGGTCAGACATCAAAACGAAAAAATATTTCTTCGGCGACTTCCTCTTAGCAGATTTCTGGCAAAGACTCTGAGAGTAAAAATTGCCATGAAAAGCTTCTTAAAAATCTGTCGTTTGGAGTCGACTTTAAACTGTAAGGCCCGCCACTCATGTAGAAAATTAACGTACACAACATAAATGGAGTGAGAAGCTAGGTCGTAATCCTGACTGAAGGGTTGTAATGACCAATTATGTATGTAATACCATAGTAAGAGTCGGGATTTACTTTTAGATATTCAGAAAACCAAACAATACATTGCTTTTAGAATAGCCCTTGTGGCATATCTTATTCAGCAAAGCCTTTATCGCCTTTCCTAATCACTCTAATCTATAAAATGTATTACATAAGATGATTTTATAATATTAAGAGCTCTAAGTCCAGGAGAACTATTAAACAAGCTGGCAAAATAAAACACGCCAAATATAATATATCGACGCCTCCATTCAATAATGTTCTAACTGTACTTAGGACGTTTTTATTGTTCTTGCATTATTAAATTCTTCTCTAACTTAAATGCTTTCAAAATTTGGTTAAGATGCGCCGATCCGTTTCGAAGTTATAGTGAAAAATCTACTTTGAATACACATATAGTCTTATGGCGCTTAAAAACTTTGAGAGCTCATAACTCAAAACACATTTTCTCGACTTAGAATGTTATCAGACGGAGGCATTGATATTAAGAAACGTAATGGCTTAAACCGCTTTCACATGTTCGCAACAACTGTGCGCATACTGTATTATACGGTCGATCATGATTGAATAAAGGCTTCACTTTTAATTTAACTGTATTCGTCATACATTTGAAATGAATTTACATTTTCAGGTTAAACAAATTCCGTAATGAACAAGATTTTTATGTTAATAAACTCATTAAATCAAATGTGCAGCACACATTGAACCAATTCTCCAACGCAATTAGTACGAGTATTGATTTATTGATGAAATCAAACATATTTTCACAGGCAAGAGAAAGTCGTATTCTCCTTACAAAAAATAAAGACCGGACATAATATTTTAATTATTTATTTTCAATTTAATTTGTATAATACATCCTACAATTTATTTAAGTAACGAAAAAAAAGCTAAGACTTCATAAAAAATAAATGAACTAGAATGCAAACTATAAACTACACCGCTGTGTTACTGGGAACAAAAATTCCAATAGAAAACTATCTCGTTTTTTTGTTAAGACTGTTTTTTGTTGTTGTTGTTTTTTTTTAATTTTTAACAAAAAAAAACAATAAACATCCATATGTATACCGTATTAATAATGCAACTTAAATAATTTACTTTAATTTGATATCATTTTAAGATGAGTAAAATGTAAAAAAATTCTGACGGGTAACCCCAGACTCTAGTTAATATTCAGAAAAATTGAATTTCAAAAATGGTGACGTACATAAACAATGTAAATAACACGGTTCAACAGGAATTTTTTTCCATACAGCGCGTTTCAGAAGAGAGAGTGACGAGGCAGTTTAAAATATTTTCAAAATTCCAATTTGGTAATTATAGCATTACATTGATAGCGATTTGGCACGGCGTTGTACTTCATTTTATTGAAATTATAAACACTCATGTCGAATAAACACGGGTTAACAATAATACACAGACAGGTTAACACTGGAACACATCAAAAACTGAAAACTATTATAACAGCTTACCTAATCTTCCGATGTCAATCCTCGTCATATCAGTGAGATCAACTGATCGGTGGAAGCAAAGATGCTTTCTTCCTCTACGACCGAAAAGTGGCCATATATATATATATAAAGGTTGAGCAGACTTTCCGTTTAAATTTGACGCGCTATCTTGCCCATATCTGAATTTGTGTAATACCACAGTGTTCCGGGATCCGTTTTGGCATCACGTTGAGAAACACGCGGAGACTAAACACCATAAACGAAAAAATTTTGTGAGAATTAAACCATCTTTTCCAGAGATATTGGATTCGTTGAGAATCATCACCGCAGCCTGTACAATGTACTATCCGTTTGGTCCGGATATATACAAAAAGGTCTCCATAATTCGGATAAAAACGGACTTCTGGGGAAAATGGAATTAGTGGGCATCAAGGATTCCAAAACAGTTTTCCTTACGGTCAGCCGTTAACTAGGACCAGAGATATAGGCGACGAAGCTAATATCTTTGTCATCAACTAAAATAAAAAAAATAAAAAGTCATTGGACAAAAAAGTGCAAATCATAGACGCACATTTGTGTCATCAGTCAAAAAAGTGCAAGTTATCGAGCAATAAATGCAAGTCATTGCCTCAAAAAATGCAAGTCATCGGCCAAAAATGCAAGCCATCGTCATTATCCAAAAAAGTGCAGGTCATCAACAAAAAAAAAACAAAATCGCAAGTCATCATCTAAAAAATTCAAGTCTTTAACCAAAAACATGCCAGTCATTAACCAAAAAAAAAAAACAAAATGCAAGTTATCGTCTAAAAAATCCAAGTTATCTACCAAAGAAATGAAACTTGCGAAAAATATGGCATTTTGTTCGGTGTTTTATATATACTGAATGCATATTAACTCAATGAGAATTATTACAATTTTTAAGTTCATAATATATAGAACACTTTTTTACTCAAACAAAAAAAGTTAACTTCTTCGCTTATATCTTTAGTCCAACTAAAACTCGACCATAAAGAAAACTGTTTTGGAATCCTTGTTATCATGTCTATTCAGTTCACTAGGTCCACTTCCTCCATAAGTTCACTTTTTTCCATTTTTGACCAATTTATATATTAGATTGAGAAAAAATTAGCTTCGTCGCCAATATTTTCGGTCCCAAGTATCGCTCGGCAAATAAGGAAAACTGTTTTAGAATCCTTAATACAGTGGGCTTCCAATTCACTAGAATGATTTCCCCCACAAGTCCACTTTATAATCGATTTATATAGAGCACTTTTCTTCTCATTTGCTTTGTCTTTTATATCTGCTTGCCAAAGTGTGATATTTCCGTAATGAAAACGGTTACGGAATCCTTGATGCAATAGCTATTCAGCCAAATAGTTCTAAAACTGCACCTTTTAAATTTTCTTTAATTTTGTACGATTTATGGAGGACTTATTTGGTAAAAATTTGTCTTTCTTTTACTTTTTTTCTAAATTTATCTTTATTTTCGTAATTATTTAAAATTATCTTTCAACACTTATCCAAAATAGTAAATAAAAAAAGATAAGAATTCTTTAGAAAAAAAGTACCGTTCGAATAAAAGTACCGTGCTTATTGCAAAGTACCATTTGAAAATTTGTTTTTTAAAATCTTTAAAAGATCAAGATATTCTTTTAAGGGTCATACTAAGTTTAAAAATAAATACAATAAAGATCATCAAAAGCAAATAAAAATCGTTTATAATGTTTACAAAAAACGGATAATAAAATAAAAAAAATGTAAAATTTTTTTATGTTTATAAAAAGGCCGTAATAATATTGCTTTACGCGGTTATTTAAAGAAGCACGTTTTTTAAAGGCCTTGAATGTTAATAATTTTACGATGTTTTCAAATATTGTCCATAACAACTCTACGTATCCTTGTTGTATTTCCTTTTTGTTTTTCTGTCTATTTGGCGATAAATGCTAATATACTCGTAATATAAGCTAAATTTGAATTTGTTGTTATCTTTTTCCTGCTCTATTAAATTTCATTTAATTCATTTAATTTTATTATAATTAATTAAGTGTATGGTTTTTTTATTTAGCGTAATACGTATACAAAATTAACCAAATTTATTGGCCGTAAATTTCTTTGTATTTTAAAAAAAAAAAACAAAAACAAAATAAAGAAAAAACTTCTTTTTCAAACCAGATATTCTGCATCTAAACATTGAAATTATATTAAATGTAAACACATTTGATTATTTAAATTATTGCTATTAATTCGAAATTAAAAATCATTTTTTCTTGCATCTAGATATACGAGGGCAATTACAAATTTAGTTAATCCTACAAGGACAACTAACTGGACAAAGCTTTTAAAGAACGGAAGTGTGTTGATGGTATAGCGCTTATTTTTAATGGCACATAAAAGAGAGAAATTCGAACGGAATTTCTTAACAGATAACAAAGTTCTAGGAATAGGTTCTATTCATGCAGTTCATTGTCCCGTAATTCGGAAAGTATAGTGTAACAAGCAAAAATGGGAACTTATTCGAAAGTAATGTCCACTCTAACAATTTACTTTATATCCTAAATCATACGTTTTTTAAGGTTACTACCACTTTCTGTCAAGGCCATTTATTTTATAAAACTACTGCCATCATCCACAACCATAGCTGCCAGATAAATCAAGCATCAAGTCTTCAAATATATGAGAAAAAATCGTAAATATCGTCAAAGACGTTCATTGAAATCGTAAAAAAATCGTTAGAAAAATTAAATAAATAAATTGAAAGGTTTTTAAAAACAAAAACATATAAAAGTCAATGTTAAGCAGCAATAATATTGTATCATCTATACCTATTATGTGTGCTGTAAATATTAGGGAGCCAGAAGATTTTGCCTTAATGCTTCAGTTCATCTGGTTTACTTACCATTTATAACCGACCGAAAATGGAATACAACTCTCATGTATGGGCCCCTTAAAGTTCATTTTAAGGCTTCTCGATCGTTTACAGGAGAGACTGGAGTAGCTCGTTAATAACGATAATATGTTCAACTCCATTGATTCATTGGAGCATCGTTGCAATGTAACTTGTGTCACTGTTCTATCGCTACTACAACGGATATTGCTCGAATGAAATAAGGTGACTTGTTTATGAAAATCATGTCTACCTACGTAACACTAGTCTTTCTCGACCAGTACATCCGTATGTGGTCGATTGGCCACTGTATATCACACTGTATTACATACAAAGTCCGTTTGTTAGACGGACTATTCGTATGTGGACTGCCTTCCTGCAGAGATCTTTCTTGTTACTTATGGTATAAAAAAAAAAAATCAAACCTAATTTCTATAAACACTGCTCCCTGTTTCCTTATTCCTGTAATATATATTCCTAGTACACAAAAGCAATCCCAACCCTTGAGTGGCACTTGGCTTTGTTCTTCCAATGGTAATATTAGAATTTAGAATCGAATTTTTAAAATCGCCTGCAATGGCATATGATAACTTATGCTCAATTACGAAGTTATTTAGGAATTGAAATTTTTTGGCTTTTAAGGGATTACATACATAATTGGTCAGTACAAACCTTCAGCCAGGATTATTAACCCAGTTTCTCACACTACTTATGTTGTGTGTATTAATTTTATACATAAGTGGCGGGACCTACAGTTTTAAAGTCGACTCCGAATGACAGATTTTTGAGAAGCTTTTCATGGCAGGTTTTTTTTTACTCTCAGAGTTTATGCCAGAAATCTGCTGGGAGAAAATCGCCGAAAAAAAAATTTTTTTTTGTATTTTATTTTGATATCTGGCCTGGAACTAGAACCCTGGCTTTACGTCTAATAAGGCAGCACACTTTCTACTAGACTACGGCGACTTCAGGTATTAAACCGTATAAAATATAGAAAAATCTTCACAGGTATTCGAAAATAACTTCAAAATATAATATTTTACACCTTGTTATACAAAGCTTTAGGAAACATTTAATATATTAAAGTAAAGAAAATGACTGTAAATTTTTATTTGATCAAAATCGTCAATATAAAGGCATAGATTTTTTTTGGAGCTCAAAATCGTCAAATCTGGCAGCTATCTCCACAACGTTGGCTAATTTTAAAGACCGCTCTCGTATCTTGCCGCCTATCATAATCATAATCCTGTTCATGTTCTTGTTTTAGTTTAATGTTGAAATAAATTACTTTTACCAAATTGAAAATAATAGTAGATAACTTCGGTTTTCTTAAAGAAAAGAAAAAAAATCGTGTAACCGGTTTTCCTCAACTACTAGCTTAAGTAGTGGCTCTAATTTAAAATAAAAACTGCTTTAATCTGGAAATTGAAACACAGAGAAAGAATATGTTCTTAACGTAACGTAATAAATAATTTGTTCGTTAAGTACTCGTATGAAAATGCATTAACGACAACAACACTTTGAGCCGCTCAAATTCTTTGTGTTCATTTTGTTTGATTTTTTTTTTTTTTTTTCATCAATAATTATTGTGTAAAGAAGCAGAATTTAACAACAGAATAAGCAACAATAACAAAAAAAATACTATAAAAACATTTGACGTGCAGGCGTTCATTTCAGTCTTCTGTGTTTGATCGGCGTGAAGAATTGTTAAAGTTTTTAGTCTTAAGAAAACGTTAAACGTTAGAATTTAAATGAAACTCACTCGTTCGCCTGCTCGCTCGTGTAATATAAAGTAAAAAAAATAAAAAAGAAAAACATGAATAACGTTTAATTTTTAAAACTACGAATAACTAAAAAAACAAAACATAAAAATATAAATAAAAAATAGAGAAGAAAAACAAAAAAACAAGTGTTTTATAATTGTGTTAAGAAAATAAAAAAAAAACAAAAACAAAAATTACTTGGTTTTATTACAACAAAAAGAGAAATAAAAAAATTTTTTGCAATTATGACTCTCAATCATACACAGGGTCAAACGAAGGATAATCCAATTAATGCTACATTTGTTAATGCAGCATTTGTACATGATGAAAATGCTGCAGATACGGTAATACGTCGTAAAAGTGGCAATGCCAATAGCCTGCAATTAGATGGTAGTGGCGGCAATGGCCCTGGCCATAACAATAATCACAATAATAATAACAACAACGTTATGCCTGCCAGTCAGCCCTCAATTGATTTCGATGATCTGTTGCCTTTAATTGGAGAATTTGGAAAATATCAAAAAATTCTATTCCTCTGCATGATACCATTTGCCTTCTTTGTAGCATTTGTATACTTTTCACAAATATTTTTAACACTTATACCCGAACAACACTGGTGTACAGTGCCAGAATTGGAAGGATTACCAATAGAAGAAAGGTAAGTCAGCTTAGTAGTAACCACCACAAAGTGTGTTTTTTTATAAAAAAAGAAAAAAATTAAAAACAGATTTTAATGATTGAATAATTACACAAGATATATGCAAGAGTGTTAAATGTTTGCAAAAACCGTTTTTAATCTTTCATGCAACATTTCAAGGAGGTTTAGTTAAAAGGTTGCAAAAACTGTTTTTTAAAGTTTCATGCAGCATTTCAAGGAGGTTTAGTCTACATTTTAAAGAATTTAATTTGTAAGGAAAAGATTTGTAAACAGAAAAACAACTTTTATGTCTACAATCTGCATTTAAAGAAACGTTGGAAAATATTTTTTTAATCTTGAAAAATAAGAATTCAATCACTTTTAATTCTACGATTGAAGAAATACCAAATTTTATTTCCAATTTTCGATTTCAGTAACAAGAATTTTAATTTGTTTAAAGTGTACTAAAATACATTTTTCTTAAGAAATAAAAAATAATTATTTTGTAAATACATTGATTGAATGTTTTTTGTTTAAAAATTAGAGTTTTAAGTTTGAGAACAATTAAAAACATATTCCTTCAGCTGTCGGAATCATTTTTCCCTCGAAATATTTTTTCTTTGTCTTAAACTCGAACATGAAAGTTGCAATTGAATAGAACTTTCAACGTTATGCATAATTAAAAGCTTGGATTTCAAACTTTCTTGAATAAAAGTTGCAAACAATACAGAAATTGGTCAAAACTTCAAAACTTGTGGTAGTGAGAGTTCAAAGTAAAAGTATTTTCTACATTGGGTAGAATGCTTTAGAATAGTCAATGTAAACTTAATATAATGAGGATAACCATTCCAAAAGTTACTTCACTATGATACGAAGACTGTTAACGTGATTTGTAGATCTGTCCATCTTTCTGCTCATAGCCAGTAGTGTTATACTTCGCCAGTCCCCGTGCTCTGCAATATTTCTATTGTTAGGACATTTACTGAAAACACATCTAATTAAGGTTGGAGTTTCTTATATCTAATAATTCTATCGTCCTTCAGTGGCGTATAGTTTCCATTTCATTCGATATCTATACTTCTATAATTTCTAACTTCATGTACAAAACAAACATTCATAACAGTATTGCGGCGTGGTAATGGAACTATTTATCGTTTATAGCTCAATCGAGAAGTGACTGTCCAAATCTCCATAGTTTTGTGCGTGCTGTTGCAATGCCTAACCTTGAAATCTATTTTATATAAATATGTTCTCCTCTTTAATATTGCATACTTTATTAGAAAGGATGTACACAAGTTTAATTAAAAATAAAACAAAGAAAAATCACACAATCACTCAACACATGTTTACATTGCAAGTGATTAATGATCTCGTGTTTAAGAAATCATTTAAGGAGATTAGACTGTAGCACTATCACCAAGACTAATTAATAACATTATAACATGGAAGCTTTCGCATAAAAAAACATATTTTACTGATTGTTATGGAGGAAATAACATTGGTGGTAGATGAGTCCAACAGTACCTGCCAACAAGACAGACATTTAATAATCATCATTTCAGTCCATTCAGAGTTGCAAATAAAGATCTTCACCAGGCGTAAAGATTTTTCATTCTAAAAATGCAAATAAAAATATTTGCTATGGAAAATGAAAATCAGTTTAGATTTAAGTCTTATTTTATTGGAAGAAACCTTGGCTGGCTAGAACAAAAACGTAAAAGATTTATGATTTAAAAGAATTGTTTTTTTTTATAATCAAATTAATTATTCTTTCATCAAGCTTTATAAGCTGATATACCTTTTGTTGCACTCACTCACATTTGTCACGACCTAACCTAACCTATTTCTCACCATAAGTAATTTACGTACATTATACTTTAGAGTAATCATTATTTAAAAACAATCCAGAGTTAAAGGCTGTACACGATAAGTATTTACAGAATTGTATTCGTATTTAAAAAAAAAATGATTTTTTTTTGCCTTTACATTATTGGTAAAAAGAGAACAAAATAAAATATAAAAATTAATGTTGGTTTGTATGTACCTTATAGAATCGAAAACTATCATGATCCTGATCCTTATGATCTTTAGCAAAGTTGTTGCGTATTATCCGGGGAAGGTTTCTAAGTAGGTATGATCATTTTCGGACAGGAGGAGCCACTGAGAATTACTAAAAATGAATTAAATCGTATACTGTTCATTTGAACTTGTTATTATCTTTAGCAAAGGTGTTGGGCACGAGCCGACGAAGGCTTCTAAGTTGACAATACTTCAATAAATGTTCATAATATAAAACCTCTACATTTTTACAGTTTATGTAAATTTTTTTTTTTTGAATGATCAAAATCAATAAAGCGATTTAAATTTATTTTAGTTGGTGGCGTAGCAACGCTCGCAGGGTACAGCCAGTAACAAAATAAAATGAAACTTTAACCTATGAAATGTAATGGTTTTTAAAAAATTTTAAAAACATTCAAAATCTTTATGGAAATTTCTTATGTTCTCATTACATAAGGAGTCATATTGAGAAATATTGTAATACGTACATAAATACTTAATTTCCTGCTCTGATCAATGGTAACGATTGTAATGTTATTATAGGGATAGCAAAATTTCTCAAACAAAAGCATTATTTTGATACAAAAAGGTTTATAAAAATCAAACCAAATTAAAGTACGGAAAATATCAATTGTTTATTAACTGATTTAACAAAATAGTGTGGCCAAACTAAAAAATTCTTAGATCTAAAAAACTCCACTTATAAAGGCTCTTCTCGAATACCAATCAACAATAAAAAATTATACACATTGATTCATAAAACGGAACTTATTGGAAAGAAAAATTATTAATCATACTGACAATAAATACGCGTAATTTATTATTGTTTATTAATCATAACAGAATTCATGAAAACTAAAAAAAAAAAAATTATTACATTAAATAAATCCCCGGTTGATGTAATTCAATCCTAAAATTATCCATCTTTAGCACATCCATTGAACCGATAAATTGTTTACTTTATTAGAAAATGGAACATAATTTATGTATTTTTTTTTTTTCATTGTAGAACTTAAATAAAATTTCCGGTACATTTTTTAAATTATTTTCCATGATTATTTCAAACAGACAATAATTTATTTAAAGTGAATCAGTTTTGCTTTAAATGAGAGAAATAAATGCTTTCTAAGCTGATATTTTAAATGCAATATTATTTAAAAAAATATTAACAAATCGAATTAATTATAAAAACAAACAAATAATTGAAACGAATAATTTTTTAATTATTAGCAGTGAATTAAAATGATAATAAAAATGTCAATAAAAAAATTTTTTTTTATAATTTTTATTCTAAGAGAAAATTAAACTAATGGGTAATACATTGAGTGGTGTCATCTTTCATCTGAAGTGTCATTTATTAAGTGAAAGAATCCTTTAATAACCAAATAAACCGAATAAAAAATAGTTAAACATGAGCATAATAGAGCGGTATCGACCGACTATGCAACAAATTGGCATGATTAGAAAGTGAAAAGACTGGGAGCGTTACAGAGTGCGAAGGACTAAGTACCATTGTAATGCAGCCATTACCAAACGTATAGCTTCTATTAGAGAATATTTTACTGATAATCATTGATATTCTTAGTATTTGTAACTTACTAAGGGCTCATGAAGGCATATTTTGCATTCAGATTTGAATCTTCTATCCTTATAATGCTATAGAAATGCTGATTGAATGTTAGAGAAATAAACTTTAAAAATTTTCTTAACGCGTAAAAAGGTGTAAGTAAGTAAGAAGGTGTTTACGTTAACAATAAAATTTATTCTATGTAAGGCTAGGAGAATCCAGAATTGATTGTGATTCTAAAAGAGTGTCTATTTGTTCGCATTATGTTCCGCAGGAGTTTTCGGACTGTAATTGAGTTCTACGGCCGTATGATTACTAACTTTATTGATCTGTAATTGAAGATTAATTAAAGTCGCCGTGGTCTAGTAGGCAGTGTGTTGGCTTATTAGACGTAAAAGCCAGGGTTCGAGTCCCAGGCCAGACATCAAAACAAAATACAAAAAGTATTTCTTTGGCGAATTCCTCTCAGCAGATTTCTGCCAAAAACTCTGCGAGTAAATAAAATAGCCGTGAAATGTTTCTTATAAAATCTGTCGTTCGGAGTCGATTTCAAACTGTAGGTGCCGCTACTCATGTATAAAATTAACACACACAACATAAGTGGTGTGAGAAACTAGGTCAATAATCCTGACTGATGGCATCTAATGACCAATTACGTAATTGAAGATTACGCTCTGAATATTATGAGATTTCAATAAGACTAACAACTCAACACAAGGAATTTTGGTTACATTGAATTACATTTGTAGTCGCCGTCGGCTAGTATGTAGTATTATGGCTTCTTGGACGTGAGCACTCAGTTCAAAGCCCAGGTCAGACAATAAATTTCTCTAAATTTTGCGTTAGACTTTTCTGAGATTCGCTCTATATTTGAGAAACATTCATCAAGTTATACACAAAATCCCATGGGAAATATTCACTTAATGCTCGAACTCAAAAAGATCGACTTGTGCAACCAACACGGCAGCAGTTACTTAAATGACTTAGGTATTGCATTCTATATTAATCAGGACTACGTGTAGGTATTATAATGAAATTATTATTATCGAAATTATTGCTTTAGGCGCGTTTCATTACGAAAATTTTTATGTACTTAGTTTTAGAACCGCCTTTAAAAAAAAAACAAAATTTGATGTTTATCAATAAAGTGTTTGAAAATAAATTATCCCTTTAAGAAATAATAATTTTTTTTATTGATAATAAATAAACTTTTACGATTGAAAAATATAATTTCCGTCAAGAAAAATAAAAACAACGAGAAAGTATACAGAAATATTACATTTAATATAAGTAAACAAAATAATAATTATATAATAGTATTTAAACTATAAAAATTTAATTAAATTTACTAAAAAAAAATAAATGTGAAACAGTTGAATAAACTAGATAATTTAATGATTTAAATTAAATAAATAATAAACTTTTACAATTAATATCTAAGAAAACCCATTCTTAATAAGTTTAATTAAACTTATAATAAAAATTTGTTTTAAAAATTTAATAACTTATATAACACCTGCTTGTGCAAAATTGCAAAAAACTAGAGATTAACAGAATATTTTATTAAGTCAACGAACGGAAATCATTAAAGTCAATAAGAAATAACTAACTTTAAAAGCATTATTATTTTTAATTTGTATATTCCACTAATTTCTTTCTTTTGCAATACACATTTCCCATATATGCCGTCCGTGTACGACCGATTCACCAGCTTTTGATTGGTTTGATATCGGATTTTACTAATGAATCTTATAGACCTATTCCATAGTTCGCATAAATAGAGAAAGACAAGCTTTACATTGTCTAAACAGTTTTTGTCGCAGTTTTGAAGTCGCCGTGGTCTAGTGGGTAGTGTGTTGGCTTATTAGACAAAAGGCCCGGGTTCGAATCCCAGGTCAGACATCAACACGATAAATATTTCTTCGACGACTTCCTCTCAGCAGATTGCTGGCAAAGGCTCTGAGAGTAAAAATTTCCATGAAAAAGCTTCTCAAAAATTTGTCGTTCGGAGTCGACTTTAAACTGTAAGTCTCGCCACTCATGTATAAAATTAACGCACACTACATAAGTGGTGTGAGAAGCTAGGTCATAATCCTGACTGAAGGGTTGTAATGGCCAATTATGTATGTATGTAAACAGTTTTTAAACCTCCTAATACTTTTAATTGCGTTAAATATTTCTTCCAATTATGTAATGTCTACGTTGTATTTTCAGTATTTGCGTACATGACTTTATTTTTTAAGAATTTTTATTGTAAGAACATCCTTTTCGCATATTTTGTCACCGTAGTCTAGAAGGTAGAGTTGGCCTATTACACTTAAAGCCCGGGTTCGAGCCCCAGGTCATATATTAAAACAAAATACAAAAAGTATTTCTTCTGCAATTTCCTCTCAGCAGATTGCTGGCAAAAACCCTAAGAGCAAATAAAGCTGCCATGAAAAGGTTTCTTAAAATAATCTGTCGTTCGAAGTCGACTTTAAACTGTAGGTCCAGACACTTATGTATAAAATTAACACCCATAAAATAAGTGGTGTGAGAAACTAGGTCAATAATCCTGACTGAAGGGTTGTAATGACCAATTATGTAAGTATGTATGCAAGTATGTGGTCTTTAATTTTTAATAAATAAAATTATAATTTAATTTAATTTTTTTTATCTTTTTAATTTCTTTTATAATCAAGGCAATCAAGGTTCGTGTTTTATCCGGACTTAAGATTGATTAATTTTAAAACTAGATCGTGAGACACAATTCATTTTTTTTTATCAAACAACAAAAGACTTAAGAAACAAACTTCATCACCCATAGCATGTTTAATAACTTTTGTTATTAAATTCGATTAAGAATTTTTTTCTTTTTGATTTTGCAAAAAAAAAATGAACTTTTAACCTTCTAAGGTCATATTTTAAGGAAAATTTCTATGTATTAGTGCCTAGTCATTTTTAATGATTTTTTGCGAATTTGCAATAGCAAGGGTTTTTCTTGTGGTAAAAAACTTATTTCAAATTGTATTGCTGTTTCTGTTACTATTAAGCTAATAATGTTTAATTTTTTTTTTCTTTAAAATAGTTCTATTGTCTATAGAAGTTTGCTAGTGTTTAAAGCGATGTAGTTGTAGATTTCTAAATAATTATTTACGGTCAATAGCAACATGTCCTTGATTTGCCTACAGTATGGTTAGAAATGTTTTATTTAACAATCACTAAATCATATTCGAACAAAACAAAAAAAAAAAAAGAAACATTTAAATTTAAAGTAAAGTCAGCATTCAGAGATTGTTCAACAAAAAAAAAAAACTTCAATTCATAAAAAAAAAAATTAAAAATTGCTTGAAGAATAAAAATAAAAACTGGATTTTAAACTATTTTAATCTTTTAATTTAAAAGCAATTGTTTAAATTGTTCATTTAATCTATGAAATGGCCAGATAAAGTTCTTTGTCAAGCATTAGTTTAGAAGCAAGGTCTTCTACATACACCGTACATACACACTCGTGTCTGAACATTTAAAACTTCTTTTTTTTTCTTAAAAATAATTTCAATCTATGCTTAGCCTGACTATTTTAAACAATAATTGCCCTGGTTATTTGGCTGTTGAAGTATGACTTCAAACGTTTTATGTATTTTATTATTATTTTTATTTTATTTTAATTCATGCAATTGTTCACAGTTTTGTTGTTTTGTTAGTAATTAAACAAATAAACAATTATTATATACAATAGTTGAAACAAAACAGAAAATATATGTATACATGAGACTTACTTAGGCCAACATTATAAACAAAAAAAGAATAAAAAATGATGTATTATGCACATATGAATTCATTTTGTTAGTTTTTATTGTCTTAATCACAAATCATTATTAAAATTTAATTTCTATAAACAACCCAAGTACATGTTCACATCTCAAAAGAACTTTAATTTGCTTCCCATCGTTTGTTTTTATTTTAATACAGAAAAAAAAGGAATTCATTTTCCATCACATATAAAAATTTAAGGTCAAGATTTAAATAATTTTAATGATGTTGTTACCAAGACCTACAAATTTCCAATGGAGAACGTTTCTATTTTTTTTCTTTTTGGTTAAATAACTGAATTATTATAATTGAGTTTAAAATCATACAATAAAGAAAAAAAAACCAATTATTTTAAAGCTATGGTTTCAATATTTTGCTTCCATGTTATACTTGCATAGAAAAAACGAGGCCAAAACAGAAGCCAAGTTGAAAAGTACAACGGTTCCATGCACACGGTCATTATCATTTTCATAGTTATTAGCGTAAAATTAAAGGGTCTATTTAGTTTGTCCTATTGTTTGTCACCTCAAAAGGTTTAATTATAATTCAATTAATAAATTTATCTTAATTATTTATATTAATATCTGTAGTCTCAATATTTTAAGTTATTAGATGTGAGGCCACAATTAAAACTCCAGGTCAGACATCTCCAAAAAAAGCAAAATATGAAAAAATATTTCTTCGACGACTTCCTCTGAAAATAAATGAAATTGCCATGAAAAATTTCTCAAAACTATGACATTCGGAATAGTAGTCGCCGTGGTCTAGTAGGTAGTGTGTTGACTTTATTAGACGAAAGGCCCGGGTTCGTATCCCAGGTCAGACATCAAAACGAAAAATATTTCTTCAGCGACTTCCGCTCAGCAGATTTCTGGCAAAGACTCTGAGAGTAAAAATTGTCATGAAAAGCTTCTCAAAAATCTGTCGTTCGGAGTCGACTTTAAACTGTAGGTCCCACAACTCATGTATAAAATTAACACACACGACATAAGTGGTGTAAGAAGGGACTGAAGGGTTTTGATGATCAATTATGTATGTATGTAGAAAGATAAAAACGTAATAATATTTGCCATACATGTAATGTGTTACATTTTATGAAAATTTCTTAGAAGACAATATAAAATGACTTAGTACATACATATATACAGTTGAACTTCTATAAACTGAATCACCATTATGCAGAAAAAAACTTCAACTTATAGAACTTTCAAGTTAAAGAAGCAAAACCCCATAGAATTTTTATCTAAGATGCTGTTGTTGTGCTTCAACTTATAGAAAATTCAAATAATACATACATTCATACATAATTGGTCATTACAACCCTTCAGTCTGGATTATTAATCTAGATTCTCACACCACTTATGTTGTGTGTGTTAATTTTATACATAAGTGATGGGATCTACAGTTTAAAGTCGACTCCGAACGACAGATTTGTTTTGAGAAACTTTTCATGGCAGGTTTTTTTTTACTCTCAGCGTGGAAATCGCCGATGAAATAATTTTTTGTATTTTGTTTTGATGTCTGGCCTAGGGCTTTACGTCTAATAAGCCAACACACTACCTACTTGACTATTCAAGTAATAGAAGTTCAAATTATAGAAGTTCCACTGTATGTATCCCTAAAGAAACAATGGGGTTGCAATGGTGGTTGTCGTGATGTGGTATACTGATTACTGCGGCCGACAACAAATAATTAGTAATCCTGGATCCATAGAGAGCGAAAATATTTTCATCAAGGTGTTCGATCCATCTGATCCCTGACTAACTAGAAAGGATAACATCAACAATAAACACCATAGAAAGGTCAGACCAATCCAGGTCTGTCGTAAAGTAGAATGACCCTAACCACAGCACCCAATACATATGTATTCATATAGAGTGTTGCTCTTCTAGGCGAAGAAAAATGGCAATTCTATGACCACATGATAATAATAAATAAGAGAATGCCAAAAGAAATAAAAAAAGATGGGGTAGCAGGTTTATTTAGTTTATGAAACCAAAACAATACTACAGATAAGCATTATTAAGAACAACGTTGAGCTAATCAATCCTTAATTGTGATAAGACGATTCTCTATAAAAGCTTTAAAACACTTGGAAGTGCTTACAGTGCCAAACGATTACTTTCTTCTTAGTACAAATTTGTACAAACATTTTCCAAAAAGGATAAAAAGGTGCCACTGATGGATGCACTTGACAATAAAGAGCACGGAATGTACCGTGCCGTAAGATAAGTTGTCTTGAGTTTGTTTTTCAAATTGTTCGGAACTAGATTACGTGATTTGATTTGAATTGGGCGCCAGGTTTTCAAACCGCACTTGACCTGCAACGCAAAAAGGACTTAATAAGCCTATGCTTTGAAAATGCATTTGCGACAAAATTAAATCAATATCTTTAAAGTAAAACGAAATGTCATTTTATATTTTCAAATCAACATTGAATAATATTTTTAAATTATAAATTTTTGACAGTCAACAAATTAAAAAACTGCAACACGAACAATTAATAATGAAACATCTTTAACGATAATTTAAGCAAATTTCTATAATTTAAATATTTATAATTATTAGCTTTGTTTGACATTTAATTGGAAAACTTGAAAATATTGTGATGTTTCATGCGACTATTTTATCAATATTTTATTAATTATAATTCTTTATTCTTATTATCGAAAGTGAATCACACGTGCAGAAAATATGTTTAAAATGACAAGTAGTATAGGAGATTTAATCTTGTTTCCGGATGCTTAAAATCTTGTTTTATTTCACTGTTTAAAATCAATTTTATAATAAAACATAAATTAATTCATTTTTATTTCTATTTCTATTGCAGACTGGCTCTTTCCATACCTCGCATGGTAAACGGTGACTACGATAATTGCTTAATGTACAATGTCAACTACACAGATATATTGGCTAAAGGTATGCGTGTAGCCGAACCGTCATGGCCCAAGGTACCTTGTCAACATGGCTGGTCGTATAATTTCACTGAAATACCCTATACTACGGTGGCAACCGAAGAAAATTGGGTGTGTGATAATGCTGCCTTGCCTACATATGCTCAATCGATATTCTTTTTGGGGGCCATTGTTGGAGGTCTGCTATTTGGTTGGATTGCAGGATAAATTTGGACGTATTCCAGCATTAATTGGCTCGAATTTGGTGGGTTTTGCGGCTGGTGTACTGACGGCATTTGTAACAAACTTTTGGCAATTCGCTTTAATGCGTTTCTTAGTGGGTTTTGCATTCGATAATTGTTTTACCATGATGTACATATTAGGTAAGACCACCACCACAACATATTCAATATAAACATTTACTGTGTATTGTAAGAAGCTATCAATCGTTTAAATATTAACCATACAGGGTCATTAAACATGTTCTTGGTTGTGGCATTTGTTTTATTACATAAAAGTGGTTTTCTGATATTTAATAGCACAACATTCTTGTAATTAAGCATCATTTAAAATGTCTATCACATCGTCTTTGTGTACAAATTTGTTAAATGCATGAACAGACACTTGAAGCACATTTAATGTAAGTGAGTGTTAACAAAATAAAATCTTGCTAGACAATAATTAATTATTTACATTGTGGCAATATTATAATGTTTAACAAACGTGATCTAGATTATTCATTAATTATTAATTAATAGAGCCTTAAATGTTTATTTATATTTTAATTTGTAATGCTATGTTAAAAATTGAAAAGAAAAAAAAATTTCCACGCATAACTAATTAGTAAAAAAAAGTGAAAAATTCATACAGAAATCACGTGTTTAAAATACGATGAATCATTTATTCATATGAATAGTTATTTTCTATCAATATTTCCTTTCGTTTTCGATTCAAAAATTCAATTCAATTTCTTTTAAAGTTCGTTTCTTAAGTCTTTTGTTTTTTTGTTGAAATTCGAATATACGAGTGCTAATAGATTTCAAAATAAATGTTTGACATGTTTGTAGCTGATCAAATAAACAACAATAAATCTTGTGAAATCTGTCGAAATAATAAAACGATATGACAGCAAAGATTTAGCTGTTACTACTTGTCGCATATATAGGCACATATGTGCATGCATACGTCAAGTGGATGTTGTCTTTTATTTTTTTATTTATTCTAAAAAAAGTTTGTAAAATTATACCCGGCCAAGTATTACTACTTGATACCCTATATTATAATATATCAGCAATCATCACTAGTACTCATATGATAAATAACGGGTGATTTTTTAAGAGCTATAGGAAAATTTTTCAAAAACATAAAATTTAGAAAAATGCATGAATGGGCTTGTCTGTACCCACAAAAAATAGTCTAAAGGCATTAAATCGTACGATCTAGGCGGTCAATTGACCGGTCCCGAACGTGAAATAAAATGTTCACCGAGCTTGCCTCTCAATAAGTCCATTGTTACGCGTGCTGTGCGGCATATGGCACCGTCTTGTTGAAACCACATGTGATGCATTTCTAGCTTCTTGCATTTTGGGCAAAAAAAATTTGGATATTATCTGACCATTCACCATTCACAGTTATGTTACGATACGCAGCATCTTTGAAGAAGTACGGTCCAATGATGCCACCAGTCCATAAATCGCACCAAACTGTGACTTTTTCTAGATACATTGATAGCTTATGCAATGCTTCTGGCTGTTCTTCACTCCATATTCGACAATTCTGCTTATTTACGTATCCATTGACCCAAGCGCGCGATGAACTTTTTAACAGAGCATGCATTTTGATAATAAAATTCAATGATTTGTAAGCGGTGTTCGTTTGTAAGACGATTCATGGTTAAATTATAGACCAGACTGAAGAACGAAACGTGCGTTAGCTGTTTAAAACAGTATGGCCAAAAAGATAATAAGGTAAAAAATCACCCATTATTAAGGCAAATAAAGTATACAAGTAAGCAGGATAAGATAGGAATTTCACAAGTTCCGTTTGAGTCGAATATGATGTCAAAAAAAGTAAATACTTAAAATCCGTTCAAAGTCGATTTTAAACAGCGAGATCGAAATCCTGACTGCAGAGTAGTAACGACAAATTATGTACATCTGTATGTAAAATGGTAAATGGTGTCACGGCATATGCCAAATAGTTTAGATTTGTAGGTTGCAAACGAAAGTTTTCCGATTGCCGCTTACCTACCACAGAGTTTGGGAGAGTTGTACACCACTTGCACAAGATCAGTCAGACAGCATAATTTTGCGTATTACCTCCATTTGAAACACTATACAGTATTCAGGGAGACAGAGAAAGACGTCCTAAGTTTCAGTTCTTTCCAAAACATGTCATCTTTCTTAGAATTGTAGTATAACATCTTGTAATATATTCAAATACTCGGTTCACACATGGATTCTCAAATAGTGTCCAAAGAGAATAATCTACAAGCGTAACCACGAATTAAGTGGCATTGCGACAAGTGAAGTATGTTGCAATTTAGATAGATAGAAACTAAATAAGAGTAAAGAGTGGCCCTTTGTAGAGGTGATGTGCAGTGCAGTATAATTCTTTAATGCAATAGATCTCCTCACAATGCAAATTTTATTATAAGCAATCCACCAGAAGACTATTCCATAAAGAAGATTAAGTTCAATGAGTCTTGATAAATTGATATGCTTTGTCAAAAAGATTGTGTTAGTTTGGTCGGTTAAAATCTGTGGACATATACTCAATTCTGCAATTGCGATACCTTCAGCAAATGAACTCAAGCATAGTAATAAGTGTGATCACCCCAATTTCAATGAATCCTAACCCTACCTACTTAAATATTCAGATTGTAACCGAATGATAACAATAACCTTCAGGGTATGACCCATAACCAGTCTCAAATTTTTTATCTGAAAAGCAATTGAGTGAAGAACTGTTTCCATCGATCTATACCTGGTGTAGCCTAATTGAAAGGCAGACAAGTGGAGCGGTTTAATTGAGTTCCATAACTTAAGCACATGATGTCTTTTCGATGTGTTCTATAGACAGGAAGTGAGAACAAATAATTTTAAATTCTTGAGTTTAGTTATGTAACACTTTGAGAATCACCACCATCTATCCACTCAGAAAATAATTTTCTTATGATTTTCTAATGGATTTTTTGTATTTTCTTTTTCAGTACTTGAATACGTTGGCCCACGTTACCGGACTTTTGTGGCAAACATGTCAATTGCATTATTTTTCACATTCGCTGCTTGCATATTACCTTGGATAGCTTACTACCTGGCTAATTGGAAGTTGTTGGCCTTGGTTACTTCCTTCCCACTACTTTTGTCAGTTTTAACGCCTTTAGTAGTGCCGGAATCGGCCAGGTTAGTAATAAATTTCATATTATAACGATTTGTTATAACAATTGAATTATTTTTTTTTTAATTTTCGTACAATAGATGGCTGGTATCACAAGGTAGAGTGGATAAGGCAGTTAAGATTTTAAAGAAATTGGAAAAAGTCAATGGCAAGCATATAACACCCGAAACATATCAAAATTTCACAGAAAGCTGTAATAAATTGAGACAAAATGAAAGCGAAAATACGAGCTATTCGATATTGGATTTGTTTAAGACACCACGCTTAAGAAGAATCACCCTGTTATTGATTGTCATTTGGATGGCAATTTCGTTGGTATTCGATGGCCATGTACGTAATGTAGGCTCTTTGGGTTTGAATATATTCTTTACGTTTACGGTCGCCTGCTTTACCGAATTCCCAGCCGATAGCTTATTAACAGTTATTTTGGATAAATTTGGACGCAGATGGCTGGCCTGTGGCAGTATGGTTTTAAGTGGGATTTTTAGTCTTTTTGCTACCATAGCACCGGTGGGAGTATACTCTGCTAGTTTGGCCATAATGGGTCGTTTCTTTGTAAATATATCCTATAACATAGGTTTACAATACGCTGCCGAAATCTTGCCCACCGTAGTAAGAGCCCAGGGTGTGGCCTTTATACATATAATGGGTTATGTAGCCTCGATTGTGGCACCTTTTGTGGTATACCTTACCTATGTATCACCTATGTTGCCGCTTATAATTTTGGGTGTTTTAGGCATAGTGGGGGGTTTATTATGCCTATTCTTACCGGAAACTTTGGATCATGATTTGCCACAGACATTAAACGATGGCGAAGAATTTGGTCGCGGTCAAAGTATATGGGATTTCCCATGTTTGGCTAAGAAAATTGATGAAAGCCAAGATTTAGAAGTACGAAGTCCACATTTTGTAAGATCCACACAAAGTGGTGCATCACTGAGAGCCTCAACAACAGGAGAATTACGTTCGAGTATCTTGCAAAGATCTGTTAGATCAAGATATTGTTCGAAATTGTAAGACTTTCTCTTTGATAGCAGTGCTGGAAATGCAAATTGGTATTTGAAATGTTTATTAAATATTTCAATCTTATAAAATAAGCGCACACCTGACAACTGGCAACTTATGGCTGCAACTAATTACCTGTTAATTACACCATTTTCATTTAATGTAAGCCAAGAAACTCTATGTTTTTATCAAGGAAATTGAAATGTTGTTAATTATGTGGGTAGCTTTTAGTAATTTCCGGCAATTGAGAGAACCTGTAAATTATTTCAACACGCATTTCTTTATTTTTACTCGTATTTCATGCATAATTAGTTTTTAATTTCTTTAAATTCTTGTTTCATTAGCATTTAGTTAGTTTGTAATTAAGTTTTCATCAATAACAATAATACATATTTTTTTTGTTTTAAATATGTTATATGTTATTTAATTAGTATTAAATATGTGCATACATATTTTAGTATTACACATACATACACACACATGTATGTCTATATATATAAATATTATGTATATGTTTGATTGTCATATTGAATTGTACCTGGCTGACTATCTAAAAATTGTACTGTTTATCTATTTTATTAAAAAATAAATTACCATTTACACATCAATTACAGACAAAATCATAAAAAATCATAAAGCAAAATAAATAAAAAAAAAAATAGATGTCATGTGATATACAGACAGACAAACAGACAGACAGACCTCTGTTAAATGGTAAACGTTGTTGTACAATTGTGATATTAGTATTATAATTATTAAGTGTAGAAAAATTTTGTTATTATTAAAAATATGTAATTAAAAATGAATTTCAAATTTGAATTTGTTACTAAATTATGTTAATTATTAATTATTTGACATTTAATTTCAATTAAAATAAAAATCATATGTATACGATTTAAAAATATATTCGAATTTTATTAATATTTCTGTAGTATTTTTATTTCGTTATCAGCATAATGACAGCAAATAGGTTATACGTACAACTAAATACAGTGCGTAATGAAAGTGTTATGCTTGCTATGCAATCTAAACTAATCCTAATATATATTATAAATCTTTCTGTAAGTCTGTTTTTTTGTTTGTTTGTTTGTTAGCCAATCACGCCTGAACGCCTGGACTGATTTTCTTGAAATTTGGGATATAGATCAAGCTTTAGTCGGTGCAGGTATAGGCTATAAATCTTTTCAAAATTTTGACCACAAGGGAAGAAAAATGGGATAAAGGGAGAAAAAATTGTAATAGGTAATTTTTTACGATTTAGCTTTGTTAAGTTTCCCAATTAGCTATTGAAGGTAATCCGTTTCTAAAGTTGAACCAAAAGGGGAACAAAAAGAGGCCAAAAACGCGCAAATTAAGCGCAGGTTATCCTAATCCTAATATATATTATAAATCTTTCTGTAAGTCTGTTTTTTTTTTCTTTGTTTGTGATTGGCTAACGCCTGAACATCTAGACCAATTTTCTTGACCAATTTTTTCGGATATAGGTCGAGCTTTTGCCAATACAGGTAATAGGCTATAAATCTTTTAAAAATTTTGAACCAAAGGGAAAAAATGGGACAGAGTGAGAAAAAAGGAGAAAAAATTAGTACTTTATGCATAAATTCTGTATTTTATTCGTTTTAAAGGTATTTTTTTACGATTTAGCTTGGTTAAGTTTCCCAAATAGCTATGGGAGGTATTCCGTTTATAAAGTTGGACCAAAAGGGGTCAAAAAGAGGGAAAGGGGCGAAAAACGGGCAAATTGCATGCATTTATATTTAGGACTTAGAGTATTCAAAAAACTGGGTTATTTGATAAACCGGTTGTTATTTTTATAACCCACGTAACGCCGGGTACAATCTGCTAGTAGTTAATAAATGTTGATAGAAAACTTTAGTTGTAATCGATGTATTAAACGATTTTGCAGTCTTTGCAACCATATTTAGTAAAGGTTTAACAAAAGTAAAAAAAAATTTTGCATAATTTCTTCACAGAAAACCAATTCGCTTCTCCTAAATTGTATTCCACGGGACCTAACATTGCTAGTTGGCCATATAAAGGAAGAGTAAAACAGTTTTAAATGTACTACAAGACTACAAGACAAGATTCTATAACTACACAGTCTAAGGCTATCCACCAAATATGTTCGGGGTACAAGCAAATACGTATACAGCAATGATACAGAATAGAAGTATAAATGTTATGGCCCCTCAGCTGATTATAAACTTACATACATTCATCATATGCAATTGCAGCGCTTTAATCAAGATGATGCCCTAGTATTCTACACTAAATTAAATATTGTGGACCTACAGATGAACGTCGAAAGTAATTTTATTTCTTAATTATTTTTTTAAGATATCAGAGCTGAGGATTTGATCAAAATTCAAATATTTAAATTGCAAAAATAATTTTCAGGTGACGGAAGTAGAGGAATAGAAAAGAAAGTCCCTAATAATAAACGATTCTTCCGCGATTTGGAGGGAGTATTGCGTGCAGCTGAATTATAAAATTAAAATCGTTTCTCATCTGATATTTTTTGCTATCTTTATTCCTATTTCAATAAAGCCTTTTAAACGAACTGGATTTGACTGACGGTTGGGTTTAAAATCATCTGGAAAGGAGTATATATCGACGCCTCTATTCTATAACGTTCTAAGTGTACTAAGAACGTCTTTATTCTTTTTGCATATTTAAATTTTATGTTCTCTAATTCAAATATTTTCAAAATTTGATTAGGATCCGCTGATCCGTCCCTGAAGTTATAGGGAAAAATCTACTTAGAATACACATATAGTCCCATGTCCTATGAAAACTTTGAGAGCTCATAACTTAAAACACACTTTTTCGACTTTGAATGTTATAGAACGGATGCGTCGATATATAAACTTCTATACTCAATTTATACACTTTTATCGCGCACTGTATATGCACATTAGACCAAAGCTTAAAAGTTCATTCACCATTTAGGAAATTTATAATTAGAACCTGGTGTACCTATAAAAATTCGCTTCAAAACACAAACTGACAAATGAAATAAAAATTTAGTTTGCCAATAAGTAATAAAATATTATTAGAGTATATTATTATGCATCTATAATGTAATATCAAGGATCTACTTAAGCTAATTTTCCATCAAAGTAGTTATTCGACAGGAACTGATAGCAATCACAAGGTCCCAAGTGATTTCCTATGACTCTACCAACAAAGAAACTAAATCCTCTTATCTGCCAGAGATGGAAGTCTCCAGATCAGAAATTCTAGAAATCCTCAAACCCATTAAAGAAATCCCAGTCAAGAGTTGTGATCACGCCAAGGCAGAGACACTGAAGGAAGATTTACAAACTCCCCTATTTTACCACAAACCCTGTAGAAAGAAGAGAAGATGTTGGTCCTTCCCTCTTAACGCGAAATTTCCGCGTATAAAAATGTAGTAAGACAATAATAGCTGTTATAGAACGATAGAGATTAGGCCCGTTGTGATACCATCCTTAATACCATATCAGGGTATCTTCCTTATTTGCAATAAAAATAAATCTTGCTATAACAGAACTTTTTATCATGTAGAGTTCAGTCTACATTGGTAGAAAATGAAAAGATACGAACGATTTAAGGGAAGCAGATACTCAGTTTTCTCCCTATTCTTATCAGCCAAGTGGAAGCTTGCAATATGTTACGCATCTTTTTGCTGTGAACAACGTAGAGCCCCTCTTTGCAACGGACGGAGAATACTCCGTTTAACTAAAGCAAACGTAGAACCCACACATGTTCTACTATAACAGGTTAAAAAATGTGAGCTCCATACCATAAAAATCCCTGACCTTCATAAACAGAAACAGAAGTAAATTCACGTTCTCATGAACTAAGTTAAGGTGAATAAAAGTAGAATTTCAGCTGATAACAATTTATTTATAATAAAAGAGGCCCTATAAAAACAAATTCCCTTGTATTTTCAACTGTGTAACACACAGAAAAAGCTTTTTCCCTCAACATTGGTATTTTGTCTAGCCTAGTGTCTAGAAACAAAATATTTTTGCCATAAACAAAACATTTAATACGTGCAATTATAATAGAAAAAATAGACAAAAAGCTTAACAGAAATGAATATGGCATGTAAATAAATAACAGTAGTATTAAACAAACCATATGGCAAGTAAACTCGTCGACCGGTTTTTTAATTGTTTACAGGTATCCCGCCTACAACACGGTCGATAGGTTCCTATAATATGACGTGTTATTTGAAATCGTGCTATAGGAGACTAGAAGATGGTACAAAAACAGGGGTTAAGTTCTAAAAAAATATTTTAATGCCAAGGAAGAAAGTTTATTTCTGGTTTATTTCAGCAGATTTCTGGCAAAAACTCTGAGAGTAAATAAAATTGCCATGAAAAGTTTCTCATAAAATCTGTCGTTCGCTGGTCGCTGCCCAATTCAATTAAATGGGAACGTTTTTTCGGCTGAATAATATCAAATTCACTTTCTAAACTTGCATTTATACAGTGACGAGCAGATGTGACTGCACGTTCAGAATACTGAGTTTAGTCATCCACAAAAACAAAACCATACAAGCAAATACAAAAAAAGAATTACTTTTAATTCTTTATTTTATTCTTAACAAATAGCAATAAAAAAACAATAATTAATGAAACGAGTTCAATGAGTTTGAATGAAAGAACGAAAATAACCCACATAAACTCAATTTTGCTCGTTTCAAGAAAATTCAAGAAACTAACCCAATTTTGATATTTTGTCCATAGACACTTAATAGAAATAGCTTGATTTACGCGGTTTGAGATGCTTTCTACCAAATGATCAATAACATCTTTCGGAATTCAATTCCATTTCGCATTTATACGATCCCAAAGTTTGACCATGTTTGTTGGGGCTGTTTAGTACTGTCCGAGCCGGATTTTCACGAATGGCCAAAAATTTTCAATCGGATTGAGGTCGGGACCTTGTGCGGACATTCCATCAAGTGAAAATTTTGTTTCCCACCCCATATCTTTACAATTTTTGCTGTGTGCTTGGGATTACCATCCTGTTGGAAAATAATTTCTTATTCGGGATAAGCACATTTGTCTATAAAATTCGGAAGAGGGGTTTGCAGAATCTTTAGCTAGTCTTTTTTCACATGATACCATCTACTAAATATAGAGGGCCAACATGTCACCATATTAAGCATCCCCAAACCAAAATATTTTCATCGCTATGTTTAACAGTTTGCTTCACATGGTGTCTTTGAACACGTTCCCTGGATTTGCGCTAGGAGTACTGCTTTCTAAAATTTTTTTTGAAACGTGCAAAATTGGGTTTCTTGAGGTTATAGAACTTTTGGTCGAGTCTAATCCTTCCAGTAATTTTTTTAGTGTGAAATTAATTCATTATCTTCATTAGAGCTAGAATCGATTTTATTCACTTGGATTTCGAATGCGATTTCTACCAAAACTGCTTCCTCGATTTCTTGTTGCTCTAATAAGTCTTGCACATCTTCAATAGCTATATCCTCAAACCCTTATCCGCCGTTTTCTATCTCAACTACTGCTTGCCATATCTTTTTCCAACATCGATTTAATATTGTAATTTTCAGTTCTTTCAGCGATAAGGATATGATATCGATGCAGTCTTTAATTGAAAATTGCTTCCAAGCTTCTTTACATCAATAGATTTGGACTCAGTTATCTAAAATCCATTGCAATGATGTTCTTATAAAATAAGTCTTAAAAAAATAATGTTGTACTGTGTTGTGATTAGAGGTTTTTGAAAAATTTTTTAATCGTGTTGTGGGATACTGTATTGTTAGAGGGATATCTGTATTTAAAAACAAAAAATTAATACATGCAAAAGCCCTTGAAAAGCTCAAGCTTCTCTCATGAAAACAGCTCAGCACAGATGAGTGCTTAAAATAATTTGATTTGATGGTATGCGGTAATGATGCTTTTGTTAGTATGCTGCTGTTAGTTTTGAAACGCTGGCTGCAGCCGACAAATTCAAGTGTTAACTTTTAAGTCAACAGAATCGTTTCTTGATTCAGTTATTCTCTGAGTGTTGGTTGTTAAATAATGGAATCGAAAAAAGAGTCGTAACGATACAAAAAACAAAAAAAAAAGTTAAAAAAAATAGAAAAACAAAAAGCGTAAATCAAAAGGAAACAAAAAACAGTTGGTTTTGTTTAAACAAAAGACAACAACAATCACAACAACACTAACGGAAAAAGTGTACAATAATAAAAAAAAAACTTGTAGTGTTTTTATACCATTACGTGTGAATGTTACGTTTTTGTTTTTGGTATTGGTATTTTTAATAAATTTGATTTGATTGCTTTGATTTTTTTTATTAAAAATAACTTTTGAAACATACAAGTTGCGAAATATAATGATCATGACGTCGATGGATGTTTTTAAAATCTGCATTATATTTTCTCTTATAACATTAGCCAGCTTACAGCAACAAGTACGTCATTTTACTTCCGTTAAATTCTAATTTAAAAACATTAAATTAAATAAAGAAAATGAAAATTTAAAAAATAAATAATAAAAAATAAAACTTTAATTTTAGTCTCTATGGCCAGACGATAATAGCCATTTCAATGTGACGTTGGCAAATATAATGCAGCCACGAGTGGTGGGCTCTGCAGGTCATACAAAAGTTCGTAACTTTATTGTGAAGTAAGTATGTAAATTATTCATTGATGTACATATGTATGTAAAGGTATAAATAAACAATAATATTTATGGGTCGTCTACGAAATGGAAACAAAATTTCATTTGCTTTGTTTGCCAGCTGGTAACTAAAAATATGCAATTACTGTATTGTAATACAATTTCCAGCAACTGGTAATTAAACTCTTGTTTGATTGTCATCCATAATAAAATAAACAAAAAACAACCTATTTACTACACTTGTGTAGTTTTTGTAATGGCCTGCCCTAAATTATCTGATTGATTACAAGAATAAACGATTATTTATACGAAATTGTCAATGACAATTCTCTAATCTTACATGTATAATATAAAAAGATACATAATCGCATATACATCTACATAATACATAGCTATTTTTCATTACTAACTGACTAATTCATTACATATGAATCTAGGAACTTGAATTTTGTTGCGTAGATTTGAACGCAGAGGATCTAACAAGTTCGAGTTTTCTACATACATTTTGTTGTATTAATGTATGTATTACGATCAGCCTTATTTATCAGCATATTTCAGAACGAACATTGTTATCTGAAGTCTTAATTGTTTCTGACATAGTCCATCTGAATTAAACTTCCACTAAATAGTCCATACCTGTTAAATCTATCCATCTTGACAGCCAATTTATTCGTAATTTTCTTAAGATTATTTTCCTTTAAGAAATGTTCGACTTACAAGCACCGAATAATATTATTTACCGCGAATAATAAGACAGAAGAAAGTGAACACTTCTCTTCATATTATATTCGGTAATTTGTTTATTAACAAAGGGTACGTCGAAGTATAGAGATCACAATCTTCTACGTGTTTCTACGCATACAGTTAAATTGGATATTCTCCAATAACTTTACTTTAATTTTGTTGGCAGGATATTCTCCTGTAATTTTACAAAGAGACTCAATTTAGTTGGCATCTTGAGGGTACATGTTAAACTCTCTGAGCTGATATGCTCGAGAGGAATAATTGTCTTCTTTCTCATAGTGCACTGCCCTATTTGAAGGCATGGCGATAGACTTTGTATTTCCTTAAATGACTTTCGCAGAAGCTGTAAATCTCTGGCATTGGAAAAGACTATATTTCACTTTATGTGCCAGTGCGCATCTTACGTCGCTAGGTGGAGAACACCCTCCTTCTTTGATTGAACTTTTCAAAATAAAAATTAATACTTTAGCAAAATTTATTTTAAGTTCAGTATGGCATCCTATAAAAAATGTTTGATTCCCAAGTTGGAAATTCGTTTCATAATAAACCCATCTTCTGGCCTAAGATTCCGCTTAAACTAACGTGAGATTCAGTAAATAGAAATTCGATATAATTTTGTCAGCTTAAAACAATATTTAAAGATTAATTTTTAATTTTAATTTCCAATTTTCAAACATCGCACTCATTTAAGCCTCTCCATTTGATAACAATTGCCTTGAATCAATTCATTTTTAATATTTCTTTTAATTACATATACATACGTTGGTGTTATTTTTATTATTTTGTCTTTTCAGGGAATTGCAAACATTGGGTTTTACTATAGAGCTCGATGAGTTCTCTGAAAAAGTCCCAATATTCGGCAATGTTACCTTTACAAATGTTGTTGGTGTTCTCAATCCTGAAGCTAGTGACTTTTTAGCCTTATCATGTCATTATGATAGTAAATATTTTCCCAATGATCCTGGCTTTGTTGGTGCAACTGATTCCGCTGTACCTTGTGCCATTTTACTGAATACTGCCAAAACTTTACAACCATATTTACAGGAACAAATTAGTGGCCGTAAGGATTTAGGCTTAATGGTAGGTATTGCTCTTTAAAAATTTTAAACATATTGGTTTACGTTATAAGTTTCAATATAAGAAATGACAAAAGGTACGTATGACGCAGTTTAGTGTAGGTGTGGATAATAATAAATATGTAATCAATATGTATATGTACTCGATTGAATGTTTGTTTTATTTATGATTAGTATTCAGATACAGGAACTAATGCAGCAGCGAACACTTTGTGCATAAATAATTCATTTTTATTTGTTTATTTTAAATTGTTTTTTTTTATGGTTTTAATTCTAGCTGATATTCTTTGATGGTGAAGAAGCTTTTAAAGATTGGACAAACACCGATTCCGTTTACGGTTCTCGTCATTTAGCTCGTAAGCTTTCAAATACTAAAGCTAAGTCTCCATTGAATATACGACATATTGATAGAATTGTAAGTAATTTTTCATAAATCATAAATGAATTTAGCATTTAAGTGAGAGATTGTTATGTATTTGTCACCCAATGAAGAATCATATTTTTCTTACGTTTCAAAACATTCTATTTCGAAACTTTAATTTCGAACAGAAATACACACATTACTCGTAATAAATGCCTATGCTGCTGACAAAATTATTGTGAATTATTGTAAATCCTTTAGTTTCGTAATAAATATACCAAAAAAAGTCTACATCACGGGACCCAATAACTGCTATTGCCTTCTATTACTACTTTAATGAAGAAACAAGCTGGATTTAAACTCCACCATTGCCGCAAGAGTAGAGTAGCAATTATTTCTGCATCTATACTCCATGGACTTCAGGCAGTCCTTAGATAAATTAAGCCTTGATGTGAATTGGAATGTTGAGATTGCCTCTCGAAGTCATACACCCTACACTGCACCTATACCATAATGGCTCCTGTACCATAAAACATGGCAAATTCTTGAGTTGGACTCTAAGGATTGGAATATGTGCCTCACAAGACTGCGTCGTACGTGTTATCTTGCCGAAAACCATATATAAAGACAAACTCTGGGAAATAACGAACCAATGAATACTATCGATTGAAAAAAGTAGAAGAAAGTACAAACAAGACGTCCAGTTCATATGTGAAGGTGAAAGATTTTGGAATATGCAAAGTTATTAACACAAAATAGAGTTGTGTTCCAATTTTTATTGAAGCTGTATGCTAAATCGTTTAGATTTTTTATTAAAAAAGGCTATAAGAAATATGTTAAATTACGTTTTGTAATAATTTTAAACATTTCTCGATATAGGGTTTTTCGTATTGGAAATCTATCTTATTCATATCGATGTGCGTGAGGTATGTCCAGTAAGGGATTATTGTGAATATGTGTTGTTGCCACAGGGAGGAAGGAATTTCTGTATTAATTTATTTTTCATTTGGAATTTTTTCGATAAACATTTCATAACCTTCTACTGCCATTAAATTAATCAAGACATAGAAACATTTGCTCACAAAATCCGAATAGTTACGAGTATTTTTAAAAAAATTGCAAATATTTAATGAGACTTATTTACATGTCATAATAAACTAAAAATTTTCTCTTCTCATTATTTCCCTCTATAGGAAGTCTTAGTACTTTTGGATTTAATTGGTGCTGCAAATCCGAAATTCTCCAGCTTCTATCGTAATACCCAAGGTTTACACAGTAGTATCTATGCCATAGAGCGAGACTTAATGAAACAAAAACAGCTGGAAGGTCACAATGTAATGTTTTTAAATCGTGCTGCACAAGGTTTCGTTGATGATGATCATCGCCCATTTTTGCAAGAAAGTAAGTAAGGAAACAACTTTTAACAATATTTCTAATAAACCTCATACTTTTAGATGTTCCTATACTACATATTATACCAACACCATTTCCTGATCAGTGGCATACGCCTAATGACAATGCCGAAAATTTACATTGGCCCACTATAAGGAATTTTAATAAAATATTCCGTAAATTTGTATACGAATACTTGCAACGTCCATCAGGAGAAAGTTAACTTAAGATTTTTCTAATCGGAAATGTAGTGTAAACACTGTAATTTTAATATTGTTTTATAAATTTTGTTTTTTTTTTTTTTTTTTGTTTTATTCATTAAATCTAAATTTAAAAAAGCAATTTAAAGCAGTTTTTATACAGTTACAGAAGATATTATTATAGCTACACAAGACAGAGAAACTTATCTTCTCTTACGTCCTATAGCAGCCTTTTTGCCAGGCGCTCTTTGTCCACGACCACCTTTGGGTTTCTTGCCCACTGCTTTACGGCTGCCTTTACCGCCACCCTTTTTGTTCTTTTTACCCTTTCTGCCCTCTCCCTCATTAGCCTCTCGTCTAACAAAACAAAAAAAGGAAACAAATTTATATTAAAAACTTTTTAAACCTTTGTAGCATTGAAACTCACTCTAAACGCTCATCATGCTTCTGCAGGGATATGGCCTTTTCAATATCAATTTTAGGTTTCTTATTCAAAACACTCTTAATAAGGTCCAAATTGGCTTCTTTTTCCGGTTGATCACTAATGTGTGAAGCCTTACGTTTAGAACCAGGTATCAGTTCCTTAACACCAATACCACGAGCCTCCTTTTCTTTGGGCAATTTACTTTGGAATTTACCTACTGAAGCCGTGGAAGCTTGGCCACTGTGACAGCGGTTAGCAATTGGCCTGATGTGGCAGCTTCAGCTCCCAAGTAACCACTACGCGGTACTTCCTCCTTTTTAGCTCTAACAATATTCTTCATGCGTTGAATTTCATTTTTGGCCACCTTATCGTTGCGTAAATCAATCTTCTTTTGGAACATATCCTCCATGGGATCAACATTTTTAGGTACTTCCAATACCCATTCCTTTTGTTTTTCAGCTTCGGCCCTACGATAACCATAAGTAGGCACCCATTTCTAAGCAATAAGAGGAAATAAAACTTTGAAAATTAACACAATTGAAACAATTTTTTGTACTCACATCCAGTGTTTCATCATAGACTTTCTTTTCTTTGTTCTTTTTGGTAATTCCCTTCTCCTGGGCGAATTTCTCCCATTTAGTCATGACCTTAGGTCCTGGTACCTTACGTAAACGTGGCAATATTGTGCTGGGTGCCGGCAATTTTGCCACTATACATTCGTCTACACGTTCTGTGGGCAATTGCCAGATTTCATTTATCAATAACTGGGTATTTTCACGAGTTAAGTTCAATAAATATTCTTCTCTGCTCTCTCTAATTTAACGATACACAAATTAAGTTTATTTACCAATTCAAGAAATTCTTTTTGAACTTACTTTAATTCATTTTCTTCCAAATCATTGGGATCTGTGATCAACATCATGCCCACATCAATGCGGCATTCTAAATGCTTATCTACTGTGATGGGTTTATATTTTTCCAATTCTTTCTGTTGTTTTTCTAATACTTCCTTGACAATATCCATTTTTGTATTTTATTGTTTTCTTCTAGTAAATATTTTATTTTTAATTTAAAAGAATTCAGCACATCGGTATTTTAGTATTTTTATTTCAGTTTACTGCAGCACGTGTTGATGTTTGTGTTTTTTTCTTTTTAACACAAATGTCAAATAAATACAAGGTTGCATTGAGAAGTAGCACAAGATATGTAAACTACTCTTCAAAATATAAAAACACGCGAAATAAAATGGTAAATTTTATTCTCAAATTACTAACACAACACTTCGCAATAATCAATAATCGCAAGATGTAATAAACAAAACAAAATACAATAATTTTTCTAGAATAAATCTTTCTATCGTAGAAAAATTCCATGGGGATCTCTAAACGATTACATAAAAAATAAAGTTAGCGATTTTCTAGGTTACAGTGGTCAGCAGTGTTTGTTTACTGTGCTATCATTTTCTTGTGCTTCAATACTCCAATAGGAAAAAAAAGAAGCAATTGTTTACGTCTCACGAAGATTGCATTTATTAAACTGGTGCCGTCCTTTATATTACATGTGCGTCCAAAATGCAAACAAAGAGACTAAATTTGTACACAAGTGAAATCGTATTATATTTTAGCGTTTATATTGTTTACATTGCTTACCAATTGCTTATGCTCATTAATGCCCGACACAAAATATGGAAAATTGCTGGTTATGATTTCCCTGAAGGATGGCCTATATTGAATTCCCTCAAAGATGACACTAATGACGAGCTTTATTCATTTACAGAGTATATGAAAATCTATTGGCCTTGGTACGTATTTCACATAGCTGTGACGACACTGATACGAAAGTATATGCGAAAGTGGCAAAGTGCATCTCATGCATTGATCTGTGTGATAATTTTGCTAATGACCGTTAAACTGATTTCGATTGTGTTGATTGGATGTCTGGTGATTTCGTATTATTTTGTGGCCCGCGAACATTCTAAAATCTTGACCTGGCTGTTAGCGGTATTATGGATGGTGGTAATGATATTTTTAAAATCAAATCGTTTTCTACAAGAACATCTGGGCTATGCAGAGTTTCATAATGTTGTGGTGACTTTGTGTTGGTCCATACTAAGAGGCTGCAGCTATAGTTTGCAATACGAGAGATCATATCGCCTTAAAGAAACAAATTTAAGCAGTAAATACGGTTTAACCCATTTCTTGGGTTATATTTTATACTTCCCTTGCCTGATGTTGGGTCCTTTTATGGTCTATAATCGCTATATAGCCATAGAAGAGAATGCGGACAATTTACCTCTAAGACATAAGTTTAAAATGCTTTTGTGGGGCTTAACAAAAGTGTTATTTTGGTGGTGTGTTTTAGAAATAGCCCTTCATTTTGTTTATGTACATTACATGTCTGCTGATATAGCCGCTGTTGAAATATTGGATACCAAATTTGGTTTATATGGTGTTGACTATTATATGGGTCAATTCTTCTTTATGTTCTATGTGATATCTTATGGTCTAGGTATAACCTTTGCCCAGTACGATGGCTTACGACCTCCTGGCAAACCCCGCTGTATTGGCTTAGTACATTACTATTCTGATATGTGGAAACAGTTTGACAAGGGTCTTTACGAATTTCTCTTTAGTCACATTTATGCCGAAATGTGCACCAAGAATTCATCCGCCCTGAGAAAAATTTTAGCAACTGCCGCCACTTTTTCATTTGTGTTCTTATGGCACGGCTATTATGATTATGTTTTAATTTGGAGTATTTTAAACTTTTGCTGTTTGATAGCTGAAAAATTGGTTAGAAGTGTAATAAACTCACCGAAATATAACGACTTCATGCATCATCGAGTTAAGCTGTCTAAGGCCGGTCTGCAACGTTTTAATGCACTTTTATGTTCACAAATTTTTATACCCGCCGCATTTTCCAACTCCTATTTTATAAGTGGTTTGGAAGTAGGCAATTACTTCATGAAAGGAGTATACCAAGGCGGTTGGTGGAATTATTTAACTTTGACTTTCTGTGCCTATTGTTTCTTCCAATGTTGTGAAATAATATTACAAACGAATCTTGTAAAATAATTAGTAATTAAGCATAACTGTATTTATTTATTGCACACAAAATAATAATAAAATAAAGCACTTGTACACAAGATTTGAAATGCTGTTTTTAATCACAATGTAAGGTTTTAATATAAATTTTAGAACCGATAACAGAACGCACTAATTTGTAACTTTTAAACGTACCGTTATGTTTACTAACGCCGATTGTTATTTTTCACCAACACTTGTTGTAAGGTAAAACAGTGCTGCCAATTAAACTTAAAAGAAAAATGATGCGAAGTTAACGCTTAAAACGTTGTTCACTTTCAATAGAATATTTTCTCAAATGCTTAACAAATAAAATAGAACTTCAGAAGATCGAGTTATATTAGTACACACATTCCGTGTATTGAATTTTTATAACTTGTTTATTTATTTTAAAAGTAAATGTTAAATTTTATCTTAGGTTTTAATAAGATATTTTTTTATCAAAACAAAATCTGGTGGGTTCTCAAAGAATTAATAATTTAATTAAATGAAACTAAAATGTTAATGTAATTACGCATAGAATATTAATTACTAAATTCTGTACATTCACATTGCCTTGGAATACAACACTGTATTCATTATTCATTTCGAACACTTCCATATGTATGCTGAAATTAACCAAATGCAGCTAACTTCGTTCAATAGCTTTGGTGTAGTCGCCATGATGTTTCCTGTTTCTTTTCTGTCATCGCAGTCCCAGACAAAAGGTGAGATTTTTATTTTCTCTAGTGAATTTGTTGAGTTAACACGTGTATAATTTTGTGAATGAATAAAAAATTCCTATCACCCAAGTCTGAAAAAAACACAGAAACCAAATAAAAATTAAAAAATGCTGCTCTTGAACAACATTCGTGACAATGAGAAGGGTAAATATTCCAAATTTCTACACGTGCTAAGCTCAATTTAAGATAGGAAACAAAAATTAGAGAAACAAATTTGTTAAATTTCTTAATGATGAACGAATAAGCGGAAGAGTTTCATGAAGACTATAATTCATCACCCAAGACTGAAAATAAAGAAATTTAACAATTTTCTTTCAAATGTTTACAACTGCTTTGCAAAAGATTATTCATATTAATTGAAATTGTTTTTGTTTTATTGATTTTGTAGATCTGAGATGGCCACTTCATCGCACCTCAACTGGTTGATCATCCGCAACAACAATGCCTTCTTGTTGAAGAAGCGTGATGTAAAAAAACCATTCAGCACTGTAAGTATAAAATTTTTTAGATGTGGTTCTGGTCACAGTGTATTGTTTTTGTCAGTGATGTTGTTTAATTCACAATGATAGTTGATATTACCACGTGATAGAAACCTTCTTAAACCTGAGACATTTCCGAAGATTTGCTCTTTGTGATATATTCTCATAGTGCAATAAATAATATTAATGACGTGATATTTTTTTTCTCTTAGGAGCCTAACAACTTGACCAATGTCAGTTCTTACCGCTACAGTGGCCTCGTGCACAAGAAAACCCTCGGTGTTGTTCCAGCTGCCGATAAGAAGGGCTTCACCGTTGTTATGAAGAAGGGCAAATATGCCCAACGTCCCGCCAAGAATACCGTCAAAGTAACCATGAAGGCCGGTCCCAGAAGGTCTTTGAAGAAGTTTAGAAATCTTTTGACCGACAACAAATACCGCAAGGACTTGACCCAGGTTAGTTGTGTACAAAGTACAGAAGTGTAATTAAAACAAATTGTGTGATGAACTTTATTTTTTCCTACCAAACCAAGATCGCTGAATGTAGTGGTGTTGAAAACTTTAAACTGATTGAATTGTTTAAAATGCTTCATCTTGTTTATTGTATGTTGTGTAATACGATTTTTAATAAAATTTCTTTTTTCTATTTTAGGCTGCTTTGCGTCGTGCTTCCGCTGTGTTGCGCTCCCAAAAGGCTCCCCAAGTCAAGAAGGCCAAGAAGCCAGAATAAACAATTTAATACTGGATTATAATTATTAGATTTTTAAATAATAAAACAACATCAACGCCCTAGAAAAAATGTGTATTTCAATTACTTTCTTCGGGAATGCTCGAAATATTTTACAAATCAAACTGAAAGTCTTCTGGAAAAGCTTATTTGCTGATTTAAATTTATTAATCTATTGATATGAATGATACAAAGCTTCGATGAAAGCCTAGCACAAATCAGGTTCTTCATAGTGGCCCGTTGTATTAAAAGTGGATCAGTGCCTAGTCAGCTCTAATTAACCGGTATTTTGTCAGTGTTGCATTACAGAATTTCGCCTTTATATTTGACCAGATGCGGCTCAAAGTTATAGGTTGGTTGTAAGAATAAGGGCGGAAAGCAACTTAGTACGTCGAACCCGAAACAATTTTATTCTTTAATGGATTAAGATACCTTATGGAACAGGTTAAAGGCATTTGCCCCTGCACTGGATTTGGTAAAAACAGTCCCATAATTTATCAGTCATCAGTAGATGGAGTGTATAGCTTTAGGAACATCTAGGACGGCATATGATCTGCCAGAGGTAGTAAAAGTATATGGAACTTGCAAAGAATGAATCGGGGGAAAGATGGTAGCGTGATGGGCAGAGTTCTGTTGCGAATACACAGGATAGTAGTGGGTAGTCTAATAGTACTTCAGTTAATACTGGTAATGTAGACAGTTTGCAAGATGCCGGAAACGGACGAAGTTTTTTCTACCTCCTTCCAAAGTAGCATAGGAGAACTTTTTCCAGACCTTTATAACTAAATGCGGTAGTTGTGCACCCCTTAGGTTTAAGTGGAACTTAACATGTAGATTCCGATCAGAAGATATTAAAGCATCCCAGGATTCATAATTGTGGTTGGGTGTTGTCCTTTCTGACACCAAGTAGAATTCTCAATTTTTTTGGGCTATAGGTTTGAAGAAAACATAGGGATACACCAAATAGATTGAGGACAGTGAAATGCATTATATGGCCATGGACACCTCTTCACAACAATGATGTCAATAAGGGTGTATAATTCCAAATAGATTCGATGCGGCTTAAACAAGCTATATTTGACCGTTAAACACTCTCGAATAGATTGTGAGGAAGTGTAACCTTTCCAGCCCCACTTTTTACTTGCTTCCATTTTTATAGGATATCAAAAAAAAAAACAAAATAAAGGAATTCTTTTCATACCTCAGTAAACAATTTGTCGGCCATTTTACGCCGTTAATAATATTCAATGCCTTTGCAGTCTGTGCCGGCAATTGTAGTGTTTGTTGTTTTTGCAAATTTGTTTGGCTCTGACAGCAATTGGATTTGTTAGTTGGTTTGAGTTATTTTGTACATGTGAAGAGAAGAAAAAAAAAGATGGTGATAATTGGAAGAATAACTCCGCCAAATGTTGGCTTGGCATTTTCCTCGGAAAATGTTCAATTGAAAATTGGTCAGGAAATAGTTGGCAATGGCAATCTGTACATCAGTCAGAAGTAAGTATCCATAGAAAATATTTCTTGTAACACAAACACACTACATGCAAGCTTTAAAGTTCATTAGCTTGGCGTCCCAGTAATCAGGATCAAGATGGCATTTCCATATTTTGGAAACAGATAAGCGTCCATGGCATTGCCACAACACCAAGTAATTGCATTTATTTTATGCTCGACCATCAACTGAAATGGCCGGGAATTTATGAAGGCGATAATCCCCACAATCATTCCAATGGTACGGCTGAGACGCCTCAGGGCGGCAGTGATAACGATAGCGGTGGTGGTGGTGATGACGAGGATGAGGATAACGATGTTTATGAAGATGCAGAAGATGTTCAGATGACTGAATGTTGGCTTATTCCAGACGATCCATCCAGTGTCAATGCCATGTATCAGGCCATGACTGAATGCCAGGCCTTGCATCCCGATTCCGCTGATAGTATATCGGGCGATAGTGAATATATGGATGATGATTGTGATGAAGAGGACGATGAAGATGGTCCTGGCCGTGGCGGTGGTGATGGTGGTGGCGATGAGATTGCCAATGTAGAGCAGGCTAGAGACAATCTGAACAACTTGTCCTTGAACGAAGATCGATTTGCTGATGCCGATGAATAACGAGTTACTGGGTATGTAGATTGAGCAGTAACTTAATCGAATTTGTATTATTTAATGAGTTTTTTTTTTTCTATTCGTAATAAAAACAATATATTCAATTTTTAAAATTGTAAAATCTCGAAAGTAAAGACTTTTGCGAACTTTGAGAGATCTACCTTCTGTAGTCATAGTTGTAAAGTAAAGTAGATTGATTTCTTTAGCATGTAAGCCTTGTAAATTAAGCCTTAAACGGTATACAATGCTTCGGTTTTCTGTTTCTGAGCCCTTGTGTCTTGACATATATTCGTTCGTGTAGCTTTAAAATATATTTATTGTCGGCAGTAGGTTTTGTAAATAGACTTACACAGCCAAATGGTCCTGTCGATTCTTTAAAATTTGTTGGTTTTAGCAAATATTGTATTGGTTTCTCCTGTTTAGAACATCTAAAGCTTATCCTGGTTTCATATTGTATTACCATCAACTTTGTTTAGGCTTATGCAAGTTCCTGTGAACTGCTAGGATCCACAATTGTGATTATATAATAATCGCTATCGCGCTAACACCATTTTAAAGTTCTGATGAACCCACAGACAGGCTAGCCAAAGTATCCATACAGTTGCCGTAAAGGAATCTTTCTTTGCTGGTTGAAAATACTGCGCAGTAGGTGGTTGTTTCGTTTTCCTCCACGTTATCACACTTCCTATTAAAGCCGTGATATGGAAGAATTGGTCTTATCACATTAGCACACATGAGGCAGTGATCTCCAGTCTCCGCAATTATTATGCTATGTTGTATCTGCGAATTCTCAAGAAAGCACCAGACCTGTCCATCTTGTATGCGCCATCGTCAGTGACTTTTGATCCTACCACAGTTTTGAAATATTCGAAAGGATCACCAACAGCTATTCTATCAGCGTCTTCGTTAGCTTTATTGTCTGTGTTTGTTCAAAATAAATAGGCCTCGATTTGTAAAAATAAGCGAATAAGAGTTGCATGAAAATTATTTGTAATAATATGAAATGGTTGTTGAACAGACTTTTACGGAAACAACGTTTATATTTTTCACACTACCAACACTACATATTAGCAAACTCGACCAACTAGTGTAGACATCGCAGATGTAGCATATAAACCAACCACCCTTGTTAGTTGGCAATGCAAACCATACAGTGGGTTGAGCAAGAGAAAGAGATAAGAGAGCAATTTAAATATGTTTAGAAATTTATTTTTTTTTTTATTAATTTTATTATAACTACACAGTATTGTCTTAATATCACACACGTTTAAATACAAAGAATAAAATATTCTTTATTCCTCTAGACAACTCCGTCTCAGTCTTTCCGAATTATATTTTCAATACTAAATGCTGTGGGGCTTTTATTATTCGAGGCAATGTTTAAATCGGGACTACAGGATTTTTCCTTTTTAATTTTGGCCATCTTTGCATTTGAACAAGTGGGTGTAAAGGCACTGGGCGATTGACACAGCATACGTTCAGTGCTGGAACAACTGCTATTTGAAAGGCTATCAACGGAGAAGTCCAGGTACTCTATATCAGCATAAGAATTCATTGAACCATTTAAAGAGCCCGGGGCAGCAGGTGTTTGTGTTGTCGTAGCTAAGCTAGCGGTAGTATTGAACACTTGATTATTCGATGAATTGTTGTTGGGCGAAGAAGCTGGGTTATTGGCATTGTTCACGGCCGCAGCTGCCAGAGAAACATTGCCGAATAAAATATTAAAAGGAGCTATAGAGGCTAAATATTGACGATGCATTTCCGTTATGCGATCACTATAGTTCAGGCACAAATTATTCGATGTGATATTAAACATAGAATCCATATTTGTAGACATGTCAGCCAAGGATGCTTGTTCATTGAGAGTATTTTGTTGTTCAGAAGCCTTTTTTAAAAAGCAAAAATTCATAATCAATGATTCCTTTTGTAAAATGTTTACCTTACCTTTAAAGATTCGCCAAGTAGAGTGCCAGTTTTCAAACATTGCCTTTGTCTTCGTGTTCGCCGGCGTCTGTAGTTGCCCTGTTCAAACATATCATTTGCAGAGGCATCCAACATCCAATAACTGCCTTTGCCGGCGGTATCATTATCTTCGATAGGTATTCTTATCACGCGGCACTTTCACGAAGCAATCGTTTAGGGATAGATTGTGTCTGATGGAGTTTTGCCAGCCTTGTTTATTTTCACGATAATAGGGAAATCTATGGAATTAGGAATAAAAATGTGATTATCAAAATAAAATTATTATGAAAATGTTTGCTTGCGTATTTAGTAAGCTCCAGATTAAAATTTGTAAAAAAAATTTTGAATGAGTGGTCGATATCAGAGATCAGCAATAAGTATTTAAAACGATGAATAGATTCGAGTCATACTTATAACCTCTGATACTTATACGCGTTCATACTTATTTTGATAATCAAAGTTTGAAGCACACATCGTAATTATACTTAACAATACGCATTATGTTATTAACTTCGAGTCGTATCTACTTAACATTTATACGAAGCACATAATAAATATGATTCGCGTACGAACACCCACTATACACAAGAGGGTTGTGTGTTTGCTTTGCTTATTGTCTATGTCTTTCCTTTCTTCTTTGTTTGTACATGCAACAACAACTAAGATTGTAACTTTTGATGAACGATTCGAGTCACTCGAATCACTTATAAGTATTATAAGTATTTTTATAAATTTATGAATCTGAATGAGTAGGCGTATGAATCAAACATATTTCGAATGTTGTGAATTTGTTGTCAACGTTGTACTCACTCATACTCAAAACTACATGAGTACTTATGAGTAGCGAAAAGACGATTCATTGCTGATCTCTGGTCGGTATAGAACTTCGATTTGTGAGTGTTTCAGGAATTAATATTATTATGGTGTAGTGATGCCATGGTACTGGAGCCATAATATGATATCTCTATAGTGTCTCTCATAATTCCTGTTGCTCTGACAAATTTCAGGATGTTGTTCAGCGTAGAGGTGGGAATGTACCGCGACCATACGATCGATTTATTGCACTATCCTCAATCTGTACAGGGTGGCTATCGCAATTCCATTGCTCTGATGCACTTCAGAATATTGTTCAGTGTCAGTAAGGTTAGCTCCCTGCCAAGTAGTTGCATTAAAGGCACCCAGATGGTATGTAATGTTGGGCTTGAAACGGTCCTAATACTAAACTAACTATTTTTTGTGTTTCAGATTACAAATATGTGTTTTAATAATTCATTTTCCTAATCACATGCTCTATATATTGAGTTTCACACAATTTGTATTCTGTACTTGTATTCTTTGAAACTTAGGCTACTCCTAGATATTCTAATGAGTAACTCAAATCTCTTCCAATTGTAATTACCCAAAAAAGTTTAAATTGTTACATCTTTTTTTTTGGCCTGAGAAGAGTCAATGCCCGCCTACATCTTCTCTCTGAGCGAGTAATCATACTTTTCATATAAAAATATTTGTACCTTTCAGCGGCGTGGACATCCATTACTTTGTACTATCGATGAAACAGTGAAAAATAAACAATATTGCGTCAGTAGTCTAATAATGACATACATTTTTATACCTCCTTTTGTCTTTAATAAGCATAATTGCTATGTTCGGAACGGTGTCAAGATGAACACAAATAGACTTTACGGTATCGGTCCGTTCGTTAGAGTTGTATTCGATTTTTCGTCGTATAAAGGTGGTATAAATACCAAGGATATCAATTTAGATGAGGTGTAAGTTGGACTGATCTCACCATTTGATACCATTGTCCAGCACATTAATTGTCTGCACATTTTGACTGTCACAGTTTTGAATCAAGGCTTCATGTCATTCATTAACAATCTGTGTGGCCTGCTTAAATAAATGTGTTTGAATGCTTATCTTATTTAAGCAATAGGAAAGCAGTCCATAGTAGATGGATTATCTACATACATAATTGGTTATTACAACCCTTCAGTCAGGGTTTCGACCAGTGGAGTTGTCGAGCCGGAACGCTACGGAATGTCGTTCCGGTAATTCCTTTTTGGACAGGAACGCATTCCGGAACTAAAGATGATTTCTGATAACGAGAATTGGCTGACGTATTGAAAAAAAAAGAAATTAAAAAAGGAACTGCCGATTTTTTTCTAATATTTGACGAATTTTTACGTTTATTTTTATAAACAAGGGTTGGAACCGAACCCGAACCAGAACAAAAACCGGAACGAGGCCGGCTTGTTTTTCCGAACCGTGAACCGAAGTCCAGAACGTCTTTTTCTGCTGAACTGGAACTCAACCCGAACCAAAGCAAATACGTGAACCCGAATCCGTTAAATTTGGAAATGGTACCGCACAGAGCGGCCGCCTACCCAGGATCGGCCCTGTCTATATAATTATATATACGCTTTCCGGTAAAAGACAATTAGCACAACACCGCTGGTTTCGACCTAGCTTCTTACACCACTTATGTTGTGTGCGTTAATACATGAGTGGTGAGACCTATAGTTTAAAGTCGACTCCGAACGATAGTTTTTTGAGAAACTCTTCATGGCAATTATATTTACTCTCAGAGTTTTTGCCAGAAATCTGCTGAGAGGTAGTCGTCGAAGAAATATTTTCATATTTTCGTTTTGATGTCTGACCAGGCATTTGAACTCGGGCCTTACGTCTAATAAGTCAACACACTACCTACTTGACTACGGCGACTATAATTTGCAAAGAAAACTGCGTGGAAAAACTCGAATCTTAAGAGATGAATCCTACTAGATCACGGCGACTGGTTGGATGGATTACCTACCAAAGCTATCAAATACTCAGCAGAACATTCTAGAGCTTCTAATCATTGTTTTTGCGGGATTCACCTAACATTGCATTAACACTAAACTTAAGAGAAGATAAGGTTGTTTGCTTCGATATTTGTACTAGAATTTCTAATAATAGTATGGCGAGAATATTGTAAAGTATAGAGGAATTGCTTGGGATATGTAGAAGATCTCAATTATGCCGACGCTAATGGTACGGGCACCTCAAATTGAAGTAAAATAACTTTGGGACGATCTTGGTCAAGTGACCTAATTTCGAGATCGTCTGTAATGATATCATAGCTCCTGATGGACTTATAACAGTAAATCAAGTAAACCTCACACTGAGAAATTATGATGAGAATCTTGGTCTAATGATTTACATAATGCTAGTGTTTGTAAAATTCAAAGCCTAAAATTACCGCTAAGAAATGGAAATTTATTGTTAAGACCGTTAACTGACAAAGCAGACGTGCTATAAATTGGATAACAGCTACCCGCTATGGATTCGTCGATAATTGACTTAAGCCAACGTTCCAACCATATATACCGCCATAAGTGTTGATGAACAAACCTTATATACACACTATTTATTAGAAATTAAGGGTACAAAATTTGAGATACACACAATCTTGTGCCCCGATGTTAAGCATATTGAGTACAATTTTACCAATACAGTCAGACGATTGAATTCTTATTAGTTTATCAGTTGAAGAGTAAGTCATAGCAAGTAATTTCTTGTCAATGCCATCAACCATTACTGATTTTCATTACTTCTTTGGTCTGAGTTCGGGCCTGATTATTGGGGGGTAGTTGGCTTATTAGACAAAAGGTCCGGGTTCGAATTCCAGGTCAGACATCAAAACGAAAAAATTGCCATGTAAAGCTTCTCAAAAATCTGTCGTTCGAAGTCGACTTTAAACTGTAGGTCCCGCCACTCATGTATAAAATTAATGCACACAACATAAGTGGTGTGAGAAGCTAGGTCGTAATCCTGACTGAAGGGTTGTAATGGCCAATTATGTATGTATGTATGTATGTATGACAATTAGGGCAGCAGTAACATGAAGCCGTCGCCTTAGCTCTCCAACACCGTTTCTGACAGTATTATGGCAAGAAACTTTCAAAGCAAAGGGATTAAACAAAAGTCTAGAAAATTTCAACTAAAGGTCTACAACGAAAATATGTAATCACCACAAACTGAAGTGGCTACAACGGGACTAAGGTGCATCAACGGAAATTCCGAAGTCTAGGCCGTAAAGATATTCCTGCATCATCCGCAAATATCGAAGAGAATCACTTCTAGGTTGTAATAGTGAATCATGAAATGATGCTAGAAAAAATATTAAATCCCAACAAGTCTTTAGAAATCGAGCTCTCAACATACATATCTAATCAGGGGCTAAACATATTCAAATGGTCCCAAGGAAATGCATGGATGGATAGATAAAGTCCACAAGCGACTTTATAAATCAAACAATTGAATCGAATTTATAGAGCAACTGCAGAAGAGGCAGACAAGGAAAACGTTACTTTGGGTCACAAGAGTTGCTTGCAAGTTTACATTTAGAGTTCACTAGGAGGCTCAATGGATTATTCTGATAACCTGAAAATTAAATTTCACTTTTCTAATTCAGTCTCACATGCACAATGCTGTCATCTAAGGCAGTCGGCGTGTTCACTCCACTGTTTAGTACACTCCACGGTTTAGTTTCCCTTTGAACAGGCCATTCATACAGAAGGTGTTGAGTCAATTCTTTTTCTTACAGGCTAAGAAAACGTGAAAGCGAATTAATGAAGTTTGGAGAAATCAGAAATCCGTTATAGAAGTCTTTTTTTTACTACGGAATGTGATCTTTTTACTGGCTAAACGATCTTGGAAGTAATTTGAAACCAAAAAAATGTGTGATCAAATTATTCCGCTTTTCTATCACTCGGCGAGGAGATAATGAACATACATGGTTAGTCTCGAGAGTTTCAAAGAATTGCTCTGAAACTGTACACTTTCGGGGACACTTACAGGCAATAAATCCTGTACTGAGCACCTGTACACCAGACACATATACGAAAAGGAGCCTATTAAGCACTTGATAACAAACTGGCTAATATATGCTAAGTAAACAACACTTGTTGGAACTACTGTTGAAGATGCTGGTCTGATTATTTGATGTACTAAGTGTGTGATTAAAGCAGAAACCACAATAGATCAACTGTGGTACAAGACAAAAGTACAAAAGACTGTTATTACACTATCCTTTGTATCCTTGCCTGTAGGTAACTTAATTTGTGTACAAGCAAACAGGTAGAAATTCTTAGCATTGCTTTTAGTAGTTGAGATCTTTAATGTCCTTTCGAAAGACAATTAAGCTAATATCTTACATAACAAATGTTTGATTTATTTGTGTTAGCCACAAATATTTTATTGATGGTTCTTTTTTTTGAAACTTACTTATCCATTATGAATTTATAGATTCCGCTTAAGGTCAAACGTTGATTCGGTGCACTGCTTATGGCCATAGCGATCAAAGCAATATACGAGAATGGCGGCTTTTCAGGACGATGAGAGTTTTGCAGGAAAGACCACGGATATGACCACATGTTGTTGTGTAGATTCATCAAAGGATGTACGCTGGGTAGATTTGCATAGAAATAAGGACTTGGCGAAACCGACGGCGAATTGTCTGTTAATAAAGCGGCGGTGGGTAAGGACGCGGATCCGGCCAAAGTAGTGTCTGACAAATAATCGCTACGTGTTAAAATATTAGCCGAGTTAGGCAGTTGTGCCAAATTTAAATAATAAGGAGCGGGTAACATGTTTAAATTTCTTTTACTTGTTGAAGACACTTTTCACTTTTAAATTTTTTTGATTTTCAAATGGTAAAATTCCGTTATGTTTGGTTTTCTGTTTTGTATTTATTTTATAACAATTTTTGCTTTGTTGTGATTTATATTTTCCACAAATTAATATAATTCTTTGGATTTGTTTTCAAGAAAACTTTGTTTCTTTTGGTGTTTTTTTTTTGATTTTCGTCCGTTTTATTTTATTTTAGTACTTGGCTCGACAACGGCTAAATGAAAAAACATCCAGCCTTTGGAAATATTGATGCTATTTAGTAAAAATTCTAGTGATAATGATAATCACGTTCACGATCATGATCATCATCATTGTAAAGATCTCTTGTTTGCTCCCTTTTCGAGTATTTGTACTCAAACATATTAACCGAGGAGAACAACAAAGATGATCTATTTTAAATGGAAATGTAAACAAAAAGCACACGTACTCTACGTTCTTCTCTCCATTTGCTCTCTATATATATATCATTAAGATAATGTGTGCGTGTGTGTGTGTTGGTGTGTATGTTACGCTTTCTCAGTCATTAGCATAAAACAAATAAATAAACCGTTATATATGTACATATATTGTTGTTGTACGCCCTAGTGGGCTGATCTTAAAATTGTTCAATAAAATATTTCCCGTATATCGAACACTCTCTCGCTCTGTCTCTCTCTCCTGTTCTCTTAAGATTTCATGCACTGATACACTCACACGCACCGGCTCTCAAGAAAAAGTCGTAAAAAAAAATTGTTGAATTTTCCTCCCATTCAATATTTATTTGATCACATGTTGACTATTTTGTTGTTGTTTTCTTATTAAAAGAAAAAAAATTAAACAAAAACACTTAAAAAGGCACGAGTTGTGCAGCCGAGTACTCAGTTGCCTTATTTACATCCCTTTTAAAAGCAAAAAAAAAAGAAAAAAATTACCATAAAAAAGGGTTTCTGGCAAAATGATCGTAAAAAAGTCGTAAAATTTTCTTGTTTCTTGTTTATTTTTGTTGTTTTCACTCTGTGTTTACAATCAAAACTTTCACTCTCTCTCTCTCTCTTTTACTCTCTGCTGCAGATTGCATTACTCAATGGCTAGCTAGATGCGTTTATGTTTTGTTTGCATTTCCCTTTTTACGAGTATGAAAATGTTTCCAAAGAGTTGTTCTTTATTGTATTTGTAAATAGTATCTGATTTTGTTGTTGTTGTTATTGTTGTCGTTAGTGTTGCTGTATTTGTTTTCTGTTTAATTTCGATTAACCGCATTAATCATTGTTGCAATTGCATGCGGTCAGATCGATAAAATCGCTATAAAAACGATTGTATACGGTGCAGGGCGATTACGCTGCGTTAAAAAGGCGTGGATGCTTTATCATGATGTGCAGCGTGTGCCTTAATTGCATAGCTACGAGGTTCGTGTGAAAAGTTTGAACATAGTTTTAGAAAAAATTCTACACCGAGCTATGAAGAGATTAGCATTACATGCAATATACAGAGAGTTAGAGCGAGCGATCGTTTCGAGCGATATTTTTGTCTATAAATATGTAAAAAGGCGATTTACTCTAATATGAATCTTCTTTGGCATCATTTTGTCAACCGGAATGCAAGAGACAGATTTGATTTAGTTGTAATGTTACGAGCATTGTACGAACAATTCCCTGGCGAGTCTTAAGTCCTATCTAACAACTTATACAGGCCCATTAAAGTATACATACGATTAAAAAATTTCATAAATTTCTGAACCAATGTAAAAGACCGTCTTAAAATTGAGGAAAGTTCTCAGACAATTGTAAAGATTTTCAGCGAAAACTAACCGCATGTATAGTTTTGTGGCTGATTGTATCTCACAACCTGGAGATGCTATCCCAAGTGATCAAGAGGGATTACCTTGCTGTTATTGACTACCAGAACGAACCTATTATGACAATGGCCTACTTCTTCTAGAGAACTACATTCCAGAATTCATTGACAGATCAGCATCACGAATGAAATGAAATCCCTTAAATCTTAGATTGTCCTTTAAACCATACCATTGTCGCTCAAATATTAAAAATTGTTCGTTATTGTGTAACATCTCTGTAACAGATAGCGGACAATCACACTATTTTCGCAGCAGGCACAAATAGGGTAACAGCATAAATGGGGCTCGATTGTTCTGCCTTTTGCATTCTTCTCTTCACTCTTTCCAGAGGTGATTTAAGTAAAATCCATACCTTCCAGATCGGCGGACATTTAATGTCACTGTAGTCACGCAACCCTTTATAGCTCTCATGTAAGTTAACCTATGCACTTCCACACTTTTCATACTACCCTCGTCATTAAGTTTAAATTTTCATTTCTTTTAATTATTATTATCGCTGTGGTTGTTGTATTTTTACAGCTTTCGGTAGCTTTGATATGAATCTTGTTTTTATTATTGTATTTGAATTGTTCGTTGGTGGTAGACCGAGCTCGTCAGGGTAAATATTTTGAAATTATAAAAAATATTGTCTGTCCATAAACAAATAACGAGAGAAGAACAAAAAGAAGAAGAATAATTAGTTTTTATTTGATTCATTCACAGGCACTCTTCGGTACTCTTGTTACTCTTCTTACTCTCTCTCTCTCTCTCTCTTTGTACTCCTAATAGTGCGGATTGGATGGATGGTGTGGAATAGTGTGGAGAAATTTTATGATTTGAATTCCTTGTTTTTTTTTTTTCGTTTCACTGTTGTTGTTTATTTGTTTGTTTGTATTCTTGTGTTGTGGTGTTTATGATCCAAATCCACATCAAAGTAAAAAGTTTTTAAAGTTCTTTTTAGTTTTTGTTCGCCTTTTTTTTTGTGTTTTTTTTTTGTTCAATTTTCAATTTTTATTATCAAATGTTTTAAACAACAACAACAACAACAACAACAAAAATGAACGAGTAGGGATTTTTCTCTTGTAACATTTTTTGATTGTTTTTTGAATTTCCTTGGAACAATTCGAATTTAACTAGAGATTCCAAAATTTTATTCGTTCGAAATTTGTTAAATTCATTAGAAGATTTCAAAAGAAGAATTTTTGCTTTTTTTTGTTGCTATTATGTCGTCTTTAAGGTCAAATAGTTTTCCCTGTTGAAGGTGTTCCATGCATAATTTCATTTAATCGCCTGGAGAAAAGGGCATAAAATATCCTGCCATCCTGACCATGAAATGAAACATAAACCTGTACAGTAGAAAACTGGGTACTATTAGAATATACAGAACGAAATTGTACATCCTGGCATATAAAAAAGATTGTTGGACTACTGTCAAGAGCACGATATGATTTACGTATTACTACGAATGTTGCAGGTGATGGATGGGCTACCCACAATAATAAGGACAAGTAAAACAGTGCTACTGCAGGTACAGTCTCAAATTGACAGCTAAGAAGGATCAAAACTGGTGGGTTTTGTTAGCTTGAGTATCTATGTCTTCATCTACCTTTAATTTTTTTTCACCATCAAAAGATTTCTGGAGAAATGATATCGTAAACACAGCCATGGTTTGGATGGGATGTTTGAACAGTCGTCTTTGGTGGAAGGATTAAAATTTTTCTAATTAGTGAAGTTTATTTAGGGAAAGGTTTCCGCTATCTGGCAACAGATAATCAGACACTAATAACAGACTCAGAGAAATATGGCAGTGGCGGAGCAAAGTCGATAACACTGCTCACAGGACAAGTTTTTTTTTGAACGCAGTGGCAACAGCGGACTTCGGTTTTTCGTATATTCTCATTTTGTTTAAATTTGAAGTTACCATATCGAAAATAGTATATGATATGGCAAGTTCAAACATAAAGTGACTTAAATATTAAAGCTTAACGATCACTTCTATTTTATTGGGTACTCATAATAATGAAAAACAATTTATCTGCCCATTCAAATCCTCCCTTTAGTTAACTGCAAGTTGTAATAATGGCTCTAAAAGTCGTTTATCTTTCCCTTGCTACTTTACGTTGCAGAGTTATGAATACTATTAAGCACCGATGCAGCAGCTTTGAGGGCATTCGAGAAAAGTCCTGCGTAAGATCTGCGATTCAGTGTGGTTTGACGAAGATTTTCTTATCCGATCTAATAATGAATTGTAAAAGCTCCTCCGAATTAACATCTAGCAACAGCGCTGGTTTAGCCATGTTGCTTGGATGGTTATTCGATGGAGATATTAGAGGAATTCTGCATAGAGTACGATATTGTCTACGTTGAAGGAACCAAGTTGAGGAAGCTTTGCCATTGACTAGTGTGCGCAAAATATTTTAATTAAAATCTATTTTCATTTAAATTTATAGTTTTCGTATACGTTGGTGATCTTTAATAGGTTAAATACAATATAATAGTTTTTATTGTTATGATTGAGACTGTCCAGCGTCCTGTTACTGAATTTGTCAACTCGATCTCCTGCAACATAAAATTTTAATGCAATTGTCCTTTTATTCAGAGTTAATTGGTAAAAAGAAAATTAAGATACGAAGATATGTTGTAAAAATATTTTGTATCAGAAGGCGTTAGTAAAATTTTATGTATTTGTCAAGACCATCGAAACTTATTTTATTTGGAGGCCTATTTCGGTTTAAAATTTTTTTAATATAATTTGAAGGTTAGCAAATATTGAAAATTTCTTAGAAAAAATTTTATTTTCAATTCCTTTTATTTTTATTATTTTTGTTTTAATAAAATTTGTTTCAATTTCTTTTGAAATCTATATTTTTTTAAAATCATTTCCCCTTTATTTTGTATGGATGTGTATGTGTTTAACTAATGATTGTTTAATACATTTATTATAAAATAAACTAATAAACAAATTAGTATTTAAATATTTAATATTTTTTTTTTTTTAGTATAAATACTCATAAAATATAACAAAAACAAAAACAATTAAATAAAAAGAAAAAAAAATATTTTTTTCAATAATTTTTTTGGACGCTGCCCAACTTGAAGAGAAAACCGGCCAACCGCTGTGTTTGAAATCCAATTTTAAATAAATAAAAGGAAAATATTTTAATGAATATTTTTCGATCCAAAAAAAAAAGAATGAAAACTTTGAGAATTTAAACAATTTCTTGCTTGTTTTGCTAATTTTTTATTTTTATTAAAATAAATAAACAAAAAAAAAAAAATCAATTTTTAAAAAGCTTAAGGCTTATCCAGTCATCCAGCCAACCATCCATGCATTCAATAGCAACGCAAATGTAGCGCAGTCATCCGCCAAGGTGGGCGTTATTAAACAATGTACCAGCTGGCCGAATGGCTGGCTGGCTAAATGGAGGGAGCTGGCCGATTGGTAACAACACAACATCAAACAAATGAATAAACAATAACAACAAATTTGTTTTTTTTTTAATTGTTATTTCTTTTATTTTATTTTTATATTTTTTTGTTGTTAATTTTGTGTTTAATTCACTTGGAATTTATTCTTAAATAAACACAATTTCTCTGTAAATATTTTAAGAAATTAACGGGTTATTTTTAAGATCGTAAATAACAAAAGCGATTGAATTCCGTTCTTTTATGATCCTTTTCTATAGGTGAAGGCAATATGTTCATGATGATAATGATGTTCAGTTTAAATACTTGAGTACTACACGTAAGTGTACAAAGAGAGAAAGAGAGAATACACGGAAAGAGAATGTACATTGTATATTAGGAAGTGTTGCCAATTCACAGCTTTTAGATCTGTTTTAGTGCTTTTGTAAATAATTAATGAACATTTTTAATATCTTAAAGTGTGTTAGACTGGTCTGCCTATACAATATTTGTATCTGCTTTCCTTTTATAATAATGCTTTATACATACCAGAGAATCTTATCCAAGCATACACTGTAGGATTCAGATAATTCGACAACGTTGGGTGTGAAATCATTCCTAAACAGTGGAATCACAAATTGTCAATTGTACTACCCGATCATTGTAGTACTATTCAGGCCAAAAAAAATAATAGCTCTAAAGTATGCCACTGTGTGAATTCGATATCAGAGCATGTCAATAGTGCTGAAAAGTTTTGCTCCTCGGAACAGCGGAACCTCGCTGGTCTTTCCAAACAGTAACCTGTGTTATCGAAATATGTTCTCAATTTAGCTTAGATATGAAGTATAAAGGGCAGAACATAACAATATTATCTGACAGTCAGGAAGCCATACGTACACTCAACTCGTATAAGATTTACTCGAAAAGAGTGTGAGACCGTGTGGGCTCTATGGTTCAAAGCATCCCTGATTATTGAGCAGCTTACAAATGGCTGACAAGAGCTAGACCTATCTATGGAGTGGGAAGAAAAATTTTAGAACCTGTACTATACGATGAAGTTGCCGTGGTCTACTGGGTAGTGTGTTGGCTTATTAGACAAAAGGCCCGGGTTCGAATCCCAGGACATCAAAACGAAAAAATATTTCTTCGGCGACTTCTTCTCAGCACATTTCTGGCAAAGACTCTGAGAGTAAAAATTGCCATGAAAAGCTTCTCAAAAATATGTCGTTCGGAGTCGACTTTAAACTGTAGGTCCCGCCACTAATGTATAAAATTAACGCACACAACATAAGTGGTGTGAGAAGCTAGGTCGTAATCCTGACTGAAGGGTTGTAATGGCCAATTATGTATGTATGTATGTACTATACGATGAAATGGAAGGTGGTAGAGGCCGAAGACTCTCCTTAAGTTAAATGGTTACGAGACAATTTAAACTTTCGCTGCGTAAATACAAAGTAAAAGTTTTGATTTGTTTATCAGGTTATGCAGAAATAGCCTGAGAATAGTAATCGGCCTTCTAACTGGGCATTGTAGACTTAAACAACACATGTTTGGAATATGGATAGCTTCGAGGCGAATATATATATAGATTCTTTGATGGGGAACTCGAAGAGTTTGAAAACATATTTGAAATCAGTACAGCATTCATACATCTCAGCGGTATGTTTATCGAAAGCTAGGCAAAATGTTATCTCTACAGAAACTGGTCAGCAGGATTAGATGAGACATTATGGGCTTCTTGATCTTTAACATACTTAATTGGCCATTAACAATCTGATTAATGCCTCTGCTTGTTACGGGCCCACGGCAGTTGTTCACAGCAATCAATGACAGGGCTTATTCGATTTGGTCCTTCTAATGCAAACAAGGTCGTCCTCTCCTTCGGCTACCGCAGATCCCCGCAGCAAATACCACCTGCCTCGTCGGCTCATTCACCTGCATTCAAACGACATGGTCGAACTAGCGCAGCCGCTTTATATTAATAAGATGAACAACGTCTATGTCGTTTGAATAGCCCATATAGCTCACTGTTGGATCGGGCACAAAAATCATCGCCAATTCGCACTTGATCTTATGTAGGACTTTTCTGTCGAATACTCTCAAGGTTGCTGCATCAGTGCTTAATAGGTTCCATTCCTCTACGTCATAAATAAGCACGGGTGGAATGAGCGTCCTGTAGAGTATTAGTTTTATCGTATGAGTGTGGTCTATGTAGCTCAATTGCCTATTAGCACCAGTTGGCAAAAGTGATTCTGCGCTTGATCTCTAGACTGACTGATCATCTTCGGTAGTTTCTTGATCTTTAATAGAACTGCTAAATTAGCATTACCAATTTTCAAATAACACACAGAGAAACTGAGATACATTGCGACAGCCAGAGAGATCAGCAGACTTTTGCAAGTGTATGGGTGAAGATCTTCGAAAATTTTAAAGAAATTTTGGGTAGCATGTGTGTGGGTGGCTAATTCATATTTAAAAATTTCTTATGCAAAGAGAGATAAAGAGAGAGAAAGAGGGAGAGCGAGTTGGAGCAGAATTATGGGTGTTTATTTTGAAAAGAAAAGAAATTTAGCCAATCACATTGCAACAGTAGGGTTTTCTTTTTATAACAATTTCTCTGTTGTTTTATTTATATTTCTTTTGTTGTGTTTTTGTTTTGTATTGTTTTGTGTATTGTTTCGTTTTATTTTTATTTACCATTGAATTTCCTAATAAATATACAAAATAACTCTTTGATATTTTCTTAATTGTTTATAATTTTGTTGCGGCGATTTTTATGATTTTCAAATTTAAAGAAACAAAAATTCTCTTTGATTTGTCATCACCTGCCATTATTTTTGAGGGTTGGGGAATTGTATAATAAATTGAAACAAAAAAAAAAACAGAAATTCCATCGAATGAAAATGGTCATTTTAATAAAAAAAAAAAACTTGCGTTTCTTTGTACAACAGTTATTATAGAGAACGGCTCTCTTGTTTTGTCCCACTTTTATTTTATTTATTTTTTTGGAAGATTGTGTTCCCCCAGATGTTTTAAAAGAGGAGGAGATTTGTTCAGACGTACACAGACTAGTGATACAACTACCACTACATTGCATTTGATTTGAACCATTTGCTTTTTTTGAATTTGAATTTAAAATTACAATTTCATCCAATCAAATGAATAATTCTAAATAGCATAGACACACTAATGGGGGCTGAGAGAGGGTGCTTAAATAAATTTGAATAATTTTTGAGTTTGAAAATGTTATTGAAACATGCAATGCTTTTGGATATCGTTTGTAAAACATGGTTTGGGCGTCAAAACAAAATCTATTTTAATTAAAAATCAATTTCATTTAAATTTTTAATAATTTTTGCGCTTATAATTGCCGCTTTTTAACGCTTTTAGAAATAAAAAATCTGATAATGTTTTAATTATTTTAAAACAATCACTTGAAAATAATATTTTTGATTAGTATTGTGACAATTTAGTCCTTTTTTATGTACTAATTGTGATATCAATCGGTATAAAAATAAAAAAATAGGGTGCCCAGAGATACATATTTATTAAAAACATATTTTAAGTCTTACTGTTTAGCTTCGTTTAGTCTAGGCTTACACCTTTAAGGACATTCTCACATTGTTTGGTTTCCAAAAGTTAACATTATTAAGTGAAATAAACTAAAAACGTACTGTTTCAATAATTTAATTTTTATTCCATTCGAAGCAAAACACTTCAAATATTCAGTATGAAAAAATCTAGAGTCAAAGATTTTTCCAAGCCCCTTAAAATACTTCCTGGTATTGTCTTGGACTTTTTCTTCTTCCAATTGAGAACCCTTTTTAGTTTGAAATACAATGACGAACGTTTAAGTCGAGTAAGAATGCTGAATGCCATTTTGAGGCTACATACTCTTTTAATTTAGGTACCATTCTGTGCCATGCAGATGAGTTGAGGAAAGATGGCCAAATAGTTGTGGGGGTCACAGAGTGAAGAGTAGAAAACCAATCGAAACAGAAACGATGTATTCACAAACTTGTATAGAAAGTACTAGGACATAGCAAGACCAACTGATACAAACAGCTTGTCACCCGAACACCCGGTTTGCATGAGGTTAACTCGAGAATACTATAGGAATTTTTAGCTAAGCTGGATTAGTTATGTAGCAAAGGTCACGTGGAAATTAATGACATTGAGCAGATAAAAGGATAGCTTCTATGCCACTGATAGGCTTCGAACATTTTTGTGAAGCGGTAATAGGTGTTTTGAAAGCTACGCTCGATTAGACAGAAAATGGATCGAGACGGAGACTTTTCTTAAGTCAAATCCGTTTGTGACAATTTAAACTTTTGTTAGTTAATTACGATAAGGGAGTTTATCTGAGCCTGGCTATCCGAGTAGAATAGTACATATCTTTTGGAAATATTTGGCTACTATGCAGCCATGCGGATAGTCATGACAGCCTCCTGGAAGACGTTGAATTTATAGGAATGCTTGAGACAACGGTGCCTAGGATCTCTTTTATATTTCCGTTATTATACCGAGCCAAGGTTTAAGCATTTAAAATCTTTATTACCTAGCCTGTTGGCTGTTGTTTTGGTACACAAAAAACTCTATAGTACTTTGGGCATAATAGATCAAATATGGAATCTAGCGGTTATACTGTCTCCCATCTGCTTCCCATCAGACTGGTATCCATCATTTTTTAATAGCTTGGTAAAGAGAGCCAGGTAAACTGAGCTCATTCAAAAAAATTCTGGATTACAGGGCAGAATTGGGGATAACCGCTTCGCTGCAGAAATGAGTGGAATTTACCCCAGTTTGAGAGAATTCATTCTCGAAATCTTAAAGTTTCTAGAACAAACTCGATATTCTGAAGTTCTTCTAAGAGAAAGAGCCGTTCTAAGTGGGTTTCGTATTACGAACTATAGATCGGTTTTGTTTCAAGAACGTTCTGCCTCCAAAGAGATACCAGAATAAACCCCACTTATTGGATCGAAGCCAAATTAAGTTGAATTTCACCCAATTTAAGAGTCTCAATAGCATGAAGTTTATCTCCTTAGATTGTTCAGATAGCAGTGTTGAGGACTAGTTATGTTCTACTAGATCATTAACAGAACCTATTAGTGTAAACCGTTTGTAACGATATTGAAGTAGTTTTTAATGCTTATGTACCATAACAACAATGATTGCTTAGGTTTGTTCATAAAAATACCTTCTGCAGCAATATTTCTGAATTTTCTTTTCTTCTATTTTAAGATTACAGGCCTGGTCAACTCAATTCGGCATTTCAAAATTTTTACAAGCAATTAATGAACGAATAAAAAAACATTCAAATAACAGAAGGACCAGTTAAAACCGATAGTTGGAGTAAAGAAATTTGCGTGTGTGAGGAAAATCAAATAAAATATTCACACAAAAAACACTCATTAATGGCACCTTAAAACCAATTTGTACGTCGTTCGGTAGCAGATTAAACGGGTGTTGCCATAAAGTCCATACAAACCAAAGAACCAAAAACAAATTAAATTATTATTGTGACGAAATCGAACTATATATACCAGGACACAACAAAAACAACAACGTGAATAGCAAAAAACAAAAAAGAATATTGAATGTGATGGTCATCCAGCTCCTATCTGGGATGTGCAATCTGAGGTGAGTATTTTGTATAAGATAGGTCACGCTATTATTTCATGAAGGGGAAGGGAGAGAAATTGTCAGTTTTAATTGAAGCATATTTTTAACAATTTCCTTTACTTTCTCTCTCTCTCTCTCACTTCAAAATATGCCTGCTAAGGATAGACGGGAAAAGCGTATTTATTTTCAAATTATGATTCACATTTGTTTTTATCGCTATTGTTGTTTCTGTTGCTTTTGTTGTAAATATTCATACAAACTACAATATTTATTACAATCATTTCATTTCATTACAAGAAATTCAGTAGCAAGGACTTCCAATTATTTTTGTTTTCGAAATGAACACAAAAAAGGGTTCGGCAGCACTAAATTAAGGTTATCTCCTTCACTTCCTTCGTTTCTTTCTTTAAATTTCCATGTAGTGGGAAGATTTATTACTAAAAAAAAAAATACTTGGCAACGAGGGTAGTTGTGGTGTCAAAAAAAGGGTCAATTATTGTTCGTTTTTACAAACAATATTAATGATTTGAAATTATTTAACAACTTAATCGAAGAAAAGTTTTCGGGCATTTTTTTGTATGGCGTGTTTAATTAATTATTAATTAATGGCAAGCAATTTTTCTTAACAAAAGCAAATTTTCTTTAAGAATGTCACTGTATTAAAGCAGAAATTAATTGATTTGCTTGCCTGCAGAGTATAATTAATTGAAAGCCTTGATTTAAATGTTGGGCCTTTGCTCAATAAGCTGGTAGCACGTATGCATATTCTTTATTGCTGTATATGGCCATAAGAAATTGTGCCCTTCGAATGTAATCTCAATATGCTCCGTTTATCACTGAAAAAATTAAATTCCATAATATGCTCCAATTATATATGTTTTCTCCCTGTCACATATACTATAAGTTTGTTCGAGCGTGGGACACTGATTATCAGGGGTTCTTGAGATCTAATAAACCCACGATCGTCCAGATATTTGCACTGCCTCAAATCCTGGAGAAGGCCAATAAAAACCAACTTGATTATAAAGCAGCATGCGATACCCCGACAAGAGTTTGTGTTTTTGCCACAATTCTGAGATCAATACTTTCTCCGAAGCTGATAAGACGTTAAGCAATTCTTACCGATTCTTTGAGGAAAGAAACCATTACTGTTAATACGGATAAAAAGTCAAGCTGAGTGAAACCATTTCTCCTTACCTATTGATAATGTGGCTGGCTTAAGGAGACGACTACTTAACAGGCAATCTTTTCATCTTAGTCATGAAGAATGCTCTGCGGAGGATGTGGATTCATTACAATGTTAACATTTCTTTTTACAAAAGTGACCAGTTGCTTGCATACATCGCCGACGTTAACGTCATTGAGCTTAGCAAGCCAAATGTCATAAAACAGAACTCATCTACAATCGGCCTGTCAATTAAAGAGCAAAATGAAGGATACACACATAATTGGTTATTAGAACCCTTCAGTCAGGATTATAGACGTAGTTCTCACACTACTCATGTCGAGTGTGTTAATTTTATACATAAGTGGCGGGACCTACAGTTTAAAGTCAACTCCGAACGACAGATTTTTGAGCGACTTTTCATGGCAATTTTTATTTACTCTCAGTGTTTTTGCCAGAAATCTCCTGAGAGGAAGTCGCCGAAGAAATATTTTTCGTTTTGATGTCTGGCCTGGGACTCGAACCCTGACTTTACGTCTAATAAGCCAGCACACTACCTACTAGAGCACGGCGACTTCCGAGGATGAAATGAAGGATATCTCTTCGATAAGAAATATTTTTGTATTGTTGCAGGTATATGGCCCAATTGTTTTCTTCACTTGACCATCGACTCATTGAAAGGAAAGATTTATGCAGGAGTTGTGAATCTATCACTTCCTGTGGTATTCCATTTCCAGACATCTCGGTATAGTACTATTATCTTTTTGCGAACTCCTTTTGACAAGTCAATAAATAATCTGAATAAAGATGCACAGTATTCAACCGTTTCTTTGAATGCTATTCTACGCAGGAGTGAGGCATCTGCAAAACAATGCAATTGCAAGGGTTTTAACGGAGTTCTTAGGACAACACGTACCAATATAATGACAAATTGGTTACATTCTGGTTTTCTTCTTTGACTTCAATAGAGGCCATATATGATCCTTGATAGCCGTTGGTGAATAAACGAAAATTAACAGATGCCTAGATACTGTCATCTTAAATACGAATTCTTGCGAAATATACATAGTTGGATGGGAAGGTACAAAGCCTATACAAACTTCCAGGAAGTGGCCGTAATCCAGTAGGTAGTGTGTTGGCTTATTAGACATGAGGCCACCGTTCAAACCCCAGGCCAGACATTTACAAAACGAAATATGAAAACATATTTGTTCGGCGATTTCCTCTCAGCAGATTTCTGGCAAAAAACTCTGACAATAAAAGAAATTATCAATGAAAAGTTTCTCTAAAATCTGTGGTTTAAAGATCCTGTCACTCATGTATAAAATTAACACACACAACATAAGTGGAGTGAGAACTAAGGTCGTAATCCTGACTGCAGGATTGTAATGAGCAATTGTATGTGTATTTATACAAACGTCCAGATCTCTACAGTGCGTTTTAGGCACCACATAGTGTATAAATGTCTGCTCATACTGCCTGAGAATAAAGACAGCTTGCCATAAAGTCTCATTCCCCGATTAATGGCGGAATATTCTATGGTCTCCATTTGTTTGTTTTATAGGGACAAACTTGCGAAAGGTGTTGCACATTTGCAGGCTGGGTGCCACACTGGAATACCTGATTTGTGATTTGAGCATAGGGATGTCTTTGGTCACATTAAGGATGGAAATTAAGGCAAATATTATATTACATCATGCGATTTATAGTGAGGTATCCATTTTGCAATGCAAATAACTCGAAAGTCTGAATTGATGGCAAATAAGTTTATGTTGAGCGTTTGTGTTAGGGCTGATGGCATAGGAAAGCTGCCACAAAATGGTAAAAGGAGGATATTAATTAACAGCAGTAATACAGAATTCCTAGACTCGAAGAAAGGAAAGGAAAAAAATATAAAATAACACAAGAATTCCAATTTCTTGTAAACATGGATTCCATTTTTTATTCTATGAAAAGCCTCTTATTGCGATAATAAACCTGTTGTTTAAACCCCTGTCCATAGACAGTTTTATTGCTTGTTATGCTCTAGCGAAATATTAAGATCACATTACGTTTGAAAACATTCCAAGAATGTCTAGACAAAGGACTCATTTTTCTTTTAAAATCATACAATATCCGCCAATTATTAATGGATGCTATAAGGAATTTGAGTTAAAAACACATAAAAAAAAATTAACGAAAATAATAATTTTACGAGTTTTTCCCAAACACTTCACCTAACCAAGACAGGCTAGACAGGGAGAGGGTATGCCATGCATTAAATTCATGAATATTCATTTTAAGATTTTTCATAATTTTATGGTCATATTATCTGTCTTATATACATATATCTATGGCCATATGTCATAAATCTGTAGCTAGACAAGGGTACTGGGTGGATCTACATACGTTTCATTCAGTTGTCGCTATTATTCCCTTTAAACGCTGTTATCGGATGCATAAATGAACTTCAAACTTATGGCATCTTAAGGACTTTCTGACTGAAAGAAAATTTAGGAAAAAAAAATATTTCTCCCAATAAAATTACAATGACAGATAGACAGACAGACATCAACGCAATAACAATAGCAATAGCAAGAGATATGTACAATGAGTAAGAATTGTATTTAAAAGTCATAAAAATAGGGCTCATTGGTGTGGTGTGGTATGGTGTGCTGTGGCATGGTATTCAATACAGTGCAACAGCTACGAGTAACGCATTTCATCGATTTTAAACAAGAATTTTTACGACTTTTTATGGCTGTTTTGTGCCACAATAAGTATCTTGAAATTTATGCAGCCTTTAAAGAGATATTATTGTGGTATTTTTATGGCACTCCCTCACACACATTCTCCTATACACATACACATGCACAGACACATATGATTACTTAACACATACGCAAGTATATGGACTGTACGTTTGTGTGTGCGTGTGTGTGTGCATTAGATCAGCGGTAGGTTATATATTTTTTACAGTTACACAGTTGAGAGTTAAAAGATACTAAAGATGAAGCATTAAAATGCATATTCCAACAGTCTCAGCCAGAATCATTTATTCCGTCATTCAGTCAACCGTCCGCATCAATTGAATTGTTTTGGAACAATTGCAACAATGGCAGCAAAAACAACAACAATATCGGCAGCAGCAGCAGTAGTGATAGCAACAATTGAAGTTCAAAATCAACTTAAAAAGTCGTAAAATCTTTATCTCTTGTCTCTCTATCTCTCTCTCCCACACTCTTTCTATCACTATACCTTCTTGGTCTTCTCTAAATCTAGAATTTATTTTAAAATTATTTCCTTTTTCTTGCATTTATTCATTCTGTGTTTTCTTTTTAAAGCATCAGAATATTGTTTTTCGAAAATATTTACTGTCTACAAATAAACACAGATTTTATGAACCATTTTTCAAGTAATTTAAAGACTTCAATGTTAATGTAAAAAGATACAGGCTGCAATGCCAAAAGTCTGGACAGATAATATAAAATTTTGTGAAAGTAATCCTTATAGAGAGAGACAATATTTTGTCACAAAAAGAATGGATTCCTTATTACTAAACCTTATATGGACTTAAATTGTAAACATTTTTATGTACTCCTTGATCACCTGAGAACTTTCTTTACCCCGAATTTATGCAATGATGAGACCGAATTTTACAATTGGAGCCGAAGGTTGCCATAGTTGAGATTACTTCAAAGCCAATGAAGGATTCCTCAATTGCACACCCATAATGCATATCCATCAAATGCACAACTGTCAATACCCATAGCTTACGAGTATTAACAACAAAAACTTCTAATGTTCAGAAGTAATTCTAAATACGAGAAACTGAATCGCATATCATCAACTTAAGAAACAAAGCACTATTAAGAAGACCTACAGATTAGAGCAATAAAACTACTTATAAATAGCAGAGTTATACAAACAACCTCTGGTTTTTCATTAAGGTAGAAGACTTTAAGAGTACCTCCTTACAGTCAATTGCAGGCATAATTCAGATTTGCCAATACATAAGCTCACTCACATTTATTCCTTTGTTGATGATACTGCTTCCCTGAGTGTATATGAGAAGCTTTAGGAAACATCTCAGAAGTTGAAACAATTTGAAATAAAAATGTCTCAAAGAGCTGCTTATCGCTCTGACAAACTTTAGGATGCTGCTTAGTATCAAGAAGACTAATTTCTTGCCTAGTATGTGTTCTAATGGGTTATTGTTATAATTCGAAAATCTATATATTGAGTTCAAGACGATTTCCATTCCGTAGAAGTGTATTTTGAGTCTTAATACATACATACATACATAATTGGCCATTACAACCCTTCAGTCAGGATTACGACCTAGCTTCTCACACCACTTATGCTGTGTGCGTTAATTTTATACATGAGTGGCGGGACCTACACTTTAAAGTCGGCTCCGAACGACAGATTTTTGAGAAGTTTTTCATGGCAATTTTTACTCTCAGAGTCTTTGCCAGAAATCTGCTGAGAGGAAGTCGCCGAAAAAATATTTTTTCGTTTTGATGTCTTATGTTTGATACGAACCCGGGTCTTTTGTCTAATAAGCCAACACACTACCCACTAGACCACGGCGACTTCTAAGTCTTAATGGCCTTATCAAAAGACCGCTTAGGATAGTCTGATGGACGGCTTAAATTTAGTCTTGCTTTAGTTCTCCATTAAAAGTAAAAATACTTTCCACATATTCACATAGCTAAGTGGAGGCCCTCTCCTTGCAAGCTTATCTATTTGAGACAGACACTAATAAACATACATAATTGACCATTACAATCCTTCAGTCAGTATTACAACATAGCTACTCAATCCACTTAGGTTGTGTGTATTAATGCATTACTCAAGAGTGTTTAAAGTCGGTTCCAGATGAGGGATTTTTGGGGAAACTTTTTAATGGCTTTTGCCAGAAATTTGCTATCGCCGAGGAATAAATTTGTTCGTATTTCATTTAGTTGGCGATGTCTGACCTGGCGTTCGAAACGTGTTCTCATGTCCAATAAGGCCAGCACACTACTATTACGGCGGCTTTAAAAGTTATGCAATATAATCAAAATCGCTTGTGTTGAAAACTCCTCTAGGTCATAATGTCAAACACTCCCAATTTTCGAATCTAGTGACTTTTTCATAATTCATTTTGGGTTTTCCGAGCCCCATATGCAATAAATGTATGTAGACAGTCTGCAGAAAAGTCTAGTATTCAGATGGCGGGCCGATTGCCAAATATTATTGATATATAGTGTTCGTTATAATTTCTATCCAAATTGAATGTGTCGATACCATAGATTTCCGCCTGGAAGATGTATGTAGAATACTTCATTCAATAACCAAGATCAGTTCTTGAGTTATACGTATATCACAAAATTCTGCCTCTTTAAGATTACTTCATTCACATTTCCACAATTCTTAGGGTATACTTTTTAGGGCAATACCATCTCTACATGATAATAATACCGAGCGTTGCCTGTTTTAAAATTGTAAACTTTATTTCCTACAGATTTTACATTGTAAATAACAAATTAAACTATCAGCAGCAACTCTCTGTTACAAATATTTTCCAAAGATTAGACTTTTATTTATTCACACTAAACCCTACAGTAACTCTAATTTTAAATTGTGTTCCTTAATAAGAAAACATAATAAGAGAATCTCTTTTAATTGTAATACAATGTTATTATTTTGATCTACTTAAAGTATTACAAAAATTAAAAAAAAAATTAATAACAATTGTAAAGGATTTTAAATAAACAAATTTGACAGACGTACATAAGTATGTACATTAGGGTGGCCCCAAAATAAAAGTTGTGAATGTTCTCGACTAACATTTTTTATATTGATGCCCATTACATATATGAATTGAGTTAACAGAGGTTGTCAGATAGAGAAGAAATTAGGCTTAAAAAAATTTTAATAAAAATTGAACTAAACTGAATTTTGGAAAATGGAAAAAACCATTTTGGTTAAATTACAAAGAAATTTCAACAATTTAGTTAAGTAAATTCTATGAAAAAATTAAAAAAACAAAAATTTTGTCCAAAATATTCAATATTTTTGAATTTTCTAAATATTTTTTTAAATTTCTGATAATCTATTGAAAGCGCCTCTTAAAGACCTTTCATATGATACCAAATTTATATATAGTTCTTTTGGAAGAAATATAAAAAAAACCAAAAAATCTCAAAAAAGGACCTTTTTATCCTTTTATCCAGCTCACCAAATATTGATCCCAGGACGAAAAAATTGAGAAACATAGTCTTATAATGAATCAAACTTTCATTTTAGTTAGGAACATCTATACCTTATTTTTCCTCTATACAAACGGGGCCACCCTAATGTATATACATGCTCATGTATGTAATGTAAAGAATCTTAAGAACACATGCTTATTAGTACCATTACAGAGTTGTATGTGTAAATTCAAAAAAAAAAAAAGAAAAAGAGAGAAGAATTAAAAATTTTATGATTTTTCTTTTTAAAACTTTTTGTTTTCTGCTAGAAGAGCATCATAAAACAATGGGTTGTCCTTTCATTCTTTGATTTTTAAACAATAACGACTACAATCTTAAATAAATTATTACAAAATATTTATGTGTGTATGTGTGTAAATGTGTTATTTAATTGCAATTCACTAGTCATTATTTATTGTGAAAGAATTTTTTGATTATTTACTTGAGTTTAACAGCAAAACAAATACAAACAAAACTGATACCCATAGTAACTTTACAGTTAATAAACTAAAGTAACTCTCTCTCTCTCTCTGACTCATCCTCTCTGAGTTGCTTTTTTATTTTACTACATGTATTGAGCAGTGTTTTTTACATTTTATAATTGCAACAAAGTATTTTCCTTCGTATGTGTGTGGGTGGCTACGTTTGAAATCCCTGTAGGAAATCAAACTAATTTTAAAGTAATTTGAAACTGGTTTTTTAATAAGCACATCTAGTGGATTAAGTAACTTTTTTTCTTGTCGCCGACTCATTATTTTAACATAGGCATGTCATAGGCGGTAGTCAATTGGTTACATATGTAACAGTTAAAGAGAGTGTCTGCAAGATTTGTTGTTGACTGTATTTGTGTAAAAGAGTAGTCAATGCAGTGTTTACATTGTGTTTACATATTTTGATTAATATTACGTTTTTATTTAAAATTTTTTATAAATTTTTTATTTTAAATTCCATAAAGTTTAAAAAGGATTTCTTTAAGGAAAAAAATATGCAAATAAATATAAGACAAAACACTTGATTTTTGTACATGCCAAGTAAACAAACTACAGTAGCGTTCAGTTCATTTCATTGGATTAAAATCTCTCACATATTGTTCTTGTATGATTTATCCCATTTCTATATGCTTGAAGTCGCCGTGGTCTAGTAGGTAGTGTGTTGGTTTATTAAACGTAAAGCCACTGTTCGAGTCCCAGGCCAGACATCAAAATAAAAGACAAAAAAAGTATTTTTTCTCTCCTCTCTCTTTCCTGTCGTTCGGAGTCGACTTTAAACAGTAGGTCCCGCCACTCTTGTATAAAATTAACACACACAACATAAGTAGTGTGAGAAACTAGGTCAATAAGCCTGACTGAAGGGTTGTAATGAACAATTATGTATGTATGTATGTATGCTTGATAGCACTCTAGCATCAAATACAGTCTTATCAACTACCGGTTCTTTCATTAAAAGCTTTCTGTTTTTAAATTTAAATCATAACAGAATGTATGTGAAAGAGCATTAATTTGCTACACATTTGAAAGACCAACTGATACCAATATGAGTGGAATAAAACCCCACCGAATATTTGCCACGGTTACTCTGAGCGATGCGCATTCGAAAAGTCAAATTTTCTATGGCTCTGCTTGCATCAGATTGAATTTGACTGTTGCGTAATAGATTATTTTGGCTTTGTGATTTGTGTTTACTTAGCATACACTTCAGACTTTAGAAAATACCACAAAAAAGTCTAATGCGGTCAAATTGTATGGTCTCGATGGCTTGTTTACGTCACCTCCGCGTTAGATTGCCATGCCCTCAAATTGCTTGTAGAGAATATCCAATGGGGTGAGATATATGTGGTACATATCACTGTTGTGAGGCCCTATGCTCCTAGAGGAGTAAAAGGAACATATACGTATATATATATCACTGTTGTGTTGAACACTTGTCCTTTGTGTCCAGATTATCCAATGCAGGTTAAAAAAGGTTGCTAATTTTTGTCTTATAGTGCTAGGCGTTGACATTGATGACCATTCTCAAAGATGAAGAACTGGGTGGTGTTGGATCTTAACATAACATAATATATTTGATTATTACAAGCCTCCAGTCAGGATTACGACCTAGCTCCTCACGGCATTTACGTTGGGTGTGTTAATTTTTATACAAGAGGGGCGAGACCTACAAACTAAAGTCGACTCCGATCGACAAATTTTTAAGAAACTTTTCAAGGCAGTTATATTTACTCGCAAAGTTTTTGCCAGGAATCTGCAGGGATAAAGTTGCAGAACAAATATATTTCCAAATTTAGTTTTGTTGGGGATGTCTGGCCTAGGACTTGGACCGTGGCCTTAGACACGACTTAAAAGGCATGGCTATCAAGTGGATTATTTCAGCCTAAATGTTGAATAATCCATCCATAAGCTGCTGGCCACTCAAAGAAGATAATTTCATTAATGAGTAGCATAAGAATAGAACTACAATCCATTATATTTGTATAGAGCAGGGGTTACCATTTCATAGCACAATTGTGCAGAGAGAATTCACACATATTACTTAAAATATATGTTTTATTAAAATATATGTTTTAAAACACATTTTGATTGTTTTAATAGTCAAGTAAATAATTTACATAATGTGGGAAGAGAACAACTTTTGGACAAATTAAAAAGAGAGAAAATTTATAAACAAAAATTAGTACCCAGCAAATATCTAAAAAATATTACCTAATTATTAAATCAAAGATGATGACTTTATGTATGTTGATGAAATGAAAATCAAAATAGGGTATTATATTACTAAGATTTTTCTATGACTGTAAGTTCTGAACTTATTTTCTCTCTCTTACTCACTAATGTAAAAACAAAAAATTTATGGTAACCCCTGGTATAGAGACAACGGTCGATAATATCAATCATCTGCTCTCCTTGAAAAAAACTTAATTAACGGAACTAAAAAAAGAAAGAAAAATAATAACGGAACTGATAATTAAAAGACATTTGAAATTATGACTGACCGTGTTACTCTGTTCATGATATAAAACCCATTAAATTCTAAAAAGTAAATAAAATATGTTTTAATAGATCCATTAAGACCATTAACCAAATAACTATTGCAGGAAATTTTATTTTTTATTATCTTCCATAATAAAACAATTTTTTAAAAAGCGAAAGAGAATAAAACTTTAATTTTAATAAACTTCCGTTTTTGAGCATTAAAGTGACATAATAAATCTTTTGTTTTAAGATAGTTTTTTTTCTTAAAACAAATTCCAAAGATGTCTTCAAAAACTGTATTGACATCAAATGCAATAAAATAATATTTACAACAACAACACCAATACCAATATAAAGGCTATTTTTACAAAGAAATACAACAAACAGAAGAAATATAAAATATTTACACACTAATCAAGAGGTCTATGTATTTGGACTTTATTTTGTTAAAAAATTTTTTGGTTTTAAATTTAAAATCCTTTTAAAGTAAAACACACATACACATACACTTACACGCGTATGAATAAAGTAAAAATGTAATAGTAACGGAGTGAAAAAAATTAATTCAAACACGGTTGTACAAATTGATGTACAAAAATCAACATTTAATGGCTGGCCATTAAATGACTCCCTCATAAAAGCTCATCAACAAAAGTGATGCCACCAATAATAACAACAACGACATTGTCAACATCACCATCAACATCATCATTATTCTCATCATTTTTATAAGAGATTTATTCTCTCATTATTCTTCACATCACTGAGATTCATTACAAGCAAAATAAAGAGAGAGAGAGAGAAGAATAAATATACCGTTATTGGTTTGTTGCGCGTCTCTTTGATATTCTCCTCGTGGTGTAGTAGAATGTGATGTAATAAGTAAGAGACACGTCGATCATAAAAATGTTGTTGTTGTTGTTGTTATAAAAAGTCTATAAATCTTGTTGTTATTGCCATTATAATGACATTAAAAGTCAAGTCATCATAATAATCAGGTAAAAGTCGTGCTCTACATACAATAATTATTCAACATTAAAAATAAAAGCAAGTACACACGCTCTCACGCACACAAACAGAACGGCAGAGAGAGAGAGAGAGGGAGGGAGAGAAAAAAAGGCAACATGAGCAACAGAATTGTTGTTTAACCCTTTTGCTTTACAAAAATAATTTCTCGCACAGAACAATCACAGGCTCCTTTTCTTGAAAAATAATAATTTAAGGTGCGTGAAAAGTAAGCAGAGAAATTACTTTAGAAGACGAGCGAAAAAAAATCGCAGCAAAAAACAAAAAAAAAGAAAATCCCATGCAACAGTGATAATTTGTTAACATTACATAAAATAAAGGGAAATGAGGGAAAATATTTGTACCTTTTAATGGCATTTCTTATGGTTGTTTTTGGGAGTGTAAGACATTAAAATTATAGCAGCGCTGTGATACAGGCACGTACATACATACATATATGAGGAGTACACAATCAACTGGAGAAGATATTAAATCGGGTTTTTTTTTCTAAAGCCATTAAATATTTTAACCGCCGAAAATTTGACAAATTTTATATTCAATTTTAAATCATAAATTTTATGCTACAGAAAAGAGTTGCCAGATTAACACAAATTTTAAAATACAATCTTCATAACACACAGCCTTCATACCCTAACAAGGAGAACAATTTAAAATTTCATAAGTTTATCGCACCTAATATATGGTCTATAATAAGAATAAAATCCAGAACTCTGCTCCACGTCAACAAGGACAAATTGCTCTTCACTACCTGCTGTTTATCTAGTACTTTCCTCCTGAAATTAGTTGACGCCACACAGATTCTGTTTATGTATGTATGTATGTATGTCATCGGCCTTATCATAAAATCTAAACTTTGAGTTACAGATGATTCCCCTTCTAAACAAGTTTTCTTTGTGTGTACAGTGGCCTTTGAAGAGATTGCTTATTAACCTCAGGTTGCTCTCCTTATATTGTAATTACCCAACAAAATTTTTGATTGCCTCTAACATATTTGGTTCGAGAAGAGTCTTTGCCTTTCTTTATTTTCCATGTCAATGAGTATACCTTTCCAAGAAACTGTTTTCACTTCACTAGCTGATTTTGCTTGATTGACGGTACAATACTATCCTCATAAAAGCTGGTCGGTGTTACATCTATTCTCAAGCCTGCGAAGGTATGCTAATGAATCTTACATACATACATAATTGGCCATTACAACCCTTCAGTCAGGATTACGAACTAGCTTCTCACACCACTTATGTTGTGTGCGTTAATTTTGTACATGAGTGGCGGGACCTATAGTTTAAAGTCGACTCCGAACGACAGATTTTTGAGAAGCTTTTCATGGCAATTTTTACTCTCAGAGTCTTTGCCAGAAATCTGCTGAGGGAAGTCGCCGAAGAAATATTTTTTCGTTTTGATGTCTGACCTGGGATTCGAACCCGGGCCTTTCGTCTAATAAGCCAACACACTACCCACTAGACCACGGCCAATGAATCTTAACTATTTTTAAAGAGTACGTAGCCTCTATTCACTTTTATTATCTAATTTCGTTGCAAAGAATTTTCCAAATTCATATAACGTACTGGTTCTAACAAGGAAATTTCATATATCTTCCAATTTTCCTAAACATAGTCTCCAAAGTAAAGATCATCACTCCCATTAGCAACGGAATTAAATCCAACTGAGCGCCTCCAGTCCTGCTTTAAGACAGATTTTTAAAGCTCCTCTTATACCAACACACGGTAGTTCTGTATCTTGTTCACCTCAATTAGAACTGCTTTAGTCTGCCTAAGGAATGGCCTTATAGGTCACTATTAGCATGACCATCATGGCATACATTCAGCAAATAATTCCTTGCCACATCCCCAGGATTTCTCAGAAGGCCTTCTATCACTAAAACACGTCTGACATGTCCTGAAATGCTTTCTCTATGAGTTCTTCATAGCAATTTACAATCCAGTGATATTCCCAGATGATGTCACCATAGTCTAGTGGGTAGTGTGTTGGCTGATTAGACGTAAAGCCAGGGTTCGAGCCCCAGGCCAGACCTCAAAACAAAATACAAATAGTTCTTCTTCGACGATTTACTCTCACCAGATTTCAGGCAAAAACTCTGAGAGTAAATAAAATTGCCATGAAAAAGTTTCTCAAAACAATCTGTCGTTCGGAGTCGACTTTACTTATGTACAAAATTAACATACACAACATAAGTGGTGTGAGAAACTAGATCCATAGTCCTGATTAAAGAGCTGTAATGACCAATTATGTATGTGTATGATATTCCCAGATAGATGTAATATTTAGAAATATTTATTCTTCTTATAAAAGCAGCTATTCCGGACTGTCCAGGTGAATCCTCCCTTAAATATGGCTCAGTACGAGTTACTCACGAATTGCCACAAGAAATATTCTTTGGCAAGCCCATAAATGTAAAGTTTACTGCGGTATAACTTATATTGCTAGGCATTCCAGAATTCAGAGGTCCCTACTCCAGAAAAAAGCTGAAAAGTTTCCTTTCAGCAGAGTGCTGGCAAAAGTGCTGTGAGTAAACTAACTGTCATGAATAACTTTCTAAATCTGTCAGTTAGAGTTGATGTTAAATTATAGTTCATGAATAAATTAACACTCACATAACATGGGTGATATGAGAAGGTTGAGCCTAGTCAAATCTAAAGTAAGTAAGTAACCTCTTTGAATTTCTTTCCCCAAATCTGGCAACATTATTAGCCCTTTAACAACAAAAGTGCCGCAATTTTATGACTGGATTATAGAATTCCAGAAAAAAAGTCCTAAAAATCATAAAATATTCAGGCATCCGAGTGATGTTTCTCCCCCAAAAGAAAGAATGAAAAAAATCAGTGTCAACAATCGCATAAATTGTAAGAATTTTTTGTTGTTATTGCTGTTGTTGTTTGTGGCAACGACATCGATTGTTTAATTACCGCTAAAGGGCACGTTTTAGTGTGATGACAACGACTTGTTAATTCAGGTGATTTGGGCAATTTAATGTCAACGATGTGTGTCGCCAATGTTTATTAAATTATTTCCATTGCTTTTTTCTCCCTATGCTCTCTGTCAATGTTCAGATGTGTTCAGTTTTTTTCCTTCCAGAAATAAAAACGAAATGCAACGAATTATGGTTTTATTTCTGTTCCAAAAAAAAACCTAAAAAAAATTCAAGGGAAATTATTGTAAAACGTTTAAAATAAACAAAAAAGAAAACAAAGCATGATGATAAATGAAGGGAAAACAACATAAAAAACTACAACAACAAAAAACAATAACAACAATAATAAAACATTTGACACTAAAGGCCTTAAATAATACGCATCTACAAATACATACATAAGGACACGGACACATAGGAACACTAAGGCGTTGTTTTTTCTTTTTTGTTCTCTTTCAAAAATAAATTCAACACTATGTTGATCTTGTATATGTGTGAGAATGAGTTTGTGAGTGTGTGTTAGTGGATTTGTGTATTTTTATTGTAATTTAACAGGGTGTGATGTGATGTGTTTAACTGTGAATTGATCGTATCTGTTGTTTGGCTGCACTTTTCTCTTTTAAGCGTCACATAATCACACAGATGACACTGTTTGTCAACACCAATGACAACAATTCGTAATTCTCACATAAACACATATACACACAACTACATATAAAAGTGAAATGATTCTCTTCAATGTTGTTGTTGTTGTTTTTATTATTATTAAATAGCAATTGAATAATAATGGAATGCATTACAAAAATATTTTAATGTTTTACGAGTTCATATTTTTGGAATTAAAACAAAGAAAAATAAATGAGAAGTAATTCCTTAAAAAGAAATTTTAACGATCCCCTGTTTAAAACAAAGTGATGATAAGGATAAGAAAAGTTTTAAATTGATTGCTGAAACCTTTTAAACAATATAGATATGTATGTAAGAACTTATAAATTCTTCTTTATTATTTAATATTTTTCCCCACAAATAAAAAAAATCAAAAAAATATCATGATACTGAGCCATCGCTCCTCTTCTGAATTTTTTTTTGGAAATAATCATTTTGGTATTGCAGTTACCGTCTTCTAAAAGGAACTTACAAACTTTAACAACTGATAACGACCTTTTTGCTTTAATATCTGTGAAATTGTTTGCCATTTATTCCACAACGCGTGCAAGTAATAAAAACACCACACTCTTCATCTATATCGATCGCCATAATCAGCATATCGAGAGGACTTCTTAGGATATAGTGGATAAATACTAGTCCATTTGTGCACTTAACAATCGAACAATACCCGTAAGTCCACGATGTGCAAGATTTGTCGAAAGCATTGCCTCTGTCCATGAGAATGAGCAGGAGAATGCAAGACAGTCGATTACACCTCGCTCACAGGATTCTGCCTTTTGCAAACCATAAAAAATTTTTGTTTCAATTAAAAACTTTCTTTAGGTAATTTTTCGATAATAAGAGTTTTCGATAACATAAAATTTCTATAAGAAATGCCTTTGGAATTATCGATAATAAGAATTTTAAGGTTTTTATTTCGATAACAAATTTCTCTTATGGATATTTTTCGATAACAATAATTTTTCTATAGAAAATTTTAGTTTTTTTCTTTATAAAAATTTTAGTTATCGAAAAATTTTCTAAAGAATTTATTGTTATCGAAAAATTTTGTTTTATATATAGCAATTTGTTATCGAAAAAAATCTTAAAATTTTTATTATCCATAATTTCGGAAATTTCAAAAGCGTTTCTTATAGAAATTTTATGTTATCGAAAAATTACCTATAGAATGTTTTTTAATTGAAACAAAAATTTTCGAAAATTTCAAATGCATTTGTTATAGAAAATGTTTATTATCGAAAAATTTCCTATTTTTTTTTTAATTAAAAGAAAAATTTTCTAATTTTTTTGAAAGTTTTTTTATTGAAAGATAATTTTCTATAGTTATCGTTATTATTTAGTTGTAGTTATTATTTTGGTTATCGAAAAATTTGTATATAGAAAATTTTCGATAACTAACATTTTTATATAGAAACTAATCAATAAAAATTATTCTATTACGAAATTAGCTTTAATCTCTTACGAAATATTATACTTTCTTCAATTCCTCACATCTGTTCCTCTATTATTTTTTTCAATTGGTTTTTTCATTTCCCTACTAAAGATGTCTCCCTTCCTGTACGTGAGCTACCCAGTGCATGAGTGCATATGTATAAGTTGATTTTGTTATTGTAAACCATTGTTTATATACTCGTAGAGTGTGTTGTGTGGTGTTGTGATTGCGTGATTATCATATGATCGATCATTTATCATTCATTCAATTATTATGTGACGACTGTTGTTGGTTGTACTCTCTGTATTCATTACAGAGTGTTGACAGATGAGATCATGTCATCAGCATCTTCGACATGAACTTTTTTCTTTTCTTTTCTTCTCCTTTCCTTTTTTTTCTTATTACTGGAACACAATTTAAAAATTTTGTTTTCTTTGGGTGGCCTCCGCTCTTCTCCTCCTCTTTCACTGTTGGCTTGTCATTGTGACATGTGAACAGCATTAAATAATATTTCATTCGGTGTTTTCATTTCTCCTCTTCGTTTCTCATTAAAAATGCATTTTAATTTGTTAAAAATCTTTGTGTGTGCTTGGGTGTTTCCCTCTATAATACGATGTAAATTTTAAGGTTGTTTTTATAGCTGGAGTGGGATTAGAACACCACAGTCTCTATTAATTATGCTTTTATGCCTTATGCATAAATAATTGAATTTCAAGGGAAAAAATCTTTCGTCTGTTGGCACTCTTTAGCCCTTTATTTTGTCGCCTGTCGTATTCTCTTTGTTTTTGCTTAGTTTCAGATTCCGTGTTGATACCTTAAATTTGTCTTGTGGTAACAGTTGTGGTGGTGCGTGTTAAGTTTTGTTTTTTTTTAGCAGTGATTTGGAGCCGTTTTTAATTGGATTTTTTTTAATTTTAATAAAATAATTAGTTACAATAATTTTAGAGAATTTTTGTATAAAATTCGATAAAATAATTTTTATTATCGAAAATATATAGAAAATTATTCTAATTTTTGTCATTGAAATATCTAGAGAATAATTTTTGACATTGAATGTTAATGAATAATTGTTATTATCGAAAAGTTTTCTATAGAAAATTATTCTAATTTACGTTATCGATAAATTTTTTATAGAATAATTTTTGTTATCGATAAATTTTTTACAGAATAATATTTGTTATCAAAAAATGTTCTATAGAATAAGTTTCGTTATCAAAAATTTTTCCATAGAATAAGTTTTGTTTTCGTGAAATTATCCATTATCTAATTTTTGTTATCGATAAATTTTTTATAGAATAATTTTTACATTGAATGTTAATGAATAATTGTTATTATCGAAAAGTTTTCCATAGAAAATTATTCTAATTTTTGTTATCGATAAATTTTTTATTGAATAATTTTTGTTATCGAAAAATGTTCTATAGAATAAGTTTTGTTCTCAAAAATTTTTATTCATAAACTAATTTTTGTAATCGTAAAATTTTCTATAGAATAATTTTTGTAATCGTAAAATTTTCTATAGAATAATTTTTGTAATCGTAAAATTTTCTATAGAATAATTTTTGTAATCGTAAAATTTTCTATAGAATAATTTTTGCAATCGTAAAATTTTCTATAGAATAATTTTTGTAATCGTAAAATTTTCTATAGAATAATTTTTGTAATCGTAAAATTTTCTATAGAATAATTTTTGTTATCGACAAATTTTCCATAGAATAAGAAAGAAAAGTTTTCTATAGAAAATTATTATAATTTTTTTTATCGATAAAATTTTTATGGAATAATTTTTGTTATCGATACATTTTTTATAGAACAATATTTGTTATCGAAAAATGTTCTATTGTTATCGATAAATATTCTATAGGATTATTTTTGTTATCGAAAAATGGTATGGCTATAGAATATGTTTTGCTATCAAAAATTTTACTATAGAATAAGTTTAGTTTTCGGGAAATTAACTATAAAATAATGTTTCCATAAATTAATTTTTATTATAGAGAAATATTCTATAGAATAATTTTTATCATCGAGAATTTTTCTAAAGCATAATTTTAATTATCGAAAAATTTTCTATAGAATAATTTTAATTATCGAAAAATTTTTTATGGAATAATTTTTATTATCGAGAAATTTTCTATAGAACAATTTTTACCGTCGAAAAATTTTCTATAGAATCAATTTTTACTATCGATAAATTATCTAGATATTATAGATATTAATTTTTTATTCTACAAAGAATTTTGGTTACTAAAAAATATTTATCGATAATTCCTTTACAGAATAATTTCTCCATTTTTCAAAATTAAAAATTCGAATGAATTGCATCAATTTGAAAATTCTTAAACCGGAAACCTTTGTTATCGAACATTTATTGCTTGTGCTCCATGTTGGAGTTTCTCAAAATGTACCGTGCTTTATATAAATGAAAAATAGGCAGAAAAAAAGAGAAAGACAGAAGGGAAGAGAAGAAAAGAAAAAAAAAATATTCAATAAAAACAATGTATCCTGAAAACCGTAACATTTGTTTGTTTAACATTTAAAGCCATACATTTTACAGATTCCAGTGCCAAAAATTAATTTTGGCAAATCACCAGAAAAAAGTGAATAATTTCACAAAAACGGAGGAAAAACAACAAGAAAAAAAAAAATCTTAAACTACAGTAAATACAAGCGGCCTAACGTTCGTTCCTTAGTTGATTAAAAAGAATCGAAAAAAAAGCGAATAGAATTACGGTGAAACAACAATAGTAACAACAAAGGAAAACAAAGGAAATGAAAATGAGGAGAAGAAACTGAATCTGTATTCATATTCAAATAGTGTTTGTATGCAAGTCTGTGTGAAATGATGGACTAGAATTTATGGGTATGGCTGACAGTCTGCTCCAGCCTCTTGGGCATATGATGGCACCACTTGTTGTATGGTGCCCAAAACCAATAATGTTCTACAATCAAACACTGGACAATAGACAGAAAAAATCGAGAAAAAAATATGAGAAAAACACTGTGGTATTCATACATGCATTATTCTCTCCAAAACGGAAACAGTAGCAACATTTCCTGGTAAAAAAAAGTATATTTTTGGAATTAAAAATGAAATTGGTAAGTGATTATCGATAAAATACCCTACCGATTAACCAATTTTTTATTGTTTGCAAATAACTTTTTCGATAACATAAATTTTTTATACTCATTTTTCTTTATAACCTTAAAAACGATCTTTTTTTATGATTTTGACGATAGCATCTTAAGTTTTTAAATGTACATATATATTTTCGATAAATATTGCGATAAATAACTATAAACATTTCGATAAAATCACTGCTATTATATAGAAAATCATGATATGATATTATGGAATATTTCGATAAAATACTAATTTGCTAAAACGAAATTATAATTTAGATAAATTTTCGATAATTACGATATAGAAACAATTTTCGATAACATCCTAAGTAATTCTTAATGTTATCGAAAACTTATCTAACATATATGAGATTTTTTATAACAAAACTTACCTTTATGTTGTGTATAACGAATTGATAACTTTACTGCAAAACTAAAGACTGCCTTGCATTTAAAGTAGCGCAACGTTTAAAAACCATATTCAAGTTTCCATAACCCAATAACGAGTAAATATTCTTTTCTCTTTTTAATGGCCTTACATAAACGAAGAGAGAGAGGAAGAGAAAGAGCGGTTAAGAGATGGCTGGTGTACAAGAGCAACAAGGATTTAAAGCAACACCATATTTAAAGTGTAGACAGAGCTCAATATTGCACAAGTACAAGCACAGGCATACACTCACTCTCACCCAACTGAATGAAGAAACCCAGGTTGTGTGCATGCTGTACACAGTTTATGTGTTTTAAAAAGAAACGCCAGCATGCAGAGTGAGTTAGAACTGGCGCCCTTTAGGCCAACATTGACACCGTGTTCTGTGGCTAAACGGTTGACTAGTTACTGCATCATTGATGGTCATTATTTGGCACAAAACTCTTCTCCTGCCTCCTTTATTTTCTTTACTTTACTTTCCCTTCCTCTTTTTTCTCTGTTGTTTTTCATTTGGATTTTAGTTTTTATCCTTTCGTACTTGTTCTTGTTGAATGAATGAATGAATATACAAACATGGCCATGTCTACATACATATGAAGTATGTTCCTCTGTTCAGTGTATAGAAATGCTACCATTAGGTCACCGACAATAAACCCCGATGGTGTAAATCTGCGTTGTTTGCAACTGCCACTATTACTGTGTTCAACACATTATTTCGATATTCTGGCTTGGCATAGCATATCAGGGACAAGCGACGAGTTAATGTGGCCATGTGTATGTGTCCTTTGGAATTCCTTTAGGAGTTTTAATGTATTTACTAATGGTCACTTTTACAAGCTGCTCCATCTTGCTTCCTTCACAACTTGTGCCATATCTTCAAGCGATGTGTGTTAATCCATAATATTTACTAAATACAGGTACTTTTATGGCATTCCACCCAAATAAATATTTTCCAAATTAAACTGGTCCTTTGGTCTGGACTGGTCTGGTCTGCTACTTAAAACATTCTAAGCCTGGTTGTATATGGGCTTCCTGTTCCCTATCTGCTGTTGCCCCTATGCATGTTGGCCATAAAAAATTCTTATCGGCTTCCGTGTTTGCCACAAATGCGAACGTGTTCCTTTGTATGTGAACCGGGCCGGTCTGTCCGTCTGTTGCCAAAAAGGACCATCTGTTATAAAGCCATCCATAAGAATGTTTGCATGTGTCTGTGTCTTCTTTTATTGAGAGAATTAAAAATTGTTTGTTGGACGTCCTTCTGTTGCTATTGCTACTACTGTTGTTGTTGCCATTACCGTTTCCCAATGAATTTGGAAATTTGATTGTTTGGCATTTAAAACATCAATTGCCAGCATTTGCCTTTGTTTTGGCAAATTTTTTCTTTCCGATTCATTTTCGGTCTTTGGAATCCCTTTTTTTTGTCTCTTTGCAGATCCTGTTTGTATTAATTAATCATTTGAGTTACTTTACCTGATTTAATTGTTGAACCTTAATTTTCAAAAAAAAAAAGGGGGAAGAATCAAAATCATTACATTTTCAAATTGAGGTAATTTAAAACAGATTTTTAAATTTGGAATTTAAGAAATGTGAAGCCAATAATTTCCTGGTTATTGGTAGTCACTTATCATATAAAATTAACGTTTTGGAAAATTTTTGCTGTATTAAGTCATGTAAATCATGTTTTCAAGGATTCAAATTTATGATGTTTTTTTCAACAGTAAACTTATATGAGGTTTTGGCCTGGCGGAGATAAAAATTTTTTGGTCTGCTCATCTTTTTTATGAGTGCCTAGTGTGCATATTAAATCATTTTAATTACAATGGAAAATATTTTTGGTGCAATAATTCGATAATTTGGCCTACACGTGGATACATCTGACAACAGAATGAGACTGTGCCATATCAATTGTTTCAGCAGCATTCGATTTCTGAAAGAGATATTCAATGGAAGCCATTGTTCTAATGTGTAAGACATACGTATGTACAGTAGCGAGCACAAAAAATGCAACGTTGGGTAAAATTATCTTTAAGTGCGATAATTTAAAAAAAATGGTGACCAGTTCAAAATATTTCTTTGGGTTATTAATCCCTACAGTTATAGATACCTATTATCAATAACATTATGTAAATATTTTTAATTAATGATATATTATTTTGTCATTTATTAAAAAGAGTGCGAATTTCATGGGAGCAATAAAAATGCAACAGCATAAATTTTAATGTGTTTATTTAAATTAAATAGTAATTCTTACAAAAAAAATCTTAAAATTAATATTTAGTGGCGTAGCCCTTATTTTTTATGACTTCTTGCAACCTAGAAGGCATAGAGTCGACTAAAGCTATTAATGTGTTAATGGATATTTTCTCCCATTCACTTTTCAAAATTTCTTCTAATTGCCTCTTATTTGACGGATGTTTCCTCTTAACTTCCCGATCTAATAGCTCCCATAGATTTTCTATGGGGTTTAGATCGGGAGACTGTGATGGCCAATCCAAAACATTGACATCATTGTCGCTTAAAAAGTTTCGAGCTAAGCGACTTGAGTGCTTTGGATCGTTATCCTGTTGGAATATGCTACCAGGAGGCATTTTTTCCCGCAGATGAGGAAGCATGTGTTCTCCAAGGATTTCACAGTACTTCTTGGCGTTCATTTTTCCTTCGATTTGAGTTAAGGGACCTACCCCATCACGGGAAAACGCACCTGTAAATACGTGACGTAAAATCAATAATTTTTTTTAAACATATCGTTCCTTACCCCACACCATTATTGATCCACCGCCATGTTTTACGGTTGGAAGTTGATATCTTGGAGAATATCTCTGTCCAGGCGGTCTTCGAGCAAATTTTATCCCATCGGAGCCAAACAAATTAAATTTGCTTTCATCGCTCCACAAGACTTTAGCCCATTGTTCATTTGACCAATCCTTGTAACGTTTTGCAAATTCCAGGCGCTTCTTTTTATTGATTGCACTGATGAGAGGTTTCTTTGCGGGTCGTCTCGCATGCAAATTAGCCTCTTTCAACCTACGGCGAACAATAGAAACTCCTATAGAGACTCCCATTTGCTCATTTGCGAAATTAGCAATGTCCACTGCGGTCTTTTGTGGATCTTTTTTAACCAGTGCAATCATCTGGCGGTCTTGGCGAGAGGTAGTTATTCGAGGATTACCACTACCTGTTTCCTTTCCACACTATTTCTCAAGGAAAATCGAGATTTAATCCGATATACGGTTAATTGATTTACACCAAAGTGATGTCCAACTTCACGCATGGATTTTCCTTCTTCTAAGGCTTTAATGATTGCAATTTTTCTGTCAGCTGAGAGCTGCTTCTATTACAAAACACATGTTGTATAACTTATTTAAAAAAAGAAATTTTCAATTATAATTAAATAAATAACTTACTTTAACTATTTTTTTATTATGTTGCATTTTTTTTGCTCGCTAAAAATTTGCACTTTTTTCACTAATTCAAAAATATTTAACTTTTTAAAGCAGAATTTGGAATAAACTGTGGTTACTTTGAAAACTTATAATTGAAAGAATTAACAGCAAAACAAAATAGATAAATTAGTTACCGTTATTTTGAAACAGATCTTATTAAAGATCATATGGCACAGTGTTGCATTTTTTGTGCTCGCTACTGTATGTTCTGGAAAGCCAACATACGGATTTTTATTTCTTCGTAACTAAGATTTGAACTCGGTTTAGTTTAGTGAAAAGTGCAATGATTATAGCATAATGGAAGCTGATCCTCGCTAAACAGGCTACTGCTTTCACAACTTAACTCTCTCGAATACTGCAAAGTACCACTCTTATCTGCTATTGCCACCACACTCGGTTTTCAGATATCTTTAATGCCTACCTTAGGTACCGTAGGTACTTAAGGCACGACCAGAAAGTTGTGAAGCTATTACAGAAATAATCACTGCATGGCGACTCTACACTCTGTGAGAAGAGGGGAGATATTTTCGTATTTTCTATCAAAAGAGGAAGTAAGTGGACAGTAGTGTGAGAAAACCGCGAGTATTAAGGCGTTGAAATGAAGTCCAAATGTTTTGCCAAAGAGTTAAATAAATCCATAGCTAGCCGAAGTCTAGTAGATAGTGTGTTGGTTTATTAAAGTCGGTACGCAGTTGAAACCCCAGCTCAGACATTTCGAATATTTTCTGGCAGAAACTCTGGGAATAAATAAAATTGCCACGAAAAGCTCTCCAAATCTTTTATTAGAAGTGGACGTTAAACTTTAGGTCTCGACATTCATGGATAAAATGAACACACACAACATGGATGGTGTGACAAGCTGCGTTCGTTATAATCCTGACTAAAGGATTGTAATGAAAAGTACGTCAGTATGTTAAATTCGAAGTTTAAGTCTAAGATTAAAAGTGGCTGACCCAGAGTCTGATGAAGATATGGAAGGACCATTTTCCCCGACTGCTGTTATCAAACAGTAGCTACTAGAAATATAGTTCGGACAGTTTGAAGATATTGTGCTGAATTTTCTCCAATCAAATATCTCGCATTAAATATAAAAACATTGCTAACGTCAAAGGATTCAAGGAAGATTTATTTAAGGCGGAGGACGTTGAACCAACTTATTAATTGGATGTTGTAGGAACATTAAAAAGGAGGGAAGCCCGTATGTACCAACTATAGGAGTATAAGTCTCCCTATTACATACTCAGTTCTGGCAAGTGCTTTGTGTGAGAGAAAGGAACCTTAAGTCGATGACATTATTCAATCGTACTAGTGTTGTTTTGGAACTGATAAACATATTTTTGATGAAATTCTAGCACTACGCCAAAACGTGTCCTAAATAATTTCTTATAAGTCTTAATTATTTTTTAAGGTTCGCCTCAAATAAAAACCAAGCATTACCAGGAATATGTTGCTTGACATTTTTTATTTGCAAGAAATTTTTAGAAAGAAACTTAATTTTTTTTGTTGAAATTATAATCATAAAATCGTGCAAATAATTATTCTTTGTACCACAAAAGAACCTATCCCATAGGGTATCAAAAATTCCATTTAAGTGCGATTGTGTGTGGCACAGTGTGTGACAAATATGTGCCAAAATTTGGGTGAACCTACAATTAGTTTTGCTTTTGCCCATTCCTTCCTTAGGATTTCAATTTTGTTTTTCATTCCTTTATTTACGAGTATTTATAAAACAAACAAGCAACAACAGCAGCAATTTTACTGCATTTTTATATTGACGTTGCTGACGTAGTTGCTGTTGCTGCTACTGCTGCTGGGTGTTGCATGCACAAGAGTTTTTAAAAGACGCCAAACTGTCTGGCCCAACTTCAAAAAGCTCCCGTGTTTATAGGTCGTCGTTTTTATGTGTTTAAGTGTGTTTATTTTTACGTTGTTGTTGTTGTTGCTGCTGGTTCTTATTAAAATTGTAAACAGCATGTTGCCATTTGAAGTGCCAGATAGTATGTTTAACATTTGGAGGCAACAACAACAATAACAAGTGCCTCTTTTTATGTGGTTTTTTTGGTGTTGTTGGAGGCAATATTTAGTTCTCGTTTATATATTATTGTTGTTATTGTTGTAATTGTTTATACATCACACGCACGTTGGCACTCAAGCATAATTCCCGTGGTCTTTAGCATTTTCATTGCACTTCATGATCTGGAACACACGCACATGGACAACAAATACAATTGCAGCTACAAAAAATGCAACAACTATTGCACCATAACCACCCACACAAATACCAACACTAACACCACCACTACCATCACCATCATCATCATCATCATCATGATTACCAGCTACATTCCCAAGCATTTCTAGTTCCATTTTTCTTGTCAGTCTTCTAAACATTTTGGCACTCAAAACAGAGGCAGTGAAAACCCAATCTGCCAGTAGAGTGGGAGAGAAGGCAGCATTTGGTTGGCCTAGCCAGGCCACGCCAGACCAGGCGAGGAATGTTGATGACGACGACGACGACGCTGTATGAAAAATATAAAAATTAAACACTTGAAATGTCATGCAACTATAATGGATGGATAGCTGTGTGCTTGCCAGGGATATGAAGAAACACCATCAAGTGGTCGTCGCCACATGGGGAAAATTCAACGAAAGCGAAACAAATGAAAATGAAGAAGGTGAGAGAAAGATTTATTTTCCCTTGGAAATTATGGATTTACAGCTCAATAACACACACGTAGCTGGCGTGGATTTAACCATGTGCAACTCCTTGGTGGTCAGCGAGGGTTTCCATTTCATATCTTTCTTTATAAATGATTCGAAAAGAGTTTCTTTTTGTTTTTAGTTTTTTTTCTTCTTCACTTTTAGCCAAAGACACTTGACTAACGATTAAATAAATAATATTTTAAATAAATCATGAGTAAAACATCCAGGGGAATTCGATTAAGTGCAGTACGGATTTCTGTGATTTAGTCAGTTAATGTGTTAATTTTTATGCATTAGGGGTGGAATCTACAGTTTAACGTCGATTTCATGGCAATTTCTAGTAGAAATCTGCTAAGAGGAAGTCGCCAAAAAAATATATTTTTTTATTTCGTTTTGTAGGCAATGTTTGACCCGAACTTTGAACCAAGGATTCACATCTGGGGTCTGCTGGTCTACTGTTTGTTAGCTGCTTATAGCTATTTACACTCATACCATATTGGCTCCCATTAATGGCATGAACTAAACGTCTAACGCGTTTTTTTTGATTGGATCCTCTTTTACGTTCTGTACTTATGGTATGTGTCCAGACGCCTCTCTTAGTAGCATGTTTTCTGAGGACGAAGTCGCGGTCGTGTTAACTGGAAGTTCGAATAGGAGTCGCGAAAAAAAGTAAAATCGTTCTGCAGCTAGAATTGAGGGCCGTGACTTGGCATCTTTGGATTGGGCTTTGTAATGGTAAAGTAAGTAATATCGAAAGAAGACTCAAAGTGGTCGGCAATAAGGTTGTTTAAAGATTTATTAACTCTTAAGTGCCCGTTCATGAAGTGTGGCGAACATGCTACGGCGAAGCGATAATTCGAGCTTTCTGTGTCGCAGAAAATGAGAGGCTCGCATCAATTAAGAATAATGTTAGGAGTTAGGAATTTATGACGTTGCAGTAGTCTAGTAGGCAGTATGTTGAATTATTATACGCGAGCTTGTAATTCAACTTATTGCAACGCAAAAAAATACATTTCTTATGACAAAATCTCTTAAAGCAAACAAAATTGCAATAAAAAGTTTCTCAAAAATATTTGTTATTCGGAATCGACTTTAAATAGCTAGTCCCGTCATTCATAAATAAAATTAATACACACAACACGGGCGGTGTGAAAAGCTAGATTGTAAACAACACTAAAGAATTCGAATGACCAAATATGTATTTAAGTAAGTCGGAATTTATGTACTCGTTGAGGATGAGTTCTGTCTTATAGTGATTGCCCAGAAAGTTGATGAGGATAATCCGATTGATTACTTCATGACGGATTTCTATGGTATAAGGCTCTAGTGTAGTTTTTCCCTTGCGATTGTTAACCACACGATACCATTAAACTGTCATCTTTGGTACGAATTATGGCCTTCAAACGGCCGACAAAGTCATCACAGGCTGCACGAAAGTGGCTCTGCGGTATTTTAGCGCATTCCCGCTGAAGCGCCGTCTTGAGATGATGACCAGGGTACTCTCCAAATGCCCCAGGGGCAAAAATCCAACGGATCTGGAAACGGGAGATTTTGTGGTCCATTGTGCAGTAGAAATGAAGCGAGGAATGTCCTTTTTTAAGCCATTATTGCTTAACGTGTGTTGAGTGTGGTGGTGCTGAGTCCTGTTGGAATGTCCATGGTCTGCGGCCGAAATGTTTGTCTGCCCAGGGCTTCAATACTATCTTTAAGACATTTTCCCGATAATATTCGGCATTTGTTTTGACTCCAAGGTCGATTAATACGAGCGGGAGCGACCATCGGCCGTAACAGCGGCCCACTCCATTTCCATCGGGGGCGCTTGAGTTCTGGTGGCCAATCGCAGGTGTAAATTTTCTACTGACCTCTTTGGCAAGTAAACCCGATCATTTTGTTTGTTCACAAACTGCTCAATTTGGAATGGCTTCTCATCGGAGAACACCAAATTCGGTAACTGGCCACTTTCGTGCAAGCGAAGTAACTCCTTGGCTCTTTCCAGTCTAACTTTTTTTTTGTCCATCGGTGAGCTCTTGCACTTTTTGGAACTTCAATGGCTTTAGTCCAAGATTATTTTTCAATATGTGTTGCATCCGTTCTCCCGATATGTTCAGCTCATGAGCAATTTTTCTACCACTGCGGTATTGGATTTCGATCAAATCTAGCCTTCACTTTTCAGATCGTTTCTGGTGTTGTTACCGTTTTTTTTCGTCCACTTTTTGGACGCGATGCAACACTGCCAGTATCACGGTAACGAGCAATGGTACGAGAAACAAAATATTTATTCACATTTAAATGCTGGTGGGCTCTAACGGTACCCAACTGTGGTTTTCCAGCCCAATATAAAGCAATCACATTATCACGCTTGAATTCCATCACGAAGAACCTTTTTCTGAATGCAATAGATCAAAATGCTTTTGTAAGCTTGTAAATAATAAAATAAACTGTCATTGAAATAAATCTGTCAGCTGTCAGACTAGCGGTTTACAAATGATAACAACCTGAAGTTGGTTGCAATACATATCAGCCACCCTGTATAGTAACTCCTTCGTTGAATGCTTCGTGTTGATACCATTTTCAAAAGATTACTCAGGTTTCAATCACGGCAGAATGTATGAATGCCTGATTCAAGGACTAACATTCTGTTGAAGTGAACTCTTTTAATTATCCTTTTTTTTATTGAAATTTCAATTTCTTTTTTATATTTGAAATAATTTACGACGAAATTGTATAAATCTTTTCCATGAAATTCAAAAAAGAATTCAATTTTTTTGTTCTCACATCGTGTGTGTGTGTGTATTTATTTATACAGATATGCATGCCAAACATATAGGATTTGTTAAATTAAATAAAAAATTAACCGAAAAAAATTTTTTTTAAATAATTCAACAAAGTTTTGATTGTTTTTCTTCAAAAAAAAAAAAAACAAAAACAACAATACAAAGATTTTTTCACTTACAAAGAAAATTCACAAAAAAAAGAAGAAGAAAAATTAGTGAATAAAACTTAAATGCTTTTACAAAAAAAAAAAATTAACAGCAGCAACACAGGAATGTTGGGGAAAAAACAGCGAAATATGAAGAAACAAATGAAAAAATATGAAGAAAATGAAATTCATAATGAAAAACTCATTATTTGTTAGAAGAAAATTTAACAACAACAAGAACAATAGTAACAACAATAATAAAAAATATTTTTAAAGAAAAAGTGCGAAAACTTCAAAGAGCAAAACTGCATGTTGTGATGATGATACAACACACCACAGTACAATGGATCATCAACAACATCATCATCTATACATACACACACGTACACATACACATATAAATACTTAAAAATTTTCTTTGGCATGGAAAATAAAATTAAAAAACAAAAACCAAAAAAAAAAAAGAAAAAATATGCCAGAGGAAACTAATTTTCTGGTGAGGAAAGAAGATCCTCAAAGGAATTCAATCTTTGAAATGACACTTACTTGCCGCACATGTTTTTTAGACTACAATTATTACTACACCTCTCGACGGACAAAAGAGCGCATGAATGAATTGAATATTCTCACCTTTTCTTTTACAACAACTGTAAGCGTTCGAGATTACCGGTATTTTTCAATGAAAACAAACGGGACAATATCGCACAAGTGATAACGCCTGCCCTCCTCGGTGGTGTTTGTTACGGCAATTATTGATAATTACTTTGAAATGGATCTCGAGACTTCAACATAACATCTCGTGAGAGATGAGATTTTTGGTTGTACTCACATTGGGCGAATGGAGGTCATGTCATGTGGGATTAGTGTTTTATTAAAGAAGAGCGGACATAGCCTTGATGTATCGTAGTCTAGTAGGCAATGTGTTAGCTTATAAGACGCGTCCAAGTGCTCAGGCATTTCGAACAAAGCAGTTTTCTGGCAAAAACTCTGAGTTTTTCCAAATACAAAACTGTAATAAAAGGTTTCTCTTGGCTTACCTCAGCCACAATGATATTGTGCATGCTATGATGAAAGCATTCTTTTATTTCTCTGTCTGGATATCATAATAAATACCACAAATAAAAATAAAACAACAACAACAACAACGAACTAAAACAAAACAAATCTCATCAAGATGCAAATTTTGCCTTCAATAACAAACAAATGATCACAGCAACTTAACGAGTTGCCACAACAACTACACACACAACAACGGAAATATTGTACTTGGAATACTCGTCCTCTTACATACATTCAGTCATTCATACATTCTAGCAACGACAGAAGCCTCGCACGGTCACATACAAATGCCGTGGAATACGAAAAACAGACTGATAGTAATGACAACTACAGTAACGCCAACGGCGCAATTAGAAACAGAAGCACCAACTAAATGGGAATTACTACTGCCTTTGGAAGAGGAAACGTGACAGACAAACAAACCATCAGCATTCGACATTTTCATTGTTTTTGGTGGAAAATTAAGAGCAACAAAAACAACAAGAAAAACCAAAAAATGAAAATAAAGAAAGGCGTTCGCTCATACTTAAGTTGCTCGTAAACACATTGAACACTGAACGGTGAGGAAGGGGGTACTTTAATGGGAATCGTAAAACAACAGAGAACAACGAAATCAAAGCGAATGTATGGATGAATGATTTGGTTTTAGTTTCACTATTTAGTGGATGGATTGTAAACATACACACACAAACACTTACATACACTCTCACACAAATTTACCAAATGTATGCTAAGGGATTAGCTATGTACGTACTCCCTCACCTCGCTTGTCAAAACATTTTTATTGTGTTTGCTTTACTCATTATATTTATTATGCGGTATTGCTCGGGCCTAGCTCTTTCCCCCTTCATTGGATTTTTTGCTTCGACGAAATCTACACGGATACAGCGATAAACATTTGGTTTTGTACGGCTGGCTGGTGGATTAGACAAAGATTGTGCGATTGGTGGTTTTCTAGTTAAAAAACATCGTAAAATTCTAGACCACCTTTGCGTTCGTATAACAAAAGAATTCGGAAGGAACCACAAAGAGATACGAACACGTTGTGTGTTCAAACAAAAATAATTTTTATAGCGAATTATTCGAAGAATTCCGCAAATACGTCATATGGATTTCAAATATAACAAAATTTTCTGCTTCTTTTAATGTTGCAAAAGAATACTTTTTCATGAATTCAAAGGGAATCGAAATTGTATACGTTAGTCATCAATGGGATTCTTTGAAAAGGAAAATAAAATTGTTTAAAAAATATGCCAAAATTTGCCTAGGTTGGTATGAGCTGGATATCAGTCTAGTTTCAATGAATATTCATATTGTTTCAATAACAAACATCATTTTGCGATAAGCATAAACTATGTTTATATTTTTTTAAAAAAAAAATTTTTATAATACTTTTTCTGTGTTTCGATAACAAAATACAAATTTTTCTATAACAAAAATTATCGATAACATAAATTTTCGATAACAAAATTTTTCGATAACAAGAATTTTCGATAAAAAAAAAAAACAAAACATAAGTTTTCTAAATATTAAAAGGATTTGACCAAACGATTTTCGAGATAGGAAGTATGTATACCTTTACTTTATGGAACTTTAACATTAAATGACATTGAAAGGACTTCCTAATTTATTATCTGTTATAAAGACGACAAGACAGTATCCACTATAGGAAAGATACCAATTTCATAAATTATAAAGAGTTTGCCAAATAACCTCTTTTTTGGAAGCATTTTCAACTACTGAATATTTTCTAAAATTTCTTTTTTTTAATAGGGCCACTTTTCTTCGAAAATGTGCAAGGAGTGGCCGTTACAGTCAATGACAATCGTTATCGGGCCATGTTGAACGAATTTTTGTTCACAAAAATTGAAGAGGAAGATATTGGCAACATTTGGTTTCAACAGGACGGTGCTATGTGCCACACAGCTAAAGCTATACTCGATGTTTTGCGCCCTGTTTTTGAACATCGCATTATCAAACGCAGAGCTGATGTCGTTTGGTCATCTCGATAGCTGCGATTTGACACCGTTAGACTATTATTTGTGAGGTGTCGTCAAAATAAGTGTTACGCCGACAAGTCAGAGACAATTGACGCTTTAAAGGACTATATTCTTGAAGCCATTGGTGAAATACAGTTGCACAAAATCGATAATGTGCTTAAAAATTGGACCGATCGTGTATGCAATTGCTTAGGCCAATCGAGGTAGCCATTTGAATGAAATTATTTTCTATTATTAACCGGAAGGATTGTACTTTCAAATGAGAAAAGAAATTTGAGAAAACATTTCGTAGTTTTTTTTAAAGCATTTTCGAAAAAAAGAATATGAATATGCTGCGAAAAATACTATTTAAATAGTGCAACGAATTGGGAGTTTTCAAAACGACACAGTAAAGGTAATAAAAAATCTGTTAATTTACAAGACTTAGTATCACTGGTGTTACTGTCATGCTATGCCACTATGCCCGATATCTTGGAGTTGTCATTATCAAATTAAATCTAAATCAGTCTAAACCAGTAAATAGGCAACTGCTTTGTATTGCTGCAAGATCTTTTAAACGAAAATACTGCTAGTGTCGAAAATATTATGGCATTAGTTACAATTGGCAGAAAATGATATCCAAGTATTCATTGACGAATCTGGATGGCCCAACAAAATGGGAAATGGAATGTTTTTAGACAGTTGAGTCTATGAATGTCTCATACGCTACCCGATTACAGTCGGATAATACAGCAATAACGTCTGTGTGACCATTGAATTCCTACAGATTGCACACACGTACATAATTGGTCATTACAATTCTTCAGTCAGGATTATTGACCTAGTTTCTCACACTACTTATGTGTGCTAATTTTATACATCAGTGGCGGGCCTTACAGTTTAAAGTCGACTCCGAATGTCAGATTTTTGAGAAACTTTTCACGGCAATTTTATTTACTCTCAGAGTTTTTGCCAGAAATCTGCTGAGAGGAAATCGCCGAAGAAATACTTTTTGTATTTTTGTTTTGATGTCTGGGCCTGGGACTCGAACCCATGATTTACGCCTAACGCATACTTTTCATCCTACCTACGGCCACGGCGATAGATTGTATACTCCACATCTAAGATTGTTCAAGAATGTCGGAAGTCTCTGCAGGAAACAACGAGAGATTTAACGATTACCCTTTTAGGGTTTTTTTGACATGAAGACATTGAAGGTAACAAGTAAGTTAACGCACTTGAAAGAAATTCGACGAGCTGGACATTGTTCTGAAGAGAGTCAAGAAAGGAATTTTACACAAAGGAAAGAGAGGATTATGCTTAACTTGCTTTGGAACCAGAAAACTTTAGCCCGTCACAAACTTATGCGGAATTAAATTCGCTTTCCATTTAACCAGTAGTTATTTAGGAACTTCCTAGCAGTCTTGAGGGCACATTAAGTTCTGAGCAAACACATCCTGGGGCTAGGAATTTCTTATGACGGTTTCCGGAAAAATCTTCTCTATTATTATTCAGCCCGCGTGTACCTGATAGGATGTATTCTTAAACAGCCAGAATTTATTGACAGAATATGTTTTAAATAAAAAAGTAATATCGGGAATTTATAAGACCTAATCTATTCTCTTCGAAAAGGCTGTCAATTTAATGTAATCTATTGGAACTTAGTTAATATTACGATTATCAAATTTATATTCGTTTTTTATAGAACTCCTTCAAAAGGATAATTAAATAAAAAATTATCATATCCGTAGTCCGGTGGCGTTAAAATCAGTGTAATCAAGAAGTTACTTGAAGAAAATAAATTATTAAAACTGATCAAAAATATTTCAGACACTGTTAGTTTTCATTTTAAAACGGAAAATGTCCTTCAAAAAATATCGAAATATTCTCCAATTAAATCGCTTAAATCTTAAATTTTTCCAAATCCTTGATTCTCAAACATAGAAACGTCATAGTTATTATTTTTAAAATGAATCTTTTTGGAATGAAAATAATTTTTTATTATCGAATCATTAATGGGCTGTCAAAGTAACGGTTTTAACTTGTTCGTCTAAAATTAAAAAAAGGCTTCAATTACACAATAAAAAAATGAAAAAAAAAAAAATAATGGAGAAATTGATGTGGAAAAGATTCACACCTTTTTTTACCACCAACTTCTATCATTAATTTATTCTTTTTATTTTTATTATTCTCGTGTGTTGCTGCTGTTGTTATGATGATACACAAAGATTCCAAAGTTTATGATGTTTGAGTTTAAGAAACAAATAAAATCATTTATCAAATGGAAGAAAACTTTTATTCTCAAGAAAGAATGATAAAATGAAATATTGTTCCCACGTAAAAACATAGGGAATATGAGAGAGTGAAAAGGAGTTTTGGTGGGTAAACACAATGAAGTCGGATTAAAAGCAGTACCGCATACAGTATTTGCAACAAAAAACAAAAAAAAAAATATATTCTCTGTGAATAACAATAAAAGAGAGAAAAGATAAAATAAAATGAAATAAAACCAAACCAAACCAAACAAATATTTTTGATTCCACAACTTAAGGATAATTTTTAACCACAAAACCACTTCCCTTCATGTCCATGATCGAGATGAGAATAAAAAAAAAAAATGAAGAAACCAAAAGTATTAAAAGCGATTTGTATTTATTCACTTTATTTAGAAAGAAATCATTGTTTAAATATAGGAAAAAAATATTGGGTCTTTTGTTAAGCCGTTCATATTTTTAAATTCAAAGAAAACAAATTGTATGTGGGATTACATAGTAATTTTTTATTCGTTTCAAAGACCTATTGAACCCGTTATATGTAGCATACAAATAACATTGTTTAAAACCAGGCAATGATTTCGCTAGGAACGTTCAATTTTCTTCGACTATAAATTAGGCTGTGTTTGGTTTGGTTTGTGGCTTATTCCAGTTTACCTCCGCCTTAAGAAAACCCAATAAGAACAAGTTTAACAAGTTAAATCGCACGATCTCCGTTGAGAGTTCACATAACATCTCCGTATAAGACGACTATGCCTTCAAATCACTCGTGCAGAATATCCGATGTAGCATAAGGTGTGATGCATATAGTGCTGTACTGTTAAAACAACATGTCGTTGGTACCTGGTTCATCCAGTTCAAGCTAAACAAAGTTTTGAATCATCGACCCTTGCTACCCTCTAAGAAATATGGATCGATATATACCGCTAGCTCAAAATCCACATAAAATAGCGACTTTTCTGTGATAATTGGAAGCACTGGAATATTATATGGATTGGTATTACCAATCTTGTTTATTTAAGTACTCCAAAAAAGTTCCTTATAGCCGCCGTAGGCTAATAGGTAGTGTGTCGGCTTATTAGACGTAAGGCTAGGGTTCAAACCCCAGGTCAGACATCAAAACGAAATTGTGAAAAAATATTTCTTCGGCGACTGCCTCTCAGAAGATTTTCAAAAATCGGTCGTTCGGATTCGACCTTCAACTGTAGGTCCCGCCGCTCATGTTAAAAAATTAAAGCACACAATACAAGTGGTGTGAGAAGCTAGGTCGTAATCCTGTATGTATGTATATATAAAAAGATTCTCTTTACTGGTGATGATTTAGCAATGAAATTAGAAATGCGATTCGAATCACTGAACAAACGACATGTCGTTGTTTTTGGTTGTTTACCTTCAACTACTGGGTCAATGGCGTATTGTGCAGGTGCAGTCCTGAGTCACAGTGCAAATTTTGATAAGAGGATGTTTGAAAAATACCAAGTTATTGTGAGCGACGCGAAATCGACTGCTCCAGATACTCTTGCGGATTCTTACAGATTTTAGTGATGTTTTCGACAGATCTTGCATTTCGTTGACGAACGGACACGAATTTATTTGGCACATTGTGATTACGTATCTCCGTAGAAATGTCAAAAATTAAGCGAAACGCGTGATGCTTTTGCCCATTTTGTAAACACAATTTTATTATTTATATGTATTGCTGAATATCTATATATATCCGTCCTTGAGTAATTTGGCAAACCAGAGTATATAAATGGCAACTAATATGACAGATGGCCGTTATCAAAGTGCGGATGCCTTTGATGAAAAGCCCTACTAGACATTTTGTTCATAACACTGAGAGAATTTATAGCGATAAGTGGAATATCTCATAGTAAAGCTTTCGATAACCGAAAATTATCGATATTCGATTAAAAAAAATTAGAGACAGAGATTGCTTTTTGGTAAAAGCTTTTTTTACAAAAATCCATTTCGAAAAAAATTTGAAACAAAAAATATTTCGATAACAATTTTTGAAATTTTTTTTCAAAAATCGATAAACTTGTTTTTAACCAAATTTTATCGTTATCGTTTGCTTTTGTAATTTCTGTTTATTTGCTTAATATTTTACACTTTTTCCTGGCATATGAATCTATTGGCTTAAAACAGCTAAGAATATTGTAGAATAAAATTTTGTTGTGTTGGCAAAGAAGTAACGGTGGCTGTGGCAGTTGCAGCATTAGACAGATACAAACGATTTGTTAAGAATTGCGAAATTTATCGCAAATCATTGTTGAGATGGCGTTTGCTGCCACCAGTAACATTTGTCAAAATGTGGTAAACAAAAGGCTCAGGAGTATTGTTAAGAAAGGCGATGTGAAAGAAAAAAATTAAAAGAAAGCAGATGAAAAAAAAAAATGTATTCTCTTTTACACGACAGGATTATCATTTTCATATACAAATACTTGAACAATACGCACAACAATAATAGCAGTTACTTACCAATCTATGTTGTTGCAAAATAAGTAGTAGTTGTTGTAGTTGTTTTAAAAGAAAAACTATTAATAATAAGCACAACAAACAATACTTCTTTTCGTTTTTTTTCTCCCCTTTTTTTGGAACACTTGGCAGGGAACTTTAGTTTCAATATCCTCGTGGGGGAATTAAAATAGCAGCAGCAGCATATGCCACAGGCTTTCGCAGTAGATAATGATGATTAAGAACAGATACCGAATCAGGCAACGTGACGCCTTATACATGCCCCCTTTATCACTGCCATTGTGAGGCCAAATGCAGAACCCTTTACTTTGTTTAGTTTTGCTCTGATAACGCTGTCAATTATGAATTAATGAAACTTATTTTCGATTCTGAAATTTTACGTTTACGTTTACGTTTATTTAGCAGCCTTTCAAAACAAATTCTTGCTTTTTTGTTATCTTTTTGAGTTTTTATTCAAAATTTCTTCTACGAGCATGTGGCCATAAATACATTGTGTGCCAATTCCCTTTCTTGGGTATGACATTTGAATTCTTTGATGCTATTTTGACTGGTTTTTGGAAACTTTTTTTAAATGCTCATCACGTCGCATTCTTTTTTAATTTATTTTGCATTCATCATGAGATGTTTGTTAAATGGTAGTGGAATTACGATTGGTTTCATCGTACATAATACGAGTTTGTTTGGATTTTTTTAAAGTGTTTAAGAGCGGAGAGGGAACGATTAATCACAAATTAATATGATAAATGATGGAAAATTTAAATGTGGCGGTGGGGGGAGGACTTCCATGCCAGGAGGTTAAAACGCAGATAAACGAATAATAAATTGTATATGGCGCAGTATAGTGGATCTAAATCGGAAGCGGACGTCGGTGAGTGTTAGAATATCAAGGGAAAGGATTGGAGAATTATCTGGATAGGGGAATAATTCGCTTAGACATGGCTCTTTACCGCATCCATACAAACAAAAGTATAACGACGTTCAGTCACATAATTTTCGCCAAATCCAAAATCGCTAGTATTGTACGACTCATGTTAATGCCCGGTTGACAATTGACAATCATAATCATCATAATTTTCAATGGCCGACTAAAAAAAATCAATTATCATACAACTATAGAGCTTTGAATTGATCCCATGGAATTTTCCTGGCTCTCAATGGCATATTTACGTTACACAGTCACTTTTTTTGGCATATAACAGCTCCTCTCCAATTTCTTCTGTGTTCTCCGAACCCCATGTATAACAGTTTTGTTTATCAATGTTATCACTGCATAAAAAGCGAGTTTCATTGCTGAAGTTTCATCTAATCATAGCAGCATTAGTATATTTACATCTGATTTACGTATAAAAACGGTCCCGGTTAACTCTAAACAACAACACACCTAACTTTCAAATGCCGCGTAGCAGAGGAGTTGAAAGTCTGATTAACGAGCTGTGTTAACCGAGTCAAAATGTCGGCTAACCAGCTGAGCTTTATACAGACTCGACATAATGGGAAACTAATAAAGAACGTAAAGAAATAAAGAAGTCGCCGTGGTCTAGTAGGTAGTGTTTTGGCTTATTAGACGGAAGGCCCGGGTTCGAATCCCAGGTCAGACGTCAAAACGAGAAATATTTCTTCGGCGACTTCCTCTCAGGAGATTTCTGGCAAAGACTTTGAGAGTACAATTGCCATGAAAAGCTTCTGAAAAATCTGTCGTTTGGAGTCGACTTTAAACTGTAGGTCCCGCCACTCATGTATAAAATTAACGCACACAACATAAGTGGTGTGAGAAGCTACGTCGTAATCCTGACTGAAGGGTTGTAATGACCAATTATGTATGTATGTATGTAATAAAGAACGCTTCAGTAACTGAAGCTGCACCAACATTGGCAGGTGATTAAGTGGACGTCTGTGAAAGACGATGAACATACGCAGACAATAAATATGTAACAAACATGACTCTTGATGTAGTATATAATAGGGTATTTTAGCATTATCTCACCATCTCTCAGAAGTTCCACATTAACTAAGCTTTTAACTCATGAAAGAGATGTAAAACTCTTTAAAAAAAGAAAGACGGATTCAGACGCGTACTTTGTGTATACTTGAGATCATATTGCATTTGTAGAAATAAGAAGACAATATGGTTTCATTTAATATATAAAATCTCGTGGCACGGTGTTAGTGGTTAAACTCCTCCGAAATGAATCGACCGATTCTCATGAAATTTTGTATGCATATTGTATAGGTCTGAGAATCGGACAACATTTATTTTTCATATCTCTAAACTATCTTATTGATAGTAGACGAATAAAATTTGGTAGGTAAGTTCGTAGAGTCGATATAAACAATCCCACCGAAAATGGGCATCACAACCCACCCCTTTATGTGATACCAATAACTCTGAAACTACTGAACCGCTTTCAACAATTCTTTTTTTGTTCGAAAGTTTATCAGGTTTAGATGGTTTAAAAAAATTCGATAGAGCAAAAAGTAGGCGTGCCAAATCTTTAAAATTGAATATTCAGAGACATAGTAACCGTAGACGAATGCAATTCGGTGGGTTACTGCGTTGATTTGAGATCGACAAATTTACAAAAAATGGGAAATCCTTCCCCTTTAAAAGATACCTATTAGACGGCTAATTCGATGGTATATAACTACATATGCACACATACAACATGTATGTTTATTAGTTTTAGTTTTGGAGCTATTAAAACTACAACTTCGTCAGGGCTTTATGCAGCCCTATACAATAACCTTAATGACCTGTTTCGGGCAATAAAAAAATCAATTTTGGGCGGAACGAAGTCCGCCGGGTCAGCTCATTAGAATATAATACGTTTAGTTCATTCTGGTTTGAATCTGCATCAGGGTGGGTTCAACTCTTTCTAAATGATACTCATACGGGGTAATATCCTTGATATGATATGAGATCAATTTGGATTGAACTAAAAAACTTTAAAAGAATTAAAAAAAAACATAAAACCACCTATGGCTACCATATTATAGTACGAAAAATCGACTAAAAGTACTGAACATTACTAAAAGTACCAAAAGAAAATATGTAATACCGAATGCAATAAAAACATGGACAGAAAACCTGATTGGATTACGTTCTAAACAAGACATATTAAAGAAACCTTTAAAAACCCAATAGCGGGTACTAATCTGTTCAAAGTCATAAATGTACTAAGAAATGTAAAGAAACAATCTATAAATTGGGTACCTACCAGATGAGAAGAATGATTAAAAAATTTGTTAAAAAGTGATTAACTGATTAAGTGTTTAAATTGTGTAAAATACTTTAATGGGTACTTACGGAAAATACTTGTATAAGTACTTAAAAAAGTAATTTTACAAAAACATAAGAAGATACTTTTTAAAGTAATACAAAAAGTACTTTTTAGAAAGCATTTTTGAGAGGAATACTTACTCTATTGTTATCTACAATACTTTAGTAGAGTTTACGCCTTGAATTCTGTTCGGCCTTCATGAAATTTCTTAAGCTTTACCTTCTGATTCTGAATTTTTACAATGTTTTCTAAAACCCTTAGTTATTTAGTACTTTTTTCATGAAGATATCAGATTTTAAGATTTAAATATTTTAAAATCAAATTTACAAAATGCCTTTGGTACTAAATAACCGTTTTAGCATAGCAAACAAGACTGAAAAAATAGACACGTTTTTTACCCAAAACTATTTTTAAATTCAATTATAGATTATGGAACATGAGTGGATTTCCAAAGCAAACCAAACTAAAGTGACATCTATGGAGAGCATAACTTTTTGTTTTTTTTTTGTATTTTTTGTTTTTGTCAATTTTCTTAATAAATTTTATTACAATTCTTTCTCGTTGTCCTTTATTTTTAGTTTGTTTTCTGGTCCAAAAAGTAACTAATGATGTATGATGCTGAAGTAAAAGCCAAAAAAGATGAGAAAAAAAAAACAGAAATTTCATCCACTTTCAAGATAAAATGTGATTGTTTTGCATAAATTCTCACGCGTACCATAAATCACACATGATGCACACACACCCATTACCCCTATGCATACTGGCATACTGACTTTTACAGTGTTTTCTCCACTGGCTGAGCCATTGTTTGTAGCCAGGCGTAGTATGTGGTTGGTTGAGCGTTGGATCGGTTGGTTGGATGATTGGTTGGTTGGCTGTTAAAGCCGTTATAACAACATTCTAATGGATATTCAAATATGGTCAGAATATACACATACGCGTATGTATATAGCATACACTCCCCTTGGACCCTTTTAAAATGTCTAATTTCGCAGTATGGATAAGTGTAAACACATTATAACTCATATTCCCTCCACTTCTCTCTCCCGCTCTCGTTCTCTCTCTTTCATATTCATATTTGCCAAATATTTAAGTAGATAAACATTTGACTAAACGAACACACTCAGACAGCTTTAAATAAGGCAAGGCATTGCTATCCCAGCAGCTTTATCACCCTTCTACCTTCACTCTATCCGAGTACGCACATCATATTTATTCAATTTCAATAGCTGTGGTTTTCTAAAACTAAAAAAAAACTTTACCAAAATTACAAAAATATTACAAAAACAGAAATAGCAGCAACAACGAAATATGCGAAGGATCTATGCTAAGCGCAACAACAAGAAAAACAACAAAAAAAAATTCTTTAGAGATTTACTGTGTTAAAAACTAAATGTGTGGTGGCTTTGGCTTTGGCTCTGGTTTAGCTTTTTAACCCAAATTGTGTTGCAGAAAGTGGAGCCAAAAAAATTATATTTTTGTCCTGTGTTTTACTACGTACAACTTCTCTCATTTGTGTACATCGTAGTTACTGCGATTATAAATTTCTGGTACACAAATATTATCTGTCCGTCTGGCTGTTCTTGGGTCCATCTATTCAAGCGTTTGTCAACGCAATAGCCATATAGAAATGAGTAAAAACTGTGTGCATATTTAGTTACAGGTGGTGGCATTGAAAATTAGAACCAAAATTAAGTCCCAAATAAAATTTCATTAAAGATATTAATTTCCTGTTCAGAAAGAAGCAAAACACTTCGAAAAACATACTTTATTCCTTTGAAAATAATTTCGTTGATTTTAAAACATATTTTAAAAATATCCATAAAAAAGGATATATGGCAAGCTACTAAACCAGCAGAGATATTTGAACAAATTTTAAGGAAATTATTGTGATCAATAAACTACGTATTGTAGTGTATTTAGTTTTTTGAAAAAAAATTTAAAATTAAAAAATTTTACGGTGAAAACTTTTAAAACATTTTTAAAGAAATTTTAGTTTTTAAATTTAATATTAAGAATATCAACAAAAATATTGATATAACTGAAAAAGGATATATGGCGAACTTCCAAACCAAGAGAGATATTTAAACAAAATGAAAGTATAGAATAAAGCATTTTTAACTATGTATTGTTGTATAATTTATTTAAATTAATTTTATTTTTAAAAAATATTTTGGCCAAGAGTTAACAAATATGCCAAAACTATATTTTTAAATAGAAATTACCTTATGTTGGACAAATCTGCAGTAATTAACCATAAAATCTATCTAAAAAAGTAATTTGATTAAAAAAAGGATATACGACGAGCATTGAAACTTACACATATATTTTAAGGAATTTTTTTTATATTACTAAGGTAAATAAAATTACTAATTCTTGTAAGCGAATTTATATAAATTTCAAAAATTTTCATATGTTTCTATACAGAAATTGCACCTACTTGTAACAGTTTTAAATTATCAAAAATAGTTTTAATTTTTTTCAAGAAATTTTTAGCGATTTACAATAAATAAATTTTCCAAAAAGGATATATGGAGTACTTCCAAGATAATTAAGTTTTTTTAAACGAAATTGGTTGCAGTAATGAGGGACACTTAACTACGTATTGTAAAGTAAAGTTTTCTTAAATTTAATAAAGCTTATATAAATTTACAAAACTTTAAAACTCTTTTAAATTAATATCTATATGTTATATTTTTAATTAATAATTAAATTATGAGTTTTTTTTATGTGAAAATTTAACAAAAATCTCACATTATAAAAAAGGATATATGGCGTATTTTCAAACCAATACAGATATTTGAATATAATATCGTACAGCAACAAAGGATATAAAACTACATGTTGTAGTCAGCTTTACTTTGAGTTTCACCCAAATTTGAGGAAATACTGGAACACAAATTCTTTAAAATTGTTTAAAATTGCGAGTCTTTTTAACAATTCTTATGTCCTATATCATTAAAACTTAAAAAATACAAACAATAAGGGAGTTACTAAAAAAGGATATATGAGGAACTCGGATACCGAAAGAGATATTTAAATAAAATTTGGTATAGTCTTACAGAGGCTTTAAAACTACGTGTTGTGTTAAACAAATTTGTTAAAAAGACTTAAATATAATGGAAATTATTACCACTAAAATTTTATAGAAAAAGACAACAAAAATAAATTTTATCTCATGTATGTATATATAAGGGGATGATATATTATTAACCATGAAATTATGTATTTTAATAAAACTATTCTTCAATAATTTTTATATATTTTTTTTATCCTTTTCTATTTCTAAATCGTGAATTAAATGTTTCATTTTCTTCTATTTTAATGCCTTTCCAATTGCCTTACTTAGTTGCTGTTATTTTTAAACTGTAACGAAAAACTTTACTTTCCTGCGTTTTTTTTTGGTTTTTTTTTGTTATTTCGTTGTGTTCTGGTGCTGTTTTTACCGGAAACGGAAGACATCGCTGCATCACACGAACAACTTCTCACAGTTTTCGCCAAAAAATTCCTCACACAACACATCAACACATGCATACACAAAAGTTTAGTTTCTAAAGAAACAAAATAAAAAACAACAACAACAAAATTCAAATAAAACAATAAAAAATAACAGAGTATGGGGAGAGGAATTGAACGAAAGCAAGAGATTAAAGTGAAAAAAAAACAAAATCAAATGGCGCCCAATGGCTTGTTTTTCATTTCATTGCTAAAAGATTTGTTAATGTTGTTGTTGCTGTTTTTGTTTTGTTGTTGTTGTTTGTTGTTATTGCGATTTGTTTATTGTATATGTATTTATAAATGTAGGTTTGTGTGTATGAGTGTATGTGTGTGTGTGAACTGTTGCCTTTTAACTTTTGCGTGTTTTGCCATAATTTTCTCCTGCTCCAATATTTTTATTTACATGTTGCCCATTTTATTTTGGCTCTTTACTTACTCTCTGCCTGTATTTTTCGCTTCCTCTATTTCTCTTTTCCGCTCTCTTCTGGCTTAAACTTTTGCTTATAACCAAACAGTAAACTTTAATCTGTTTTGCGGGTTTACATTCAAACATACCAAAAGTATGATTCTTTTTCCAATTTTTGTTTTTATTTTTATTACAAAAATATGTTTGTGTAAGTATGTGGATATGGGAGAGAGAGAGAGAGAGTGAGAAAGAAAATATTTTTCAATTTCTTAGTTTTTGATTTGTGTGGTTTTACGCATAATTTATTGACATTTTTACCCTGAACACCAGGGCGCTTTTAAAAGAATTCCCTTTGCCATCTACCACAGTCCTTTCTCTCTCTCCGTCTTCCTCTCTCCATCTCTTTGCTAAAGTTGTTTACTACTTGCTGTAACTTGTAACAGTTAAAGTATGTGATTTATGTACGTATTGGTATTGGTAGTCGTATGTGGCAGTGTTGGTGTTGTTGCTGTTGTTATTTTGTTTTGATAGGAAACGTAGTTCCAAATAAATTCTTCTGTTTTTTTAATTTTTATTTTCGTCCTTTGGTGTCAGTTGTTGCTGCTCATCTTACTTGAATTTTTGTTGTTTTAAAAGGACATGTATTTCGCATGCAAAAATTTATTATTTTTTAATATTTACTTGTGGAAAACACAAAGAAAATGAATTGAAATATAAGAAACACACAGTATTTATAAAAATACGGCAACTATTTATGCAAATAGTTGTGCCACACAAATCAATTTAAAAAGTTGTTTTTTTCTTTTCTAAGCCAAAAAAAAAGTATAGAAAAATAATCAAAATATTATTTAGACGCCGAAAGTAATACAACTTCGTGGAACACAGTTAGGGGTTTTCAAGATACTTAAGAAAATTAAGTCAGAAATTTCCTAACGCCAATTTATGATGTCACACAAGGTAGAAAAAAATAACAACGTAAATAGAAGCCGTAATTTTGAATTTAAGGGTAATTCCTTCAGCTTTGATTTCATATTTTGGGGAGAGTTATTTTAAAGGTTCGGTAAGAGTTGCAGCAGAACAAATTTCATCTTCTTACACTCAACCAGATCCAATCTAGAATCAACTACTCGCTTTCTACAGGCCTAAAATACTCTCTGATTTTTAAACTGAGCCATCAGGTACATCTCGTTAGAGCACTCTCTCTTTATTTTTGTCTTCAAAATTGCCGCAGTTGTTTTAGCACTATAAGTCTCCATTAAAGAACTTGTAAGTCCACAGTTAAGATAGAGATTCATATCTGTCCTTCCACAGGGACTTCAGAATTTTGATAATTGATAACGGCCATCCTGTTGAAACTAAAAATAGTCAAAATAGTTTTCATTTATTCAGTGTGTTGTCCCTAATTCATCATGGACTTATATCGTAAATTTTTATAAAAACAGATGGTCAGTTCAGGGAACTGAACGCCCATTTTGCAATCGCAATAATTGTCTTGAGTTGAAGTCGCCGTAGTCTAGAAGGTAAAGCCAAGGTTCGAGCTTCAGGCGAGACATCAAAATGTAATACAAAAAATATTTCTTCGGCGATTTCCTCTCAGCAGATTTCTGGCAAAAACTCTAAGAGTAAAACAAAAAAACTGCCAGGAAAAGTGTCTCTAAAAAAAATCTGTCATTCGGAGTCGACTTTAAACTGTAGTCAACACACAACATAAGTGGTGTGAGAAAGTAGGTCAATAATCCAGACTGGAGGGTTGTAATGAGGACCGCTCGAAATATGATGGTCAAATTGGATTCCACTAGCAATCAACGAAATGATAGATCTGACAAAAACATCCGAAACAGTCGATTTCGCGTCGTTATTAGGACTTCGGACTAAAATATGGCGAATTTATTTGACACAATTAGGTTGGGTCTACACACTTACAAAATTCAACTGAACCGATTTTCTTTAGCACGGAGGATATGTTGAGAAGCCTAGCTCTGATGCTTTCATACCAATAACCAACATGTCAGTAGCATACGATAGTAGTTTATTTTTATTTTTTTACGCCGAGCAGGGGTAAATGTATCTAACCACACCATAGAGAGCGACTTCCTCTGTTCTCCGTGTGTGGGATCCTCACCCACTAAATCCCCCCTTGTCCCATGGACCGGAACTACGATGGTATTACTTTAGAGTGGAATCCTTTTGGCACTTTGGCCACTTTCATGCTCATATCGGTCTCAGTATTGCGTATTCAAGGTTGTGGAGACTTCTAAATGTCTCCAGTATTCCCCTCGTACGGGTTCCCGACTGGGATTTCGTTTGACACGTGAGCTAGTGTCATCTATATCAGCGTGCCTACATGTTCTGCAGCCTCCAGATTTCCTTTCTTCAGTCTCAGATACGGTAGCAGTTGGGTCTCAGGAGCCCAACGGATAACGGATAATCAGAGCCCAATACTTTCTTCTTACTCGTTATAACGTGTAGGGAGACTAGTATTTTATATAGACTGTAGAACTTTAAGATTTGACTAATAAGAGCATACTACTAGCAGTGCTGTTGTGTTATGTTTTGGCAACCTTTATTCACATCAATTATTCATTCTCTTTTAATTTGAAATAGTTGCGGTAACTGAAACTTAATTGCCACAACCATGCAGTAGATTTGCTTTTTTCTTTTCCTATGTGCTTACCACAGATGAATTCTTAAAAGCCAATAAAATTCCTAGTTATCTCAGTTATCCTTAAGACTTATCGTTCATAAAATGTTACGTTAATAAAACTCAATTTATAGGTAAATGAAAAACTTTTTATCAACTTTTCTCTATGGGCTCTGTCTCTCTCTCTCTCTCTCTCTTTCTCTCTATCCACATCCTTTCTTGCAGCAGCATCAAGTGTTTAAATAATTCATATTGATTTTGCAATTGTACTTCAAAGAAATTTTTGAATTGATGGTTGATGCGGCAATCAATCCCTCAAACACATACATTTAGTGTACACCTGCAAATTGATGGCGTTTAATTAACGGCTGATTGTTATGTTCGTCATACTCAATACAGGTCTGTGCTGTTCTGTTCTGTTCTGTTCAGTTCAGCTCAACTCAATTCATTGTTTCTCATAGACTTGGTGGTTGGTAAAGCCTTCCATCATTGAATTTTCTTTGCCACACAACCATTTTGGTCTTGTCAAAATAAATTGATTTATTGCATTACAATATATTTCAGATTTTGATCCTTTAAAAATTGATTAGTGTACGCATATTAGTATGGGTGTGTGAATAGGACGTATAAGTAGAAGAACGTCAATCAATTTTTCGAAAAATGAAAATCAAAATCTCACAATAAACGAGAAAAAGTGAAGAGTTGCGATTTGGTATTGGTATTCATATTTCGTTGGACGGTTTTAACTTTTGGAAACTTTTTCAATGGCCGTTGAAACTTTGTGCTGAAAGGATTTGTTTCTTGTTCTTTTTCTTTTAGATACAATAAAGATTATTTTCTTAGAGTTTCCTTTATTTGGGGGACTGTTAGAGTTTCTTTGAGTAATTAATTTATGAAATTAATTTCATCACTTAAACAATGACAAACAAAATTTCGTATCGAAAAAATCTATCAAAAAGGATCTGTTTTTTCTTTTTCCAAAAGTTAACTTGGAATTAATGAATAAATTTAATGGGAATAATTAATAGAGTCAAGTCAAGAAGAAAAAATTAAAATACATTTAAAGTACGTATGGGGTGTAAATTAATAAGTTTGTCAGAAAATCATGTTCAAATACATGCATACATGATTTTCTTTCTCCTTTATAAGCACGTATGCTTAGATCTATAATGAGTGCTACTCATCAACTAATGTTGATTCCATCTAACACATAAAAAGCACCTCTTTTTCTCGAAACCGTTCATTTCTTACAGATTTTTCAGCTAAATTACGTAAGACATAGTACACCTGTCGAAGTCGCCGTGGTCTAGTGGGTAGTGTGTTGGCTTATTAGACAAAAGGCCCGGGTTCGAATCCCAGGTCAGACATCAAAACGAAAAATATTTCTTCGGCGACTTCCTCTCATCAGATTTCTGGCAAAGACTACGAGAGTAAAAATTGCCATGAAAAGCTTCTCAAAAATCTATCGTTCGGAATCGACTTTAAACTGTAGGTCCCACAACTCATGTATAAAATTAACGCCCACAACATGAAGTGGTGTGATAAGCTAGGTCGTAATCCTGACTGAAGGGTTGTAATGGCCAATTATGATGATAGTACACCAGTCGCAGTCCTCCAGTAGATAGTGTGTTGGATTATTAAACATGATGCCTCCGTTTCAAACCCCTGGCATCACCAATTAAACGAAGTATAACAAAAAATATTTCTATGGTGACTTCCTCTTAGCAGATTTCTTTCAAAATCATGAAGTTTCTCAAAAATTTGTTGCTTGGAGTTGACTCTCGTATAAAAATTGAGAAACTAGGCTGTAATCCTGACTAAAGGGTTGTAATGACCAATTATGTATGTTAGTATGCATGTATGTAGAGTATCCCAATATTAAAAATGTTTTTGAAATCCATTCCAAACTGGATACTAAAGTAAATTTCATTCCAGCATGTGTACTGTGGCTTTAAAATGATACTACATCGTTTACGCTACCCATCTGGTATCTGTTAATTCTATAGATGAGTGACCGGACCTACAATTTAAGGTCCACTCCGAATGACAGATTTTTTGAAGAACTTTTCATGGCACTTTTATTTCATTAATTCTCAGACTACTGTTGAAACGAAGTTACCTGAAGAAACAGCTTCGCGAACAATATAGCTGGACTTTCCATTCACAAATCCCTTTTTGATCTTAAGGGCTATACAGGTTCAGTTGATAGTGTTTCTCAAGGAAGTGGAAGACGACTATTTTACGAAACGTTGCTCATTAATGACTTTAACAAAGAAGGGGAAAAAGGACTCTTTCGTATGCCCGGATTTACGTTGCGAAACAAAGAAGTGTCATCATTCAGGCAGGAATAGGTATTAGGAAGCTCGGGATATTTGCTTCCGATAGTTCTGTTGTAGGTTTAAAGGATAAATCCATTGTGGTATTAAAAAAAGGTACAATCTGTCTACCCTTTTTACTGAGGGCAGACTAGGTACATTGTCCTTTAGGTTCATTCATGTGAAAGTTTGTTATACAACATTGTACAGGATTTACTCCAAAGGCTGGCCGAAAATATTTAAAATCTGAATCAAATTTTGTTTAAAACACCCTTGAAAGGAATCTTAAGTTTGATTGTGCAGAAATAACTTCACGTAATATCCGCAATAGGATCGAAATTACCTCTCTCTCAAGACACCATACAATAAACTCTACATTATTGTCTAAGGAGGCAATGTGTGTCAGTTAGTGTATACAGAGAGAAAGAGAGAGAGTAAGTTGCATTCCATTACAGAAACCGGAAACAATTGGACGTGGAAAAAGTACGTTGCAGTAAAACTTTATCTTTTCAAATGTATCACATCTTACTCTTCTTTTACCTCCCTCTCCCTCTCTTAGTGTTTCTAACTCTACTAGTTGTTTGGGTTGCATGTTGAAATCTCACTTAAAAATATCCACTTGAAATCGTTTTGTTGGACTTTGTTGTTTTACTTTTTGTAGTTGGATTCCAAAGCCATTTTTCTTAAGTTTAAAGCTCGAAAAGAAAAGGAAGTCTAAAGAAAATAAAGTTTTCCAACCAGACAGACAGACACACTTACCACTCACTACTCATATTCACACGGCATACACACAGATGACTGCGTGTCTCATTCAACAAGATTTCAAGTGAATGATACAAAGAAATCATCACATATGAATAAGGAAGGGACCGGAGGATAGAAGAACAATCGCAATCTGTGTACTTACCTTGTAATTTTAAAAGCAAATTTCACGCAATACCACGCTATTCAACAATAGCAAAAACAATAATAACGGAAAGACAGAATAAAAGAATTTTTAATGGAAATAGTCTGGAAACACACAAGAACCCCTTTAAACAACGAGTTTATCCTTTCGTTGCTTTTACATCCTTGCTGCTCTTCTTTTTATTCTTCTTAGCTGAAGAGATGAAATGTTAAGAAAAGATGAACTGAACTCATAGAAGAAAATAACAACCAAGTTCTTCAATCTCTCCCTTCCAAACAGGAAGGCTTTAGCATTTGCACGGCTTTTCTTCTGGCCAATATCAAGTACTACACCAGCAGAACAGCAGCACTATCAGCAGGCTCAGATACAGACAAACGAAGAAATTTAAATGCCTTTCGAAAATGTGTTTGAATGTCTTATTTTGTGCAGAGTCAAGAAGTACTTTTGCATTGTCGATGAATGGCAGGCAGGCAACTGGTCCGTAAGAAAAATTAAAAGGAAAGCTTTTTAGCCATTTCCTGCTGCAATTGCCGAAAAATAAATACTAAATGACTACGTTAACCTCCCCTTAACCTTTTCAAAGACTGTCTTAAACGCGAACAATAAAATAGTACACTGAGAGAAGAAATACCGGGTATTTAAAAGTTTAAAGTATGTCCAGTGTTTGGTTTTTAAAGCCGGGTCTGCTTCCGTAAGGAAATAATTTTCGTTTTCCTCTTTAAAGAAATGTTTGCAAAATGGAGAAGTTTCAAGAATTTTGTTTTTAAGTTCGTTAAAATTTGTTGGTGAGACTGGATTCATGCAAAAATGGTTAACAAAACCCAACATTCCTAAGGTATCGGTTGTAGCATTGGTATTGAGACGTGTATGACGTACAAAATAAAAAAATTGCTTAAGTCATCACCCTTAAATAAGCCACCCTTGATTCCCTAGCCCCCCAGATAGCATAGACATAAACAACGACCGTCATAGGACAGCCAACTCTTAGAAGTTTTTCTTGGCAGCGGTAGGTGGTTGCTTGATTACCCTAGTACCTTTTAGGAGATCCTAAGGCTGCTCTTAACACTATTCTCTACCGGACTCCACTTGGCAAATGTTAGGCGGTTTGCCGCCCTAAACACTTAAGGTTAGAGAATGATTTATGAATGGAAAGTTCAGCTATATTGTTCGCGAACCTGTTTGTTCAGGTGATTTCGTTTCAGCAGTATTCAGGCAAAAACTCTGAGAGTTAATGGAATAAAAGTGTCACCAAAGGTTTCTCAAAAAATCTGTTATTCGGTCCCACCACTCATCTATGCAATTAACACACACAACATGGATGACGTGAGAAGCTAGGTAGTAATCTGATGCCTAAAGGGCTGAAGTGTACAAATAAATTGTGACCATTTATCGACACTTGTAGGACTGGCTCTCTGCAGGGCCCAACATGAAGCTGGCAACTGGATTGCTTATGCTACATTGCGATGTTAGATAGCTGACGGGACTGTAAAACCGGAAACTATAAGCGGAATGCTGCAGGGTATATGTACGTATAAGAAGATGGAGACAACTGACAAACTGTATATAGGTAGGAGAAGGTTAAATAACCTGGGAGGTTTAACTTAAGGATTTGGATTCAGGCGCTTTTAAGTTTTTAATGAAATTGTACCGGTTAAGGGGAGTGCAATCCACTACACTTATCCAATTCATTGCTCTGTAATTGGTTTTTTTTTCACTTTTTCTATCCTGTTTTTTTTACTTCATCATTTTACCCGTTCTAGGAATCTATCTACATAGGTCTAGATTGATAAGACCAAAGAGTTTGATTTACGATACGAAGTAAATAAAGTTTCTCGGTGACTGAGTTTATCTTACCTGGAAATCTGCTGTAGTTAAAACCTTTTTTTTTTGTATTAAAGAACCCCGATGGCACTCACGGTTTTTTAAGTAAAGAGTTAGGGTCGTTCAAGTTGAAGAGCTCCGCCGATATTGACAACATATTCCCTGATCGTTCCTGGGTTGACAATCTATTGTCTTGCTGGTCAAGATTCATCCTGTATAGGAAAAATTGAGAAAATTTTACTCCAACAATTTGAAACTCTTCTTTCAAAGGTGACCCACAGACCTTTCCCCTCTATTGTCATTTTAGGATTAGGGTTACCTTTTCTCTCAGTGCAGTTTCTTTTATTTTAACAATCTGATTTGTTCTCTTGTTAAATAATAGAAATGAACTCCAGAAAAACAAGAGAATAAAAAAATCGAAATTATTGGCCAAGAAAATGGCGGATATTGTTACACATCACATCTCCAAAAGTCATCTCTATCATGGCATCACTCTTTTCGCCATTTCTCTCTCTCTCTCTTTTCCTCTCTCTCTCTTCGCTCTGTCGCTATAAACTCAGGGTAAGCAAGTCTACAAGGATGTTGCATCAACACATAGATGTTCGTTCGCTTCAGTTTAGACAGAATGAATGCATTTCCCAAAATGAAAACACCAAGAAAAAGGCAAAAACAACAAGAAAAAAATGGAAATCGTAGATGCACTTGACTGGTTAAACAATTTATTGCTTTTTTGATCGCATTCAACTTCAAGATTTCAACGAGAGTTACGAAAAGAAAGCAACAAAACTAAAGCAAATACATACAGAGAGGAAGTATGGGCAGGGCAGGGCAATGAGAAAGAAAAAGGGCAACTGCCACACGCTGTTGTACACTCAATAAAATAGAAAAACTTGCAACATAACGAAAGTCTATTGAAATCTATACTTGTTGTTACAGTATTTGAAATTATTTTAGGAAGAGTGCAGTAATGGAAAGGAATGAAAACTAGGGGACATTTTATCATATTATTTTCAATGATATCTTATAGGGCATGTTATCGGACTAAAAAATATAATCGTTTGGCCTTTAATTTTGATTGAATGTAATTTAAAAGGCTTCTGACTTCAAAGGAGATTGCAGCTATTGTTTGCATTCTTTAGCCACTCTGTTAGCATGTAGTTCGTTTGTATTTGTGCCTGATTGTTGATGAGTATTTAAGTGCAACATTTTCGACTAAAGGATACATATTTTCTCAGCTATTGTTGTTGTTGTTGTTATTTTAGCTTTTATCGTAGTTTTAATGAAAACGCAAAAGTGCCAACAAATGGCTAAAGCAACTGTTTTATCTTCTTTGCAATTTCTTGAAGGGAAACTATAGCAACAATTCAGAAATCGTATCCAAATCCATACTGTTTTGCAAGAAAGTAAAGAAGACCTTGAATGTGCAACAAATAAATGAGTTTTTAAAGCTTTACATTCGAAAACTTATTTTTCAATGCCAGAAAACGTAAAGATTTCCCACACCAAACAGAGGAGTGCACCTTAAAAAATTTGTTGTAACAGAAATAAATGAATGATGATTTTGCAGCAATTTCTTAAGGTTTACTCCTCTTTTACGGGGTACTGCTTATTTTTACTTTAAGAAAATTGTTTTTTTTTTCTCGGCTTCCAGATTTGCGTTGCTGTTGTTTTGGCTTAAAACTTGTCTTGTCACATTATCATTGGAATTATTCACTTTCAATGAAAGAGGTGATGGGTAAAAAACGCTGGGAAGACTTTACGGCAGTAGTTTTTGTTTTTTTTTATTTTAAATTTTCCTTTAAATTATGGGTGATAGGAGTCATCCTTTTTTCTTTTTCGGTGAAAGAAATATAAAAAAGAAAAGACAAGAAAGAAAGAAAAACTACAAAAATAAATCACAAACGCGTTACTTTGGCATTAATTTTGGAAAAGTTAAAAAGAAGAAGAACCAATTCATAGCAATGGTACGATAAAAAAAAGAAGTCGAGTAAAACTGCAAAACTTTTCGTTCACTTTACGTATTCAAATGTAGTTGAAGATTTCTTGGCCTAGACCCAATTGCCTTTAAAAGCCATAAAATTTAATTTTAAACTTGGCGTCGTTGATTTCCTTTTAAGGACAACGAATTTCTTTCAAATTTTTTTTTTAATTAATTTATGGTGAAGGGCGTAAAAACAAGTCATTAGTGAAAAAGGCAAAATCATTCAATAAATTTTCGTAAGAAATTTCAAATTTTTAATTACAATGACAACAACAGTGCGATTTAACAGGATCAATAGAAGGTTTTTTAATTAAGGAGTCCCCAATTTGGTTTTGTGGGTGTTTTCTTCAAATCATATGTAGCTTAGATTAGATGGTGAAGCCTTTCTTGAAGGCTAAGGTTCGACTATAGCTAAAAATGACAGAAAATGGGAAACAAAGAAGCCGAACTTTTCATAGCGAGAGACGGTCACTAACATATTCCGATAATTATAAATATTCCTGAGATTATAAATTTCCGGCATTTACGGACGTACATTGGCTTTGAGATGACGTTCGTCGGGGAGTTTTTGCCGTAGTCTGACTTTACTAATAAATTAAAACATTTTAAGCATTACGGCGCTTTCTATATGATAGTTGACCCGGCGAACTTCGTCCCGCCAAAAATTGATTTTTGCTATTGCCTAAAACGCTGCATAAAGCGTTGATAAAGTTGTAGTCGTTATAATCGCTCCAAAACTAAAACTAACACACATACATACATATTATACATATGTGTGCATATGTATTCATAAACCAACGCATTAGCCGACTAATAGGTGTCTCTTAAAGGGGGAGGATTGTCACGCCAATTTTTGTTGAGTTTGTTGATTTTGACTCTACGAACTTACCCACCAAATTGCACCACTATGTCCCTAAATATTCAATTTTAAAGGTTTGCCACGCCTACTTTTTGCTATATCGAATTTTTATCTAAACCTGATAAGCTTCCGAATAAAAAAAAAAATGGTTAAAATCGGTTCAGTAGTTTAAGAGTTCTAGGTATCACTTGAAGTGGGAGGTTTGTCACGCCCATTTTTTGTGAAAACTCACCCAATATTCGATTTTAGTGATTTGTCACGGCCTCTTAACATTTAGGGATATGAAAAATAGATGTTGTCCGATTCTCAGACCTACTCGATAAGCACACAAAATTTCATGAGAATAGGTCAATCCATTTCGGAGGAGTTTAACCATTGACACCGTGCCACGAGAATTTTACATATTAGATGTCTTCTGTTTGATCTATAACGCTAATATAAGATTTTTTCTCATATTCTCAGAGAGACTTCTCTATCCACCATTTAGTGTCTTGCGTATACATGTCAAGGGCACCATAGGGAGCTATTGAACTTTCAGATGAGAAGTTCCTAATTTGGGGATTATTTGAACTTGAAACAACAATGAGCATAGCAGCTTTACGGGGTAGATGTAGTTGAATGTGTTATTGGTTTACTAAGAAGCGTGATGGGTTTTGTAATCTGTTGATGTCATGCCATGTGGTTTTTCGATCATGTTTTCGAACACAACCAGGGGATATTGCCAATCCTGTAGTATAGAGCGTAGAAAGAGTAGAATTAAAGGACAGTCGACTTAGAATTGTTTTCAGAATAATAAGGAGAGAAAAGCCATTTGCGGCTAGACCCGCTGATTTGAATTAGGCCCAATAAAGGACTAAAAACGAGGAATGGAAACACGAAATTTTTATTTTACTAAAGTATACATACTCTGTGACGTGTAACCCAAGATTGAAAGCGGATTCAGATCAAGGATACCCAAAATTTTGTAATGATTACAGATTCTTTACGGCAATGGTCTTATGGGGTTTACTTTCTTTACCTATGTTCGCAGTCACATGTTTCGTTGGTCATAGCGAGTTAAAAATGGCAAAAAACATGGTTCAAGTTACCTTAGTCTAGTAGATAGTGTGTCTGTGCTTCAAATCCCAGCTCAGACATCTCGAGCATAACGAAATATGCTCTCAGCAGTCTTCTGGCAAACTAAATAAAATTGCCATGAAAAGTTTTTCAAAAATCTGTCCCGCTACTTATGAATGCAATTTTTACACACAATATGGGTGATGTGAGAAACTAAGTCGTAATCTTAATAAAAGGGTAGTAATGACCAATTTAGGGAGTTGGTGAACAATGTGGTTCCCATTAAGCGCCTGTTATCATGATCGCTTACGCGTTTAAAATCAATTCTGATCATAAGTCATTATAAGCTATTGGCTAAGATGGAAATAACTTATACAAAGACGTGGTTTGGACACATACTATTTCATTAGCAACATGAAAAATGCCAAGAGAGACCTGCAGTAACAAACTCTCAGATCGAGATAAAAAACTAAGAACTGCGCGTGAGATATGTAACGATTGTAGGGCCCTATAAAGAAAATAAAATAATAAATAAAGAGGGCTTCTGCGTATTCATACTTGATATCTTTAAACCTGTTTCAGGAAATTTAAATTCCAAAATAATTCTATTCTTTTTTTTTTTTTTTGGGATACAAGAAAAGCTAGAGCAATAATCTACGCTATCAACACTACTCGTTTATTATTTTATTTCGTATTAAAATATCAACACCTAATTCGTATTAAAAATAATGGCGTGTAAAGAGTCATAATGAATGAAGAGAAAATTATTATTTCAAGCAATCTCCTTTCCTATCCTCCTATTGTACCGTGCGCCATAATAATTCCCAACATTCGTTGCTTGCTACAGCGTCAGCATGGAAAGAAGGTGCAACAGCCAAGGCAAACCAAGTCAAGTGTTGAGTTTTAAGTTTTTGAAGTGTGTTAATTCAGTTGTTTAATCGCAATCCTTCTTTTTTCTGGGTTTTTTTTTATTTCATTTTGGAAATAATAAAATTTTTTTATGGCAATAATTCATAGCATAAAGAATTTTTAGTCTTTAGTTTTTATAGTTGTTGTCGTTGTCGGTTATATTATCCACATTATTATCATTAGTGCTGTTGGAATGGGTAATGCCGGGGGTTGCCTTGATGATGATGCTTTTGTCTGTGGCCAACAGCCACATTGAGCTTAGTTGAGACCATTAAGGATTTATCGCTTTGAAGCTTCCGTTTTATGCCTGAAGCAACAGCTTTAGTTCTGTTCAGTTTAGTTTGCCATTGTTATTGTTGTTCTTGTTGTTCCCCTTCTTGTGCATACGCTAACAATGCTCCTGTGTTACTATTTATCTCATGGATTGCAGATGAGCGCGTTTATTTTTTTTTTTGTGTGTCTCTTTTTGTATTATTTTTACTCCCGCATTCACTCACTCACTCATGGTGAGCTTGTTGCTTTGCATTGGTAGCTATGGCTACCTCATTACTGTTACTATTGGAATAACAACTACAATTACCGTTATTATTACAGGTGCCAAATGAAAATCATCATCATTATCATTATCATCGCTCTCATATACGTGTACACATATACACAGTGAAACCTCTGATTTACCTCTTTAGTCCTTGCCTGCAACAATTGCATCCTTAAACTCATTAACACGCATACATTTGTAGTATTTGTGTGTGTGTGTGTATGTGTGTATGAATACAAAATTCTAACTGTTTCAAATATAAATACAGACCAACGTGGCTAGGGGAATAGGTGAGTTAGGGGATTCGGATTCGGTCACAAAAGGATTTTCACTAATTCGATGTGTTGAGTGTAAATTAAATGAAAACATACAAAAGCCCTGCCGGTGAACAAAAATAATAACCTGCTGCTGCTATATCATCCAGAGCTGTTGCTGTTACTGTTGCAACTGTTGTTAGCGTTGGTGTTGATAATGATTACGCTGATGATGATGCGGATGATGGGCATGACTATGACGATAATCTGTGGAAATATTTTGTTTTCGTTGTTCTTTTATTTTTCTTTCATTTTTTCTCTTCCTTTTTTTTTGTGTGTCATTTTAAATGATGTTGACGATGATGATGATAATGATAATGTGCTTTATTTTGCATTTCGTTGCATTTGAATCTCTTCCATTTAATAGTTGTTACAGTAAAATTTTAATTGAAAATCTTATTTTTATTTTTTTTTTGTTTCATTAAATGACACACATTCAACTGAAAGTTGGCATTGCCATTTGAGAGGGAAATTGAAAAAGAAAAACAATGAAATGAAATGAAATTTAAACTATTTTGTGTTTATTTCCACTTTTAAAACGGGGTTGTATTTAATTGCAAAAGGGCAAAGTCGTCCGTATCTAGCTATGGAAACTAGTAATCAGTATCTGTACAAAGGTTCTCAAGCTCACCACCTCACTTAAAAACGAGTATGACTTTATGAACTTTCTGTCTCTTAACTGCAAGGACAACCGATTATGGTAATAGAGGTCTGTCACTTCTTTCCTAACAAAGTTTGTACAAAATGTGTCATTTAATTTTAGAAAATGTGTTCTACTTTCTTTTCTTCTTCCTTTTCGTTATAAATATATAGGAGCTAGCTCCACTGAGAACTCTATCCTACGGTGCATTAGAGCCTCTGTTGAAGAGATTTAAGTTCTCTAAAATTGGTAATGAAGACCAAAGCTTTATTGATGAGAGGACAAGTCCAATATAAAATTCATGAAATTCTTAAGGGTTTAAAGAGTTCGTTCCATCACTTTCCTCTGGACAGAACCGATATACTCCATGATTTTAGGAAATTCTTCATAACGAGACATTAATAGGAGTCATCTAGAATGCCCATACTCTCTTAAAGCAGGGACTATTTTGTGATTTACGGATGGTTCAATAAGGAATCTTGGCATAGGAGCAGGAGTTTTTGGTTCGAAAACTAAATATTCTGAACGCAAGCGTGAAGTCTATGCCACCGAAAGATGTGCTTAATTTAACTTGAATAGGAGATGAAGGACAGTGGCAATACTATCTGGATAGTCAAGCCACCATTCGAATATTTTGCTTTTATGAGGTTAAATCAAGAAAGGGTATGTGATTGCCTAAAGAATCTGATTATGCTTGGTAGGAGAAATAAGGCTACTCTCTGCTGGGTTCCAGATCATGTGGGAATTCTTGGCAAAGAGCAAACAGACGTGCTTTCAAAGAGGGGACTTCCATGTCCACTGATGGGACCATGCAAGAATCTTTCTGTGCAGAATGAATGGATATTTGAAAACTTATGCTCAACGATAAAGAGGATAAAGAAAGACAAAGACTCTTGTTCAACCAAGTGGATTTGAGGCAATCATGCATCAGAATATTTAGAAATTTTGATAGACATCTTGGGTCTTATTTAGAATAAGGGTTGTTTCGAGTTTAACATGTGCATTCTGTGGCGATTATAATGAATTAATGTGTTCTTAATGGGGTACTAACATATTCCAGTAAAAAATATCAGCGTGCTTAACAGGTACTAGAGAGGCATTTGTCATCGTTGGCACGAAGCAGTTTGGAGTAGACATTATAGGGATACCATCTAAAATTTGTGGGAAGTATAATATGTAGATCATTCAGTCGAAGTTTTAATGGGCGTCATCACGATAAAAATAATAAAAAGGAGCTCATGCTATTTTCTTATTGAAACCACATACCGTACACGTCGGAACTTTTAATTCCAGACTAAAATATTCAACTCTCATATTGCCAAAGTACATTATATTGATGGAAACTATTCCTCTAGAGTAATTTTCGTCCAGTGATATATCGAGACCATAATACGCCTCAAACAGTTACTTCTAGAGGATGGAGTGGCTTTTCCACAATTACTTCTTTGTTCTGCAGGCTTCATATACGAAAGCTTTACTTGTTGACGTAACTAACAAGTGAGAAATGAGCTGCACAGCTGAAGAAAATTTTGTTTGACAACTCAGTAATGACAGTTTATTACTCTGACAAGCTATTGCCATAAATAGAGCGTTTTGAATGTTTAAACGAAGTTTATAGGGATAAAACTGTAAATGTAAATGGAAAGTACGCTATAATAAAGCATAAGATAATTTAAAAAGCTGAGAATTTGGATTGCGTCACACTTTCTCTAGATAAATAGATATTTTTTATACATTATAATGGTACACAGGTCAGATCACATTTGTAATGCTTCTAGTATCTCCAAACACATGCATGCATAATTGGTCATTACAATCCTTCAGTCAGGATTATGACCTAGTTTCTCCTGAGTGGTGGGGCCTACAGTTTAAAGTCTACTCTAAATGACATATTTTTGTGTCAATTTTGTGGGCAATTTTTTAGTTACTAACATAGATATTGCCAGTAATATGCTGATAGACAGACGCCAAAGAAATGTTCAGCCATGGGATTGGAAACCTAGCCTTACGTCTAATAAGCGAACACACTACCTATTAGACTACGGCTATATTTATAAACATAAATTAGGATTAATTAATTTCAAAATCAATTGAAAATTTGCAAAATTTTAATTTTAAGTTTTATTTTGTAATTTCAGAAACTTGCGACAATGGAATCAATTATACTTTAAGCAACGGTCCATGTATATGAAATACTCCAGGTAAGCACTATTTTATATATATTTTCTGAAGCAATTAAATATGACAAAACAACTTATAACAATTGTAACCGCACCGCCCTAATGTTAACACACCAATTACTTTCTTATTGTTGGCTTGTAATCAATCTTTTAAAAATGTTTCTATTTCGAGACTTTTTTCTTTAAATATTTAACCAAACTGTGTACGATTTCAAATCATACAAAAATCCTTAGTTTTAGTTTTAAAGACGTATTTATGTTCATAAAAGTTTTCTTTTCTTGTGTTTAGTTAGTTAGTTCCACTATTGGGTTGGGGTCATTAAGCTTTATTAACAAATTTCTCTCTGTCTCTCTCTCCATTATCTGTGCTGTGTTATCTTAATGTTTTATTTGTTAATTTAATTACGGAATATTGTTTTCATTCGCTTTTCTCTTTCTCTCTCTAGTTCTGCATTTCTGCTTCATAGTACTGCTTAAGTTTTAAGACAATAATTCCTGCAGCCAAGTTCTGTTTAACAAACTCCATAATGCCAACAACATAGCCAGGGTATTATGAAAAAAAAGAAGGAATTTTATAACTTTATTCAGTTTTCCGTACTTCTTTTCATACTCATGCTCATTTTAATTTGTATCTTAACAACATAATCTTTTCTCTTGGCCAAATTCAATTTACTTAATTTAATTACTTAACCGAAAACCAATCAAAGGATTTTCTTTTTGCTAACAATTTCTCTACTATGCCCCTATGCCTGTTTGTGTGCTTATCCTACTTGTTTGTTAGCCAAACACAAGTAGAGCAACATTAACATAAAATCTAAAAACGTAACCCCTCATCATCCTTCTGGCATATTACAACAGTAAACAACAGGCGGGGAGCGGGGAGAGAGAGAGTGAGGGAGAGAGAAGGGAGGGAAAATAAACTGTAACAACATTTACATTTACTTTCCATATTTATGGTTACAAGGCGGTTAAAGGCCTGCCACTAGTAGAACCAAACAAATACCCCCCCCAACTACTCAATGGAGAAAACAGAATTCAATTTTTTTTGCCGATACTAAGGAAGCCAATAGATAAACATAAGCCTTATGTTTAACCAAAGCAAAAAAGCGAAAAGTATAAAGAGAACATAAACCACACACACTCACATATATTCATTCATACCCTTATCACAAAGCTTGACTAAAAAAAAGTTTCCCTTTCTCTATTTTTTTCGTTTTCGTTTTCATTTGGAATTTTTTTTCTTGCTAAAAAAAAATTTTGCTGATTTTGTTTTCACATTAAATCAAACGAAAATCGCTGTTTTAGCACAACATTTGTACACACACATACACACAAGTATGCCAGAGAAAATGGCGTCTGTTGTTAAACTAAATTTTCATTTTTATGATCCTTGTTGCTCTCGTTATAGTCCTTCTTGTCTCTCTATTACCGTCTGTCTAATACTCTAAATACTGTTGTACTGCTGTACTGCTGTACTGCTGTACTGGTGGTACACATGTCTTCATTTAATTCGTTTTTTTTTTCCTCTTTTTTAATTTTCCCGGAAATATAAAACATGTTTTCTCCATGTCTACCAAAAGTCATTTAGGCCAACAACAGCCAGCAACAAAATTATGGAAAAAATAATACAAATCCGGCCCCAATTTTTTTTAAATCATCGACTCATGGTATCTTCTTCTGACTTAATGGCATTTGTTTGTTGTTTTAAATGAAGAATAATTTTTCCATTTCGAATTCTATTTTATGATTCGTATACAAAACCGAAAGTTATTAAAAAAAAAATTATATTTTTTTCTTTTTTATATATTGAGGCCTATTGCGTTGGTTATTTTTAGCGATAAATTTTTTTATTTTTGGTCTATTTGTTAAATTGTAAGCATTCATCCTTTTTTATTTGGAATCTTTTCTGCTCAGACATTGCTGGGTCTGTCCTTCTCTATGTGTTATTAATAGACTTCGAAAAGCCTGTATAGTTTTGGAATTTGGAAAACCTTGGTAGGATATTCTAATGAAAATTGTGTGTGTTATTAATAGATTTCCAAAAGTCTTTTGAAAGCCTGTACCGCTATGGAATTTAGAATATCTGGGTTAGTAGGATACATACATAATTGGCCATTACAACCCTTCAGTCAGGATTACGACCTACCTTCTCACACCACTTATGTTGTGTGCGTTAATTTTATACGTGAGTGGCGGGACCTACAGTTTAAAGTCGACTCCGAACGACAGATTTTTGAGAAGCTTTTCATGGCAATTTTTACTTCAGGTCTTTGGCAGAAATCTGCTGAGAGGAAGTCGCCAAAGAAATATTTTTCGTTTTGATGTCTGACCTGGGATTCGAACCCGGGCCTTTTGTCTAATAAGCCAACACACTACCCACTAGACCACGGCGACTTCAAATTAGTAGGATTAGTAGGATATTCTACCGAAAATTGTTCTTTTAATTGCATGTCCTTTACACAGCCTTAGTGTCGTTCTTACTTATCAATGAAATCTAAATCGTAAGTTTCCATCGCTTACCCATTATGTGAGCAACTGTTTAATCTTCATTCTAATCTCCTCAATTCAAGTAAATGTCCATGGGGAAGTCAGAGCCCTGCGTACAGTATCCATGAAGTATTAACTCCAGCATGCTTTGCTGTTAAGCAGATATTCCTTGTACATTTGCTTTCTTGGGACAAAAGTACGCATCAATAGAATAGTAATAGAAGATATTACCAATGTTATCAATTCTAAAGTTACAGGGTCCCAATAGTATTCCTTTTGTAGTGACTCTATAACACTCTGTGCTTGTATCATATCTGGGCAATTCATTCGCTCTGTATTTCTGTACACTATTACTTATGTTGTAGAAGTCAATTTTATACATGCGTGGCGGGGGAGGAGGTAGTTTAAAGTCGACTCTGAACGACATATTTTTAAAAGATTTTTCATGTCAATTTTATTTACCTCTAGAGTTTACACCAATTTATACCAGAGGTTTGAGCGAATAAATATTTGTTCATATTTAGTATTATTGGAGATGTCTACTCGGGGTTTAAACCGATTTATCATGTCTAGTAAGATAACACACTACTTCTAGACTAAGAGCGGCCTCGAGTCATTAATCAAAATAACTATGTAAAAACTTTCGGGTCCGCCATCTAACGTTTTTTTCAACTAGTCCTTATTTCGTGACTGGTAACACTTAGCTCGTCTGATTTGACAGATAATTAGTTTTATACTTCCGCTGAAGGAATATGGGGGAATATGGTTTCGCTAACTGGGCCTGCGATCAACTTACAGAGGATGCTGATTTTGTCAAAAAAATCATCTTTTCAGACGAAGCCCATTTTGATCATGGGGGGTGTGTAAGCAAGCAAAATTGTCGCATTTGGGGCACAGAAAACCCGCACGCTTACATTGAAAAGCCGATGCACCCAAAACGAGTCACTGTTTGGTGCAGATTTTGGTCCAGAGGCATAATTGGGGCAATTTGCTTCGAAAATGAGCAAGTAGTGACCGTTACAGTCTATGGTGATCGTTATCGGGCCATGTTGAACGAAAATTCAAGCGGAGGATATTGGCAACATTTGGTTTCAACAGGACCCCGTTACGTGCCACACAGCCGAAGCTACACTCGATGCTTTGCGTCCTGCATTTGAAGATCGCTATATCAGCCACAAAGCAGATGTCGTTTGGCCACCTCGGAGCTGCAATTTGACATCGTTTGACTATTATTTGTGAGGTGCCGTCAAAGACAAGTGTTACGCTGACAATCCAACGACAATTGTCGCTTAAAAAAGGGACAATATTCGTGAAGCCATTGGTGAAATATAGCAGAACACAACCGATAACGTGCTTACAACTTGGACCGATCGTGTAGGCTACTGCATGGCCAGCCGTGGCAGCCATTTGAATGAAATTATTTTCCATTATTTACCGGAAGGATTGTACTTTCAAATAAAAAAAGAAATTTGAGTAAATATTCAGTAGCTTTTTCTTAAAGCATTTAAAAAAAAAAAAGTTATTTGGCGAACCCTTTATTTATCCTGGCAGCCGGATGCCTAATGCTAATATCATTTCCAGAGATCTTATTCTTCTTAATAAAACAAACCTGTTTGTCGTAAATTTCCGTTCGGAAAGGTATGCAATGATCCTTATCTAGTGAAGTATACTCAACGTCTCCATGCCCAGATCCCTTCATCCAACTCCAAGATATCCGTCCTTTCCATTATTTTTTTGAAAGCTTAGAAAGCAATAGAGTTGGGTTTTCACTTTGCTTTGAATATACTGAGCATACAGCATTGTTTCTTATCCAAGTTGTGTCCCATAAAATCTGTTTGGCTCCAATAAGATGCGCTAGAATAAGTAGATGGTAGAGAGTCCAAACCCATAAATTTTGCCCTCGGCCTTCTAAAAGATGTAAAACGTTAAAAGAGGCGATTTATTTTTAATGATTTGTACTTTTTTGAAAGGAAAAACGTATTTATTTTCAAAAATATTTAAATTTTATTTCTCATAATTTCCTGTATCCATTGGCCGTTCATTTGCAACCATTAAAATCGTTTCAACTAATTTGTAAACAGTTTGCAGCATATTTTACCTCAAAATTGGCTAATTTAACGATGCTTTTCATCGATAAATCATCAAAGAGAACATTTTAATTTTTATTAAGTATCAAAACATTAGTTCCTTGCCGCACAGCTTTAAATTGCTAGAAGCGGAAGCAGCATCAGTAGCAGCATCATGCAACAGCCTTAATGGATACGACGCTTAATTGTTGCTGTTATTATTGGTGAGCCAAAGCACACAACATTTAAACTTCATCACCTGTGGTGGTTGTTGGTTGGTCCTGTTGACCAAGCTGGATAGAACGAAAGTGAGAAAAACTAATTTAAAGCTTAAATGTTGATTTCATAATTTGTTAGAGGATTTTTATGGCCTGTTGGCCTTAAATGCACATATATATACACACACACACACACACACAAGATTTCATACCATTTTTGTTCTCATGTCCGTGTATTTTTTTTTTCTTCTGTTGTTTTTGTTTAACCAATAATTTAACGCCAAAATACGGGTAGAGAACAGAAAAAAAGAAACGGAAAATAAAGAAATAAAAATGAAAATGAAGCAGTTTATTAAAGTACTTGTACAGTACAATACACATACACTAACATTTATGCTGCTGACTATAGAGAGAGAGAGAGAGAGAGAGGGAGAGAGGGAGAGTGAGAGCAAACATGAGTTTAAACACTTATCACACCAACATTAGCACACCGCAACGAAAATATATTGTTTGATGGCAATATTCCAAGCACTTATACTTCCAAACAGCACACACACATACACATACACACACTTATTGTTTAAGTGTTAGTGTTAGTGTTGATGTGCAAGTATTGAACGTTAACAAATAACCGTTATATAAAATTATCGCTCAATGATACGTATGTTGTATGTTGTCGAGCATTCGTTGCACGTATTGTTGTCGCTAATAAGCTTTTCTTGCAGCAAATGTCGCTCATAAATTACCTCAAGGGCCATCGTTTCTAATTAAGTAATTGAAGGCAATGCCTGTTTGGGATTTATTGCTGCGCAACTGCGCAACAAATATTTTCAACATAACACATATACACACACACACGTACATAGAGTATGTATTGTATAAATGGAACAAACGTTATGGTCTTTCATTTCATCAATTATTACCATCAGCAATACAGCTGCCTTGTGTCCCCCTCCCCCCCACATTCACCGTTGAAAACTGCAGGCATCATCTCTCACCTCTATGACCAAAAATTATACAATGAATGGCATTTTAACTGTTTTTAGAGGTGATATGATTTCCAAGGAGGGTCATTCTACGTGAAAGAGAAGATTTTGTTGATGTTTTATGCTCTAATAATCTCAATATCTCAAGTGCTCTAAAACATAAAATATGATAAAGGTTTGACTTAAGCAGTAAGCAAACACCTTTAAAAGTAGATTTGACACTCTATTTCGATTTAAATAATCTCGCAGTGATGCCAATGTCAAGACAATAATGTTGAACTACTGACAACTTAACACGAAGTCTAATCTGAGACCTAAAATATCGATCAGTAATATACGGGAATTTGCCGTAACCTAGTACGTAGTGTGTTATGTAGCTTATTAGACGTAAAGCCAGGGTTCGAGCCTCGGGCCAGATATCAAAACAAAATCAAATATGAAAAATTATTTTTTCGGCGACTTCCTTTCAGCAGATTTCTGGCAAAAACTCTGAGACTAAATAGAATTACCATGAAAAGTTTCGCAGAAAAAATCTGTCGTTCGGGGCGATTTTAAACTGTAGATGCTGCCACTTATACAGAAAAGTAACATACACAGCATAAGTGGTATGAGAAACTAGGTCAATAATCATGACTGAAGAGTTGTAATGATCAATTATGTATGTAATGTACGGGTTATTATTTTTCAACATGAACTCTTAAGGTGCGTAGATATGCAAAATATGATTGCAACAATACGAACTATTGTACTACCTTATTCCATTTAGATAACCGGTATAATATATTCTTTAATACTCTTCCATTTACAAACTTATGGATGATGCTCGGTTTGAAACAAGGACAATTTCCTGCCCTAATGTAGACCCATTTGAATCCATATATCGAGTTCGTGAAGTTCTTTATTCAAACAAGAGTTGTGTGAACACTGAGAACGCTGTCAATATGCCGATGACTAATCGTAGGTTATTCGTTTGAATTGGCTGATTAATAACTCAAGTTCGAATCGAGATATGCTACTCATCGAAATACTAATCATTTCAGTTACAACAACCGTTGTGTATAATAAACCTTCAGTCAGGATTACGACCTATATTCTTGCACTACTTATATTGTATAGGTCCCTTTACTCATGTGTTGATTTTATACAGTTTAAATCCATTCCGAGCCATAAAATATTGACATTGTCAAATTCTTTACTTTTTTCTTTCCTCACCATATCTCAACGTTGTTCTCGACCCTGTGTAATAGCATTCTGAGGTATATAACCTACCACTGGATATTTTTGAGATAGCTTTTAAGCAATTTTTCATTTATATTAGACCATATCGAAGCCTCCATTCTATAACGTTCTAAGTGTACTTAGAACCTTTTTAATGTTCTTGCATTTTTAAATTCTACGTTCTCTAACTTAAATACTATCAGAATTTGGTTCAGATGCGCCAATCCGGTTCGAAGCTATTGGGAAGAATCGACTTAGAATACACATATAGTCGGATGACTCGTGAAAATTTTGAGAGCTCATAACTCAAAACACACTTTTTCGACTTAGAATGTTATAGAACGGAGGCGTCAATATCTCGGTAATAGCTTAAAGTCCAACTTTAAGGGATTATGGAAATTTTTCATGCAATATAGCCGAATGCGAAATGGCTCACTGGATGATCATATTGAAGCCGAATACCATGGAGTTATTTGATTAAATGGATATCACAACCGTTTAGTCGCACTCTTATAAATTCACATATATAGTTTAGCATCGACTCTGAACCAAAGTTTTAGAGAGTTTCAAGTTGCCACCACCACCCACCCTCCAAACACAATATAATTTACTTATGCTTAAATCGTAATGAACTAAATGAGAATTACTACTATTTTATAATTCAGTACAAAACGATTGTAGCTGACAAAACTCTTACACTCTTGTTGATCGTAACACAAACAAACTTGTGTGTGAAGTTAAGTTCGATAACGTCCCAATGTAAATATTAACAGAAGAATGTCATGTGTTTAACAGAATAGACAATATATATCTGATATATAAAAATTAATGTCACTTTCGTTGTCATTTTATAACTTAAGAACGGGCTCACGTATCCAAGCCAAATGTTTAGGCTTTGTTTGGACTATTTAGTAGATGGTTTATGTGAAGTTTGTCACTCCCACTTTTACCCCCACAGTTTCTATTTATCAAAAATCAGAAAACGACTCCATCGATTTGAATAATTTTTTTTCAAATGTTTAAAGTTTTCATCAAGAGAAAATTTTGCCCCGCCCACTTTTGCGCCCACTTCTTTGATTTGCCTAAAATCAGAAAACGGCTCCATCGTAAACTATGAATTTGATCATGTTATGATCTTAAGAAAAGTTGTTGCGCATGAGCCGGGGTAGGATTTCAAAGTTGATATGACTAATTTCCGAAAGATGGAGCCACTGAAAATTACTCAAAATGAATCAAATCTCAAACTGTGCATTCTTTAACAAAGTTGTTACGTATGAGTCGACGGAGATTGGTGCTATTAATTTCCGATGGATGGCGTCACTGAAAATTATTCTAAAATGAATGACAAGCAATTGGTCGAACTACACCCCAAGCACGGAAGAAAAGAGCATTACAAGCCTCAGAATCAGACGAGCACTGTGGCTGGAAAATCTTCGAGTATATGCCTGCTGAGAATCGTTTGCATGAACCACTTGAACAACGAGCAGTGAGATTAGAAACTGATCGAATGCGTACAACTTAGGACCTGATGATTCAGGAAAACGGGAAACAAAATTAATAAAATGATTCAAAATTAATTGGACATTTGTGTAATGCCTTTCCTTCACATTTACTTTAGTTGCGGGCGCAGCAACAAGTGCTAGGTACGGCTAGTTGCACACATGGTCATGGTACTATCACAGTACCTGAATACTATAAATCGGTTGATAGAATATGTGTCGCACTATAAAATAGTTTTTTTTTTCCAAATGCTATAGTGTTAAATAGATTCGGTGAAACTCTCCGCAGAGTATGATAATGATATAAGATTGCGATGTGGTGGAAACTTCAAGTTATGTAGTCCAAAGGTAATCTACATACAATACATTTAGTGGTTTTGAAATGCGTCCGGCGTATTCCGAAAAATGATCAGTTTGGTGTGCATTTTGGGTTGGTGTAGTTATCGGTTCAAACGACTTTCGCCAGATCTTCAAGCATTTTAAGTAGTTAATTATGAAATTCTTTTGCCCTCAATTGCATTATCTGAATACAAGATACGGCGCTACGTGTCACGTAGTGCTTGACTATGTTATATCACATGTAGGTGATGAAAACTGGCCGCCGCTGATCGAGCGATTTCACAGTATTGAACTTACTTGATACACACCCACTTGATCATTACAGCTCTTCAGTCAGGGTTACTGGGTCTCACAACACTTCTATTTTAAAGTTTATACTCGAGTGGCGGACTTACCGTTTAAAGTCGATTTCGAATGACATGTTTTTGAGGAACTTTTCATGACAATTTTATTTCGCTCATAGAGTTTTTATCAGAAATCTGCTGTAATCGTATTTTTTTTAGGAGATGTCAGACCTGGAGTTTGGATTCACGTCTTTCGTCAAATAAGTCAACATACTACCTACTAGATTACAGCGAAATACATTCATACTTCGATGATTCATTCCTCATCATCACAGACTCTATATATCGGGTACGTAAAGATCTGCATTCGAACAAGAGTTGCTTGAGTACATAGAACCCTGTCAATAGGCCGGTTATTAATCGTAGGTTATTTCTGAATAGCCTTGATGCATAATCCAAATACTAACCCGGATATACTAGTCATGTAAGTTTATAATTCCACTTAAACGTGAAATGATCCCAAATAGCTCTTGTGTTTGAAAAACAACAAATTGAAGTGATTATAGAAACTAAAGACTAAAAGTTCAATTAGATTGCCAAAATGAAGTTGGTTTTCTACCTCTAAACCTCTAAAGAGTGGGACTCATTTAGTGGAAACTATAAATGGAATTTTCACAAATACATGCACATAATATGTATACTACAGAGATGGGAATAAAATGGGAGAAATTTTAAATATGAAAACAAAAGAAATCGTTTTCAAATACATAAAGACCAAATTAAGAAAAAAAAGAAAACATTGACAACAGTTGATGGACACATTAATGTACTGAAATATGATTGTTGTTATTGTTGTTGCTGTTGGCTTAATATAGGACAATACATTTGAGTGCAGTTAAGCATGGAGGGAATTTATAACATTTTCATTAGCACAAGTAAATCATCATCATCATCATCATTATCGATGTTGTTATGTTCATAAAAAATTGAAATCATAACGCATTTGGCTTATAACACATGCCCCATAGTCATCGTCATCACAACATCAATGGCGGCGTCAATATTTTCATTTACCTCAATAACAGCAGTGTTATCCTTCACATCCATCCATATCATCAGGATATCAGTATCATCAGAAATATGTCACAGAAGTTAAGCTTTTATAATGACGGCGTCATTTTCTTCTTTTTTTTATTGATGTTGTAATTGTTGTTGTTGTTATTGTTGTTATTCAGTACGTCACTTCATTACAAGTATTGATTGTTGGTCTGTTGTTACTATATCACACCACACCAACATCATCAGCGGCACATTTTGCATATGACAGCTGACGTGGTTTTAGAGTTTGTATTTTAATCTTAATGCTGATGTTGCTGATGCTGCCTCATGTTGCTGATGTTGCCATAATCGGTATGAAGAATACTCGTGCACACATAACTGATGTTGTGCCATAGTCTTGCCAGTCGTTTGTGATTTTAACTCATTACGTTTTAATGCTGTTGTCCCGGATATGATTTCTTTACACTTAAAATTAATTTAAATGTCACATGGCAATGGAATACCATTTTGTTTCGCATCTAAGGATAATGGATTCGATCTATTGTAACAAGAAGAATATTTGACAACATTTGGTTGACAGGGAGATGAGACAGGTTAGCATGTCGTGGATAATGTTGAATAATGAATGCGTAATGAAACAAAGTTTTTAAGGACTTTTTTAGTCAAATGGAGAGATGTTCAACTGGTTCATCGTTTCCGAATAAGAAAGAAAGCTCTGTTAATATCAATATATTGACCAGTTTTGAGTGATAATTTCTAAGAATAAATTTTTGATTCCCGATTCCTGCTTTCATCTAATTCCTTTCTATCCACACACAACATTCTCCAATGCATGCCAAAAATCCTTAAAAGTATGCCGTTTAGAGTTTTTTTTTAATTTTCCATGGTTTCATTAACAAGTTGAGTCTCGACCAATGGGTTGCCTAATCAGGTTGCCAAAACTTATTCTATCATGACAAATAGACGCCATGTATTGCAAGTCTAGTACGTAGTGTGCCGGCTTATTAGACGCGAGGCTCTGGTTTAAACTCCAGGTCAGACGTCTCCAACATAACGAAATTAAAAAAAATATTTCGTCGACGACTTCTTTTAAACAAATTGCTGGCAAAAACTCTAAGAATAAATAAATATTCGTATGTAAAGATTCTAAAAAAAAAATCTGTCGTTCGGATTCGACTTTAAACTGTAATCCTGACTAAAATATTTTAATGACCGTTTACGTATGCGGGTATGTATTAGGGATGCCAAACGGGATCGGTTTTTAAAAATCCCGGGATATTTCGGGATAATTCGGGATCCAAAAATCCCGAAAAATCATAGGCTAAATCGCGATTTTCTCTTAATAATAAAAATATTTCGTTAACAAAATCATTTGTATTCCAATTATGTATGTATATCAGAATTATATACATACATATACATACATAATTGGTCATTACAACCCTTCAGTCAGGATTATTGACCTAGTTTCTGCTACCACTTATGTTGAGTGTGTTAATTTTTTTACATAAGTGGTGGGACCTACGGTTTAAAGTCGACTCCGAACGACCGATTTTTGAGAAACTTTTCATGGCAAATATCAGAAGTGTATGTCATTAAAAATAAAATTTTAAAACAGCAAGACAAAAAATATCAAAAAAAAAAAAGCGTAAAATAACAAAAATAAAAATTGTTCACACATATGCAAATGCATTAGTTTTAAGAAAATTATTTAGGTTCCAACAAAAAGATTAAAGCATCTAAGATGTGATCCGATAGGCTTGAACAAATTTAGTTGTAAGCATACGCTGCCGTCGGAAAACATTTATCGCAATCAACATTTGTTGTTAAATTAGTTCCAAGATAGCTGTATGCAGCTTATAAATATTCATCTCTACTACCTCCTGATCCAAATAAATCTATTTCTTTGGACAGTTAAGTATCTAAATCAGTTACCCTTTTAATTCGTTTTATAGAGATTTTGCATTCTCCAATGGCATCAAATAATTTTTTATCAATGGAAATGGGGTTTTCCTCATCTGAGAATCTATTATCGAAGTCAAATGATATAGAATTTTTTTTCAGGACCTTTTGTAGGTCAAAATACGTATGAATTCACAATCCCGAAAAATCCCGGGACAAGTTTTTAAAAATCCCGGGATTCGGGATTGTGTGAATCCCGAAAATCCCGGGATTTCGAGTTTCGGGATTTCCCGATTGGCATCCCTAGTATGTATGTATTTCAATTTACTGCCCATCTTAAGTTGTTTACTGCTCCAAGAAGTTAAGAAGTCTCGAGAATCGTAAAATGTCAAGCACGAGGTCAGTTCAAGAGAGACACATTCAGCCCAATCATGAATAAAAATTCCGCATGAAATTTCTCTCTTTTCCCTTCTCTCCTATTATGAATAAAAATTTTGCGTGAAATTTTTTACTTCTCCTTTTTCTCTGTTTTAATCCCATTTTTATCAACCGTGTGAAGAGAGAAATATTAAAAAGAGGAAAAAGTAGGTATTCTCAATGTATTTTAGGTTGTATTTTCCCCTAAAAAAATTCACTTATAAAACACAAGGGAGTTTGATTAAAAATTTAAGTAAGTTTTTATACAACTAAATTTAAATAAATAAAAGATATTTATATGTTACTGTAGGTCTAAAACAACTACTAAAACTCAAGTTCGATATTTGGTTAGATTAATGGAAGCCAATCTGTAAGCACTTGGCTCAAAGTAGACTGGCCTAAAGACACATTGAAGTCTTTTCCTACATCAGTCTGGTACCCAGTACTCGTAAGCTCGCACTTAGCTTTACGATTGGTGAAATACCAAATTGCTTTTTTGTCGGTGAGTAAGTAAAATTTCTAGTAAATACCGAAAGGCCGGTTTATACACTCTGTAGTACTTTTAAAACCTGTTGCAAAATGAAATTTAATCCAACACTTTACACTCTTACTTACAAAGCCAGCGGCAATTCAAGAAAATTATATTCACCCTTAATTGCCTTCAGGAAATACGTTGGCCAATTTTCTCCACCGAGGCTACACATGATCACACTATACATTTTTATTTTCTTGTATTATATTAAAATCTTATATATTTTTTCAAATTGTATTAGTTTTATATAACTTTAATTTTACTTTATTTTCACAAATTGCCAAAAATTTAATATCAATAGGAAACACAGCTGACTTTAAAATTCGTTATTGCCACTTTTTCAAACTTTTACTCCCGCGGAGTTTGTAATTAGAGGATTTCTTTCTCGAGAAAAACATTTTCCGCGAGAAATAAATTCCTTGATAATATTCGTGATTGGGCTGATTAGTTTACCTTATTTTAGAGTGTAGTAAGGGGGAGAGATAACGCTTCAGGTGTTCGGCGGACACCTAAATTCTCTTCTAATAGTAATATTCTCTGCTCAACCAACTATTACTGGGGCATCTCAAGCATCAACTTTTACGGGCGATATTGCGTTCAATATGTACTGAAGATGTACTGTCACGTATGAAGAAGCATAAAATATTTCTTACCTTGATGGTCAAACTATCCCAGACTTGGGATAGCTAAGGAGGCTTTTTTCAGATACTATGATAGTTCTGACAACTGCTGCCTGTGGCAAAAATATGAATGTGTTGAAAGGAAACATTGTTCCCATCAGGAAGTAATAAAGAAACTTTAAGCTTTATTAACTGTAGCCTGAAGAAACGTTTCTGTCCATGAAGAGGTCTAACAATAGACTTCCTAATTAAGACCTTGACAGAAAGGACATGCATTTTCCTAAAGGAGCAAGCATTTCTAGATTGGTCCTATATTACGGAAGTCGACCTAGGCTAAGTTAGTTTGAAGTGGTAGCTTCACTTGAGCATCGTTCACCGTTGTTAAGTCCACTGAAACTCGAAAGAAAATGTCTTGCAGAAAGAAAACGTTCTCTTGCCTCGTATAGTATTAATTCTCGCCCAGCAAAAAACTTCTTAGATTTAGAATCCATTACATTTTATAATGTCAATTAAGTAATTTGCAATCCAGTCGTTTGAGGTAAACATCACTATGTTCCGATAGATTGCAGAATTGTGATGACATTATAGTTGTCATTTAATTGTGATTCAAAGACATTAAAATTTGATTTGTCCCTTATGTTGTTTGGTATCACATAAGCTGTGTGATTAGTTGACTTTTTGAATGCTTTGCTGAGAGTTAAATATCCGGAAATATCAGGAACTGATCACATTTGCGGTTTTTAAAAAGTATATGTGGGTACATGAATTTCATTCGTACTAACTTAACCTATGTAATCATGACTTTACGCATCTAGATTGTAATTAAAGCAGCTTTGGTGGTAGATTATTACTGTTCCTAATTGAATTGTCCCTTACCTAACTCAGTTAAAAAAAAGGGGTCTAGACAAGCAACAAAATTTTTACTTTTAATTTGTTCTTTCATTACTCTGCCATTGATTTCCTTTCCTTTTTTTTCTTTTGAGAGTATTTGAAGGTCCCCTCCCCCATATGCTGTTGATACAATTTTTATGTATTTACGTCATGGCTTTTTTAACCCTTAAAAAATCATTATTTTTTTGGAGACGCTGACGTGTCCAAACACACAAAAAAGAAAAAAAAAAGAAAAACAATTTTTGTGTACATCACCACAGGCCAATTAAATTATTTAAATCTTCAATAACCATTACCCGCATACACGGAATATGTAAGTAGCGGCCACGGCCGTCGATATAACGTTGTGTGGCAATTTTTTTTTATTAAAAAATGAAGCAAATTTGCATACATTTGCCATACATAGACGGTAATCGCATGTGAGTGTATGTGTCTGAACGGAATTTTAATCAACATTTGCCCAACAACTCAACGTACGTAATTGACACAACACAACACAACAATAACAGGCACGGTAACGCGGTACAAGCAACAAACTTGTTACGACGTTTGAACGTAATGCGAGTGTCATTACGAAAAATAAATCGAAATTTATTTGCACTCTAGACCTTGGCCTTCAATAAGTAAGTGTGGGGGGAAGGGAAGAGCATGGATACGACAACAATGTTATAAAAATAAATGGTTAAAACCATTCAGACCAGTTTAATCTGGCTAAAAACCCTTTAGCTCTTATCCTCTAATATCTGATGAAGAAGGTAAAGCAGGTGGTGGCGAGAGCGAGAGAGAGAGAGAGAGGGGAGAGAAAAAAGAAACGGAAAGAAGTTAAAAGTGAAATTTTTATGGTTTGGGCCATAAAAACGAATGGCAGTCAGAAGTTCAAGTTATTTATGGCCGTTCACCATGAATCATTTAACCCTTAACTATACACCGCACACCAATGATGATGAGCATAAGATGAGAACATCGTTATACGAGCAGTACTCAACGTTGTACTAACGCATCGTTTTGCATAATTAATCTTTAAGTTACTTGACCTGTTGTGTTACCAACTAAAAAAAAAAAAGATAGTAGAGCACACATAAGCTTATGGGATGCTAGCATATTACAACACGTATCAGATAATATGCCTTTGCTTGTGTGTGTGTGTGTGTGTTACTCATCTCATATGATACCCTGAGATACGGCTTTACTATCATAGAGGTCTGCACTGAAATGATGCTTTACTGTGGGGGTTCTTTTAAATAATTTGTTGTATGGCCATGTGTGCGTGTTTGTTTGGTGTTTGTGTAGCTTAATTTTAAAGGGCTTTCATGGTTCCTTTCCACGAAAGAAACTGTTGATGTACATGCCACAATTGGGAGTTGTTCGACTCCTCTCCACTCTTTTAAGTTCGTTAATGTTATTTCGGTTGATTATTTTTCCCTTCTTCTGCTTATTCTTCCACCTCTTGCCAGTCAGAATGAATGACTTTTTGATATATAACGGTAGGTATTACATATTTACGTATGTACGTATGCGTATGTACCATAATTTTTGTGGATAGCAGTACTATTTTGTTGCCGTAATTTTTTGTTATATTTTTCTTTCTGTTGCCGCTGTTTAAACATATCGTACAATATTAACCCTTTTTAAACTTCTCTACCTTCGCCCTTCCCCCCACGACTAAGACCTTTAAAATTTTTAACCACAATCATTGTAAGCCAGGATCATATTATTAAACGTGTAACGCATTTTGGGGTACAGTAGACTTTTCATTTTGAAATATTTAATTGACAGTGAGTCTTAAACGGTTGAGAAGAATGCCATCACATTGGTTTTTAGGGAAATGGCTTCTCATTGAAAGAATCACTTATTATGGAGAAGTTCATGTAATAAATCGTCAAATTTATTTTGGGCAACCAAAATGAAGCGATTCGGAACGCTTCATTCGTATATTTGCTTAATTGGTTGTTACAACTCTTTACTCAGGGTTGCGACCTAGCTTTTCACATCACCTATTTTGAGTGTGTAAATTTTATCCATGAGTGGCGGCCATTTGTTATATTTATGCCTTCTACTGTGACTTCTGAGCAACCAAGTATGTCTGTCATCGTATTCGGATCATTTCTGCCTTGAGAGTCAATAGTCTTCTACATGGCATTTTCCTTTTTAAACTAGAAACCTTCAAAGAAGGATTATTATCCCCTAACTATCTTGTTAAGAGCACGACATCGTAGTAGTGTAGACCTCCGCTTGGAAAACGAGTCGAGGTTCAAACACCTGATCAACACTATAATTTTTCTTGAATTGAGCATCTTTTAAGGATTTGTTACGAAGTATACGACAATAGTTTGATGGGCATGACGATCTTCCTATTCAAATCAAATTAAGTAAAAAGGCTGGGGTGCGTCGCACAAAGTCTCGCGTATACAAATTTTGTAAGCATTTTGGTATAGAAGGACGTTATTTAGTTAGACTTACTCCGACATGTAGGATATAAGTTTGGTGAATGCCTGTCTCTACGTACTGAACAAAATACAAAGTCTGGCCTGTTATGTTGCCCAGTGTTAACCTTAAATTCATAGGTTATTTTGAAAACCATGCTTCTTTTGACAAAATCACGATTCAGTCAGGTAATTGCACAGTTGCATTGTCTCTTTCTGTGTCTCTATGTCTTGGAAGCTCTTTGACCATTTTGCTTATACATGTACTCAATGGGCCTCATATGAGGGCTGTGAATGATTTTTCGATTAAAATTAGTGTCTTAACTGGCTATCTTGTAGTCGTCGTAGTCCAGTAGGTAGTATGTTCGCTTATTATACATAAAGCCAGGTTTCGAGTCCCAGGCCAGACATCAGAATAAAAATTCCAGAAGTATTTTTTCGGCGATATCTTCTCAGCAGATTTCTGCCAAAAACTCTGAGAGTAAATGAAATTGCCATGAAAAGTTTCTCAATAAAAAAAATCTGTCGTTCTAAGTCGACGGTAAACTGTAAGGTCCTGCCACTTACGTATAAAATTAATACACACAACATATGTAGTGTGAGAAACGAGGTCAATAATCCTAACTGAAGGGTTGTAATGACCAATTATGTATGTATGGATGTCAATTGTTAACTGAATGGGCTATTCACATCGTAATACACATCGTTTCAGTTGAGTCTTGTACTAAAGTCAGGACGAAAAATTCACCGCGTTGTGTAGTTTGCGAAAGCCAGTCTCAGAATCTTCTCCATACAATTACTGACAATGGCAATGTTTCCGGCAGATAATTGTCCAGACGTTGGTCGATCGTTCACTCGACAAGTGGGCTCGAATTTCTCTACCACATTGGGAGTAGTTCACTTAGTAAGACGATTGTGGTGATCGTAATATGAACAAAGCGTGCGGAATATTGACTGCACAGAACAGTTATTTTGGGAATACAATTTTATTATTTGCAGCTGTAGATGAATGCTTTATGTGCCCACGGTGATTTGGCAAAACAGACTAAATGACAACCTATTTGACAGATGTAGCTTTATTAAGAATTGCCGTTATCAGCTGATTTTTAGTTAGAGACTTACGAAGCAATCAAACTTCCCTAATGTATATCTATTTAAGGAATACGTTTGTCAAACACTGCTTAATAAAAACCTTAATAATGGCTGGGGTGGGGAGGTGTATTTTTATTTATCATTTTTTTTCATTTTGGGCTCAAAGTATTTCTGGCAAATTAACGTCATTTATTGAATGAAACTAATTCTTTGATGTTTCTGCTTGGCAGGTTACTACTATTGCTACGGCTATAAGGACTTGTTGTCATTGCATATGAAATACGAAAAAAAAAACCTCGAAGATAAAAAGGCAATAGAAACCAAAAGCGTAAAGTGAAACTGAGACAGATACCAACTGAAATTTGTTAGAAAAGGCTTTACGAAAGAACAGAATGCCTTTAAAATAAATTTTATTTTAATTTTTTGCTCGTTTCATGTTGTTTTTTTTTAAGTTTTTTCAAACCTTACTGCACACACAGTTTAGTTTTTTATGCCATTTTTACAGAAATTTGCTGAGCGAAAAACCTAACTCAGGAGAAGGAGAAAAGTAAACCACAAAATGTGAAATTCTATTGTGCGTGAATAAATGAAAAGAGAACGTTGTTGCGTTTCTCTAAAGCAAAGCAAACAGAAAAAAAAAACGAGAAACGATTCTGAAAAGAATAGAATAGAAACTGTAAAGGCCAGAAAAACCACAAAACTCGTAGACCTTCATTTAAATTCAAATTCAAATAGAAAATGGCAGGCATTTACTAGATGTATGAGGAGCATACGAAGAAGACAGCATAACTGTTGTACTAAAAAAAAAAAGATTTTTTTTGGTTTGATAACCCAATAGGCAAGATTATAAGAATGAAGAAAGAAGCTTTTAAATTATTTTAATTTTTATATTTAAAATAGTCTATGATTTGTAGGAAATTTTTTTCTGAGTAAAATTTATCATTTACTTACAATTTTGCCTGCTGGTTTACTGGACAAATGTTTAATTTTTTTTAGAGTTTATAACAACCAACGCAAGCGGTCAAAAAACACAATTAAATTTAAAATGAAGAAACGGCCGCTGTTTTCATTTACAATGCCTTTGTTTTTCTTATTATTTTTTTTTTTTTGGTTTCATAACGTTGTGATGTCCTTTTTATTTACGCGTATAGCCCTTTTTGTTTGGAGAATTTCTCTCATTTTTTCTTTAACAAATTTAAATGCGACGAGCTTAAATATGCCTTTAAAAATAATGAAAAAATTGTACAGAAATTCATTAAATTTTCTATGTTTTTTAGTTTAAGTTGATGATTTATTTTCAGCTTTTTGTAGACCCTAACAGCCACGGTTCTGTGTAGCTTAAATGGTATAAATTTTAAACTAATCGATAAACCAAGTAAGTAAGCACTAAAGCTCAAAGGACTGTTGTAAATAATTCGTCTTCTACTGTTCGTAATTTTCATTGAAAAATCATGTTTCAGCGATGAGACTCACTTCATCGGTGGCCATAATTAGTTGAAGACAATGTTGGCAGGCGATCACGTGAATATTGAAGGTACTTGAGACTGACATCGCTCTGTTGCTCTAAAGCGAAGCAGGCAAATGGTATTAGGTAAACTTTATTCATTTTCATGGGAATGATGAAAAAACGAACCCATTTGTATAAAGACCAAATGTATCTGGTCTACTATGGTTAAATATAAAACCGAAATTGCTTAGATAGTGTGTTAGCTTAATAGACGATATTAAGTAATTCACAACCAAGTTAAGACATCTAGAACAAAACGAAATAGGCCAAAAAAGTATTTCTTTCGTTGATTTGCTCTCTGCGGTCATCTGGCAAAAAACTCTGAAAGCAAATAATAATTCCGATGAAAAGGTTATCTAAACATATGCCATTCGGTGTTGACTTCAAAATGTAGGTTTGTAGGTAAGGGTGGAGTGAGAAACTAGGTTTAAATTCTGACTAAAAGTTTGTAAAAGCCTATTAAGTATGAACCTCACATTAGTTACACTTGCCTAAAGTTTGAGAGTATCTCACAACGCAAGAAGGAAGAGAAGACCAGAGAACACCGGACCCCGAAATGAAGAATTCTTGGTAGTCCAGCATTTACTGACATGGAGTTGTAACTTAACTTAACCTAACTATACTACTGTCTTGATATATCCTAGTGTATATTCGTAATAAACTTCCTTCATTGCTTTGAGTTACAACCCGAAATTTTGTTCCTTTTCAAAATACTGGGATCTCGAGGTTGACATAAAAGTGTACCATCTTTTTGATGTTGTAACCAGACTCCTTGCATTCATAATTTTCCAATATAGGAGCAAATGTAATGTGGAATGTGGTATCATTAGCGTACTCAAATCGCAATTATTTAGTCTCAAAACACTCACGGGTTTCTCCTTATCGGGATTACTCCAGAGTACTTTCATAAATCCTTTTATGTTCTACAATAGCTGATATTACGGCTCTCATCCACGGCTTAGTATTCATTATTACAGGGTGGCTGATATATAATGCAACAAAGTAAAGCGCTATATTTTCTAATCTTTTTTTTAATTTTATTGTTCAAAATCAAAAAATGTTGGAAATAACATCAGATTTTAGAATCATTTTAGATTTGTTCGAATTGATCACCTTTGGTACGAATTATGACCTTCAAAGCCATAACAGACTCTGTGGCTCGGCGAAGCGCCGTCTAGAGATAATCGACACTTTGGTATTTTTTAGTAAGAACCTTACTCTCCAAAATGCCCCAGGCGTAAAAGTCCAACGGATTGAGCTTTTGGTGGCCATTGTGCGGTAGAAATGCCGCTAGGAACCTCCTTATTAAGCCATTCTTGGTTGGGGGCATTTATTTTGCCCCCATGTTCGATGAATACGAGCGGGGAACGATGATCGGCCGTTACGGCGGCCCACACCATTACCATCGGCGGTGCTTGAGTTCTGGTGGCCGAATCGCAGTGAAATCAGTGTCAGTTATTTGATGTTTGAAAATTTTCCTGACGGCACTTTGGCAAGTAACTATGTCGTTCATGTTGGAAATGTAGTGTTTCTTATTAGAGAAATCATCAAATTCTAACTGGGCTCACGTTTCTGGCAAGCTGAAGTAATTCCATGAAAGCTCTTATTCGTCAGTCCTAAACTGTACACTCATTATACTTTGAGGTGCTAAAGCTAATTTATCAATATGTGTTGCATCCGTTCTCTCGATATGTTCAGCTCACGAACAATTTTTCTACCACTGCAGCGTGGATTTCGATCAAATCTGGCCTTCCGAAAAGTGATAATTTCTGGTGTTGTTACCATTTTTTCGTCCACTTTTTGGACGCGTTGTAACACTGACAGTATCACGGAAACGAGCAACGGTACGAAAAACAATGGATTTATTCACATTAAAAAGCTGGAGGGCCCTAACTATAGCCACCTGTGATTTTCCAGCCAAATATATAGCAATCACACTATCACGCTTGAATTCCATCTCGAAGAACTTTTTTCTGAATGCAATAGATCAAAATGCTTTTGTAAACTTGTAAATAATAAAATGAACTGTCACTGGAATAAATCTGTCGGCTGTCAGCTGTCAGACGAGTTTATAAATGATAACAACCTGACGTTGGTTGCAAAACATATCAGCCAGACTGTACATACATAATTGGTCGTTCAGGATTACCACTTAGTTTCGAACACCACTTGTGTTGTGTGTGTTAATTGGTACACTTGAGTGGCGTGAGCTACAGTTTAAAGTCGACTTCAAATGAAAGATTTTTAATCAGAAACTTTTCATGACCATTTCCTTTTACTATCACAGTTTTTGTCAGAATCCTCTGATGAGAGGAAGTCTCCGAAGAAATATTTTTTTATATTTCGTTTGGTTCAAGATGTCCGATGTGGGTGAGGGGGTTTGAACCATGGGTTCATGTTTAATTAGCTAATACACTACTTACTAGACTACGGCGGCTACAAAACTCGTCTATGTATAGTATAAAATATTTGGGTTCAATTTGACAGAATAAATTTGTTCATTGTTTCATGTTTTTTGGTAATCACGAATTCATTATTCTGGCCAGACGATTTCTAAAAGCTTAACTGATTAATAAATTAATTTATTGTGAACATTTTGCTTAAATACATATACCACAAGCCTTTTATTTACGATAAATTCCAACATAATCCCTTACCCCCCTGCAACTACTCATTATAATAGTTGCCACTGACGAGCTTCTAGCCTTCTAAGTCATGGAGTGTGTGAGTTCTTCTAAATTTGTTAAAGAATTATTTTTTTTTTGTTTGTTCCTATTTGCACGCACCATAAATTTAATTAAAGCTTTACTGTCAAATTCATTTTCTATACAAACTTAATTTCTCTCTGTCTCTCTCTCTCTCTCTCTCTCTCTCTCTGTTTTTAAGCCTTGCTACTCCGAGGCATGTGTATGATGAAATGGTCATTTGAAAAGGATTTATTAGATTTGTTTTGTAGCATTTTTCTTACAAGTTGTCAAAATAGAAACAAAAACATGAGAAAAATTAAAGAAATCATAGGCCTTTTCAATAATAATAATCGTAATACAATAGAAGTTAATCGTGTTGTAATAATAATTATTAAGGTTTCATGTTTCGAATTCACCTCACGTTCATTACCATTTATTAGTCCTTGTTGTTGTCCTTGTTGTTGTTGTAAACTGTTAAATAAATGCTTAACAAATCACATTTCACTTGACTCTATAAGCCTTGGTTGGCACCCGCTTGACTCCCATTGTATTGGAAGCTGCTTTGCTGTGTTGCTTACGAAAGTTTTTAACAAATTGTCACAGAAAGTCACTTGTTTTGTAACAGCCAGAGATGAGGGGATAAGGATGTTTTAGTTACATTTTACATCATACCGCTCTCCGCTCTCTCCGCATTTCGTCAACCTATAAACGCCGCTTAACGAGTTAACTCTTCATCAACGAAGCTAAAGTTCTGTAGCATGTAGCCCATCTTTTCAGGGGAACATTGGGAGAGAGCGTGAACTGTAGTTTTACTGCTATGATTGTGTGTGTATTGCTGGTGACAAAATAATAATTCAACCTGTAAGTTGTTGTCCTGCTGTTGCTGTTGTTGCTGTTGTTGTTGTTGTCGTTGTTGAACATGACATACAACTTAACAAGCCATAATCATTAACACATTCATATACACTCTATAACACAGAAACTCTCTCTGCTAAATTAATCTTCTCCAACAAAATGGAAAAAAAACGAAAGATTTTTGTCGTAGCATATCCTTTTTGGTTTAATTCGTATAATTTACTTTATATGGACACACCGTTTTGTATTTTTTTTGCCTACCCTCTCATACCTTTAAGTCGTTTGTCACGCACAAGTGTTTGTGTCCTTTTTTTTGTGTATGTTTGTGAGTCCTTTTTTCTTTTTCTTCTTCGAAATTTCTATTTTCAAATACTACGTTGGGCTTTCATCTTCCATTTTTAGCCATTTATTGCTGAAACTTTCCTTTTGTAATTCATAACAGCCTGCTCAAACCACATGTTTCTTTAGTTACACATCCACATACAATGGCACTGTTAAAGGTAGCCCCCATACAAACATTCATCCTTGTGCGTTTTATGGCACAGGATCTTCGAAAACTGTAATAATTCAAAATTATTTCTCTCTTGAATTTATTTTCTTTGTTTTTGTTTTGTTTTCTTTTAAAAGAAGAAATTGTTTTTGGTACCCAAGACAAGGGCGGTAGGCTTCAAATTCGCAAAAGGGGGTAAATTTTTTTATTTTTGGAAAGTGAAATATTATAAAAATTTTAAGACGGAAGCTGTCTTCACCTGTCTTTATCAGTATGTCAAATCCATTCAAACCTACCTTTGAGTCAGGATTACGAACTAGATTCTTACACTATCCCTGTTGTACATTTTTTGTTTTTTTATAAAACCAGCACTTCAGGCGATGACCCCTACTCCTTTAGTGCATTGTGCAAGTTTTTTAGGAAAGTTGGAAAGAGAGAGGAAAGATGCGAACGGTAAGGAAATGAGTAGACAGTCTACATTAATCGTCCCCAAGAAGCTCGCAGTTTCTCACACCACTTATGTTGTGGGTGTTAATTTTATGCAGAAGTGGCGGAACCTACAGTTTAAAGTCGACTCCGAACGATAGATGTTTGAAAAACAAGAAGAGAAAGAGAAGAAATCGCCGAAAAAATTCTTTTTGTATTTTTTTATTTTTGATGTCTGGCCTAGGACTCAAACACAGGCTTTAACGTCTAATAAGCCAGCACACTACCTACTAGACTACACTACCTACTAGATCTCGAATTTGACGATTAGTTCAGAAAGTTCCTTTGTAGGAAATAGTTTAGCATTAATGCTTCTGCCAAGTGACATAAGAAATATTTTTTCAGGACATCTAAGCTTTTATTTCGACTTTGAGTTCTGTACCTACTAGTCTGCAGTGTCGATCATAAAGTCTTTCTTAAACAAGACACGTCGATACACGATTAGTGTGGAAACAATCTCATCTTGTGAAGAAACTAATCAGGCCACTTGGAGTGAAAGACTGACTCTTCCTACTTCTAACACTCACAGCTTCCGCTTAATTTATTCATTGGTATGTCGAGGCTTTCCGTAGGCCCACCAAAAGGACAGTGGCCCGTAAGAATTGCTGTTGTGCCATGGATGGCCATGTGATTTAAGGATAGAAGTCAATCAATCCTCGGCAGTGTCTAGCAATATTGCACGTACCCTCCTGCCGAAAACGGAATTGAACCTCCACGTAAAACTAGTAAACGATTGCCACTCTGAAGCAATCGGAATTGCCCTGTAACATGTCAGGAAATTGCGTGCTCCATATCGGAATGGAATGGAATTTCTAATAAGATCCCCATGCTCTAGAATTCATATAAAAGTTAGCCTTTGAATGATTCGTAATTTCTCTGAGAAATCCTCAGCATTTAGGGACAAGGACGGATATTGAAACTAAGTTCGTTAGGGAATTACTCCCAGTCTGGCTGTCTGAGCAAATCAATGAGCATTCCGCCGCTTTCAAAATCGCCATGACCTCTACTTGCAGTGAATAAGGAGTTACAATCAAAATCTGCAGGAAACCATAGTATAGTAGGCAGTGTGTTGGGCAAGTCACTGGCTTATTAGACGTAAAGCCAGGGTTCGAGTCCCAGGCTAGACATCAAAATAAAATTTTTAAAAAAAAAAATTTTTTTCGCTGACTTCCTTTCAGCGGATTTCTGGCAAAAACTCCGAGAGTAAATAAAATGCCATGAAAAGTTTCTCAAAAAATCTGTCGTTCGACGTCGACTTTAAACTGTAGATCCCCCCACTTATGTATAAAATTAACACACACAACATAAGTAGTGTGAGAAACTAGGTCAATAATTCTGACTGAAGGGCTGTAATGGCCAATTATGTATGATTGTGTGTTGGTTTCTTAGATGTGAGGCTACGATTTGAAGTTCAGGTCAGACATTGGCGACTACGTCTTAGAAGATTTCTGGCAATAATTCTCTGAGTTTCTCAAACGTCTGTCAATCGGAATCGACTTTAAACTGTTGGTTCCGCCACCAGTCGTATATAACAGACACAACAAAAGTGAAAGCTAGTTCGTAATCCGGACTAAAAGATTGTAATGTTCAATTTTGTATGTATGTATGTGGCTTTAAATAGAATTTTTTTTTTGTTTGTTATGGATTGACAATGTGTTTACTGCTCTGCGTATCCCTTTTTTTGTTGCTTAGCTTAGCCTACGTTCCTGATTAATTTTCATATTCCTGTTACTTATTTACCTGCCATCCTTTAACCAAGCTTGCCACCACTTTATTTTGGTTTAATTGTAATAATTTTGTAGTTTCACATTTACACACACTTAGACACATACGCATACACTTACGTTTATATAGCCATACTAGGGTATAGAGACTTTTGGCATTTTTAGTGTAGTTTTAAAAGATTAAAGTTTATTAACAATAAATCATTTTGGAAAACAAAATATTTTATCACGTACGCACATTATGGCCATAACAATTGTAAAATTATTATTATAAAGCAACACGACACAACACAACACAACACAATACAATACAACACAACATAACTGAAAAACAAAGCCTGTGAAGGGCAATAGTAGTAGTGATTGTGGTAGTATTAAAAGGGTCTAGACACGTACAAATTTATAATCATGTTTATGGCTAGAAAGCTGGAAAGTAATTCAACAAGTTTTAGCAAAGCAAAGAAGTCCCCCTTTTTTTTTGTTTTTGCCTGTGACTAATAAATTAAAAAGAATTTTTTCTTAAAAAAATATTATTTTAGCCATTAAAAGATAATTTCCAATTGAGACATGGAAATTGGCCAGGGAATTGCTTAAAATAATAATGAAAATAATAAAAGAAAGATAAGAAAACTATGAACAAATATTCGAAATGCCAATAAAGGCATGGAGGGAGAGAGAGTGTAAGTGTATGTGTACAGAAAGCCATTTAAATTTCATTTAAAATAACAATCATGCAACATATGAGTCTAGCAGTTGCAACAAAAGATCAACTTAACAAGACGCCACAACTATTTTAAGGGCAATAAGAACAGAACACAAATAAACACATACACTCGCTCTCTTTCTCCCTCAATTGTAGTAAAGAGAAACAGACCAGACACTTATAACGGAAATGGCCATAAACTTGGACTTAATTCCTGGCCATACAAATAAATAGTAAAGCAATCAAATTGTATCCAAGCGCCAGCAACACCACCAGCACCAGCACCGGAACCAGCAGCAAAACTCAAGAAAAAGAAATTCCATACAAAGAGGAAAAATAAGAAACGAAATATTATTGTGATCTTTTACACACTTGTAAGAATGAAAATGATTTCCTTAAATAAACACCATTTGCTCACACACTAATACTTACACAAAATTCTCACACTCTCATTAAAAAAAGAAACACACACACACACACAATAAATACAGCAACTTGCATTCAATTCTTAACAAAGCAAAGTACACATGCATTCATGTATGTGCGTGTGTGTGTGTGCGCATTGTGTATAACAACAATTGCAAGGACCAAAGTTATTCCCCTAAAAGTATGCAAAAACTTTTAACGTTTATTCTACCACGTAAGACTGTAACAGCAACAGCAACAGCAGCAGCAGGAGTAGAGAGTGTGTAATTGGATGTTAAAACTTTTTCAAAATAAACATGAGCAAAAAACAATTTTTATTACAATTTTTTTTTTTAAAGAAAATATTTCTTTTCTTTCTTTCATTTCTTGCTTAAATTTTTCTACTTTTCAGTATCTACATGAACTTCAGTTGTTGTTGCATTTTTTTTTTTCAGAGGATTTTCAATTCTTTTGCGCTTTTTGTACAGTCGTCCCTTGATAACGAAAAGGGCAAAAGTTCGTGTGTAAAGAAAAGAAATAAGAATTGGATAAAGTATGTGAAAAACTTTAAGAAAATCTGTAAGTTACAGATGGAAGGATTATATAGAATCCAATATTGGAATGTAAGCATTAAGGGACCTCAAAATGTTTGAACATTTTCAAATCAAACTCAATGAAAATGAAAATCTTTTATTAGGGGGCGCATATGTGACCACACCAGGGAGAGGTCTCAGATAAGCAAATCAATTCTCTACTGTGATAGATTGATAATGGGGTTCCTACACAAGCTTTGTGAGGCGTTTAATGTAAGCTGGTAGAAAGGTTGCTGATTATTCGATACAGTTTATTTGTGAGACACTTATTCACAGCAAATCCTTATAAAGGGTCCGCCAAATAACTGCTTTTTGAGAAAATGTTTTAAAAAAACTACTAAATATTTTCCCAAATTTCTTTTTTATTTGAAAGTACAATCCTTTTGGTTAATAATGGAAAATAACTTCATTAGCCTCGATCGTTCCAATTTTTAAGCACATTATCGATTGTGTGCAGCTGTATTTCACCAATAGCTTGACGAATATTGTCCTTTAAAGCGTCAATTGTCTCTGGCTTGTCGGCGTAACTCTTATCTTTGACGGCACCCTACGAATAATAGTCCAACGGTACTAAATCGCAGCTCCGAGGTAGCCAAACGACATCAGCTCTGCAGTTGATAATGCGATCTTCAAAAACGGCTTACATGAGGACTTTAACAATGTCTAAACAACCTGAATTATTCAGATAATATCTGTTTTCTGGTAGGAGACTTGTAATGCCGGAAATCAAAGCTCCCCACAGAATTATTCGCATTTCTAGGCTAAATGCAAAACAATGACCACATAATGCCCATAGAATGGAATCCACAGGAAAGCATTAGAAAAGGACATCAAACCCATACATCAAAAAGAGAGATTGATTTGGAAATGACACAAAACAAAAATATATTTACTCAAGTTGTTTAGGCCTTATGATACTTAAAGGAACGTTGGGTACGTTTTGTCATATGGTCGTTTATTCAAATACCATCATAATCCAAATCATGTCCGGGATTTTAAAGATCTTTACTGTGTTCATAAAGACTACTCACCTACTATTTTCGATGTGGTAATGGTTTTTTGATGGATTCCAAAAGTCGTTAGATTAACTGAATGTATAAGGATTCTGGGACATAAAGATATTATTGGAAGCTACGTTGCTGATGAGAAGTATAGCGCCGGTACCGAACTTGCAATCTGCGCCATGTTACTGTTTTACAGCGAATCTTTTCCGATTTTGTGGTGTGCATATCAAACAACTTCGTATTTCTGCTAGGATATTTGCTTCAATGTTGTGGCACGAATATGAGCACGAATATGAGGAATATTAGACTTCCAAGAGAGATCCACTGATGCCTCCTCTTCTTAGTTCCGAAATATTCTTTTATCATGGTTCTTAAAGAGCTTTTTTTCTTCTCAATTATTACCAAACGCGGTGGTTTATCTAAAGACAGCAATCGGACATGTTTTCATTGCTAACCTACCCTCCCAATCCAAATGCACGTGACGAAAGCTATTTAGAAAGGTAGGAGATAATGTTAGGGACAAATTGTTGTTCGTAATTAGGTTTTTTAATACGACACTCATGCAAAATTGAAGAAAACTTAGGATCGCAAGAATCTAACCAAGTGCAGTAGAATGTTAAAGGTTATCAGACTATTTTCTTCGATTTTCTTGACGTCTCGAAACAATAGGCGAACCATGTAAGGCAATTAATGGGTATAAATTCCTTTGCATCACATCGGACATGTTACACTGTTTTAAAATTTAAATTGTGTGTAAAACTTTATTTTTCTTTTTAAAAGCAGACATGCATGGACCTGTACTCAGTCACATGCAACATACGCACACATACACATACACTTCCATTTCCGTTTAGTATTTTCGGACATTTTATAACTGTTGTTGTGTTAGACAAGAAAAATTAAAGGAAAATAAAAAATAGAGAATTTCTATTTTCTAATTCTATTCCCATTACCACCACCCGTAACCCGCCGTCCCTTCTGTCCTTTTGAAAAATATTTGAAATAAAATTTTTCAAATTGAGTTTTTAGCAGGCAAGAGTGTTTTTGTCTGGCTAGAGAGATTACAAAAAAAAAAGTTTCAAGTGGACACTGGTGATCTCTGGTGCTGGTAAATCGTTTTGTTTTCTTTTGAAGGTTCGACCTTATTGAGCATTCTACTGATAGTTTTGTGTCATTCTCAGGTGCTAACCGAATACGTAGCCTCGTATGAAAATCTGAAACTTCTTACCGCTGACTGCCCATCAGACAATTGATTGTTCACCAACCGCGGGGCCGTACACTATCGGTCCAATTGTTTAAGGCACATTACGATTATTTGAAAGTACAATCCTTTCGGTTAATAAAGGAAAATAATTTCATTCAAATGACTGCCTCGGCCGGCCATGCAGCAGCCTACACGATCGGTTCAATTTTTATGCACATTATTGATTGTGTGCAGCTGTATTTCACCGATGGCTTCACGAAATTTGTACTTAAAACGTCAATTATCTCTGGCTTGTCGGCATAACACTTATTTCTGACGACGCCCCACAAATAACAGTCCAACGGTCTCAAAACGCAGCTCCGAGGTGGCCAAACGACATCAGCTCTGCGGCTGATAATGCGATCTTCAAAAACAGGGTGCAAAACATCGAATGTAGTTTCGGCTGCGTGGCACATTGCGCCGTCCTGCTTTTCAACTTTTGTGATCAAAAATTCGTTCAACTTGGCCTGGTAACGATCGCCATTGACTTATGCATCCGAACCAAAATCCGCACCAAACAGTGACTTTTCAATGTATGCGTGCGGGTTTTCTGTGCCTCAAATGCGACACAGCTGCAGAAAAATTGGATCGATCGTGTAGGCTACTCCATGGCCAGCTGAGGCAGCCATTTGCATGAAATTATTTTCCGGAACGATTGTACTTTCCAATAAAAAAAGAAATTTGAGAAAATATTCAAAAGGTTATTTTTAAAGCATTTTCAAAAAAAAAAGAAGTTATTTGGCGGACGCTTTTATTTATTCTCGGACTAAAAAGTCTTGACCCAATTGTATACCATCAAATAGTCCTTCTTATAAGACAGTATGGAGCTTCAGTCAGGATTATGACCTAGTTTCTCATACCCCATTTGTTGTGTGTGTTAATTCAATACATGAGTGATGGCAGGACCTGCAGTTTAAAGTCGATACCGAAAGATAGATTTTCGAGAAAATTTTGTGTGCAGTTTTAATCATTGTCAGAGTTTTTGCCTGAAATCGGCAGAAAAGCGACGAAGCGCTGGGGATTGAAGCGTGGCCTTACGCCTAATAAGCTAACACAGTACCAACAGTACCACAACCTACGAAGTGATCAATAATATCTGTTAATATTGTGCTAACCATTGCTGTGAATATTCCACAGGCTAGTCAGTTTTTTTGTCGCAGTTTCTTTTTTTTGCTAGAGCAATGTAATCAGATGGGTAATGAATCAGTAACCAAGATTGGAAGGCACCTCTTACTCCACCATTCCATCTGTCGTAGTTTTGGTATGAAAAACGATGCTTATACTAGTTTTTGGGAAAATTATAAATAATTTTTTTAAATATACCACAATCTCCCCTATAGTTTAATTCTTTAAACCTAAGGGAATGTTAATAGTAATCTAACCAGCCCTTACCTTATGTTTATATATGTATATACACGTAGACGGCTCAGATACGTATGTTTTACAAGTGCTAAATGTATGAAATATTAGAAATTTTCTTTTCTAATGATAATATTTTTATTCTTTTTTGTTTTTGTTTTTTTTTTTGTATGCCATCAAATATAAATAAATAAAAAATAAATTTCATTTTCATTCCATTTTCGTTTATTACGCTACGTTATGGCTTAAGTTTTAAAAAAACAGCACAAGTAATTTCGTGCACGTGAGTCACCTCTTAAGTTAGCTGTGGTTGGATGCTTAAAATACAAAAATAGAGTGAGAGAGAGAGAGAGAGAAAGAGAGTAAATAGAAAAGGATAGCAGAGTACGAAATCGAAAAGGAATATCCAATAGAAAAAATATAAGGCAACTAAGAGAAGTGGGCTTAAAAATATCTGCAGCAAATGTGTTTTTAAAAATCGTTTATCACATGCTTTCAAAAACGAATTCAAACGTTTACGCCACCAAATCACACACACACAAAAGTGACAACAACTACTAAAGAGAGGGAGTGTGAGAGAGAGAGGAGTGGAGTAACAGAGCATAGAATTTGGCAAATATTTCAAATGCCCCCAAAAATACAGAAAATATATGGTTGAGGATATCTTAACGGTTTTGCTTGCAAATAAATCTTCGATTAACAGCGTAATAAATACGTTTCAATATGGCAAAATTTTTCTTTTCATTTCTTCCCTTTTCTTCTTTTTCTATTTTATTTTAAAGAAAATTTATAGAAAAAGAAAATTTCACTCCTCTCACACCCTCAACAATTTTGTTCCCTAGCAAACGAAATAAACAACGACAACACATTGTTGCTAAAGTCCAACAACTCTAAGACTTAAGCTCTTACAATTTTATGTTGTTTTTAATACAAACGTACCAAAAGAGAGCGATAGAGAGAGAGAGAGAGGAAGATGTAAGAGGTGATTTTTGCAAATACCCACCCACCATTGATTGCCATTTATTACACCAGGGTGTATTTTATCATTTTTCATAATGAATGTTTTATTTAAACAATGTTTTCATTTTCCTCTCTCATTTTTTTTATCATTTCTATTGCTTTTATCTGTTGAAAATTCGTTTCCTTTTCCTTTTTCATTTTCTTTTTCTCTTTCGAATTTTTAATAAATTTTCGTAATTGTTGTTCGAAAAAAGTTGTAGCAATGCCTGCCTGGTGTTTCGTAAATCAAATCAAATTCGATTTTGTTTAACTTTTAATTTCGCATTTAATTTCCACTTTCAAATTCTTTACTTTCCTGTTTTTAAAAACAACACTAAATATTCAAATGCGTAAAAGAGAGCACTGTGGGCTTAAAGTAGGGAAAAAATGGTTGGAATTTTAAATGAATTATCGTAGAAAACATTGTGATAATTCAGCAGAGACTAATTGTCGGTTAACCTTAACTCTTCCTTCTAACCTTCTGAGCTTCTTACGCGTCTTGTCTAGCTCATTACACCAACCGATGATAAGGTCTTGTCGATCTGGTCGCTCCAACGCTCACAAGGTTGTGCTTTATGCCGACTTTCGCAACTCCATACATTTAAAACACGCTGCACTGAAACATCGTCTACTAATCGAAGGACATGACTAAGCCAGGGTAGTCGCTAAATGTTAATGGACTACGCAACGTACAAGTCCCACAGCTCTTTGTTGGAGAGTATACGAAAATCACAATCACACTGGACCGATTTTTCAATTACAAACTTTCAAGGCTGAGGCATTAGTTGTAATAGCGCCTATGCTTCTCCGCCATAGAAAAGCATGCGAAGGATAAAAGAGATCATAATATTATATGTTGGCAATAGTGACCTTATGCATTATCTCCAGACAGAGATTAGTTGTGCTTGTAACGGCGGAGACAAAATAAACAAACTCTCTGACAATATCGGTCGCAATCAATAGAGTTAAAGGTTGCAGGCTCATATCGCCCGGAACGTAGTTTTGTGTCAGAGTTTGCAAAAATTTAAATCCTTTATGGAAAATAATGCCATTTCGATGTACTTTCGCCGTCAAAAGAACACTTTATATGAAGAAGTTGAAGAGACTGCATGACAAGATTAGCTTGTCTGAAAACTCACTCGGTATCAAAAGGTTTAGAGAGACATTGCGGTCAAAACGCGATTCCTTAGAGGAAGTTAACCATCGGATGTCACAGTTAAAATGTCCACATATATTTTTGGTTAAACTTACATGTGCTGTACGTATTCTCTATGGTTTTACAGACCATTTTACTGTCGCTAAATATGCATATATTGCCATACTCTGATACCAGATTCGCGTACCGGCAGTCTTTGTACCCATTAGTTCTAAACCAAACGAAAGGTGAAGAGACAATCTAAGTTTCAACTTCTTGAAAAGCATTCCATAATCGAAGTCATTTTGTCCCGTGATGTGGATCCGTCAGTGAATAGTTGAATGACGTTATCATTCCAATATCGACATAAAATCAGGATTGAAGCCGTGTTAGGGGAAGAAGTAGTCAACAGTGAGATTTAGATGAACAATACCCACATTCTTGTGTACTTCTTGTGTTCTAATAGAGTTCACTGTAATATCCGTATTCTTAGCCATTTATCTTAGCATTATATCTGGTGGTAGGCATAACGATAACTGAAAAGATTAAATCGGGTTTAAGTAAAGGTTAGTCTGAGTGAATTATGACCAATAAAAACTTTTGGACTCCTGACAGTATATTAAATTTTATCTTAACGAAACAAAAAAAAAAAAATAAATAAAAAACACCTGAAGAGTTGTTACCAGCAGCCTAGCATCATAGCACACACGTAAGAGAATATTTTGTTGGTTTTTTGTGATGTTTTCTTAGTCGGCAGCTGTGACTATTTTTGCGAATTTTTATCGCTTTGTTTGTCGTTTTGTTTGTTTGTTTTTGTTTGCATTTGAGGCCCGCGTTTCAACGCCATCAATTCCAAATTAATGACTGAAAATGTAAAACCTTTAGCATTACAATGCCATGGAAAATTTTACGACTACAACGATGACTACTAAAAATAGTTTAACTTCTGAGGTTTTTCCCCGTAACTTTGTAGGCAGTGCAGGCAGGGTGGTTGCATGTATTTGATTATCATTTTAGTTGTTTAGTTGCGTGGTTGTGTATGTGTGTCTGTGAACAAATGTCACTTTGTCAAGGTATTTTAAAAAGGACTTAAGGCGTCAATATGCTGCTTTAACAGGTACCCCTGATAAGGTTGAAAAATCTTTTCTCTTCTTTTTTTTTGGTCTTCGCTTCGTCTTCGTCTTAATGTTCAAGTTGTTGGTTTTGTCTTATTTTCGAAAAGAAAAGAAAAATCGAGTAAAACGAGTTTATTTTTGTTTTTACCTTTAATGACCACAATTGTACACCAGGAGAAAAATTGGTAGCAAAGTAAAGCTTATATTTGATAGCCTTGATTCAATTTCCACTTTCTCCTTCAAGTTCGGCGAATAGCTTTCTTCCAATCACTTCCTAGCATTTCCTTCAAAATTCTTAATATTTTTTTATCATTTTAAGTTATAAACTGTGTAAGGACACTCCCTGTGTCATCATTCCAAGCAGTTTTAAGATAAGGCATAACTGTGGGGCTTGAACGGGAAGTATATCCGACTCTTAGGGTGAGTTTAAAATGGAAGTAAAATATGTGGTCTTAACAGTGAATAGCAAATTGATATAGAGTGCTTATGTAGGGAGGATCTTAGGAAAGGTTAGACATGCCGTAATGATATGCAGAATGACTGCAGGAAAATCCTGGGTATGTAAACTAGAAATTATGCATGATGGTCAGACAAATACTGGCCTATAGAATGAAGAAGTCTGAAAACAAGTCAAATTAAATTGTAGAAGATACAGAGATTAACGGAGTTGTTAGTATAGCAGGGACATGGAAATTCGGTTTTGTACCAGCGATGGAAGCTCTGTTGGACTTAAGTCCTCTGCATGGTAGTGAGCACTAAAGCGTAGGAAACATAGTTAGAATAAAGAGAAGCAAGTCTAACATTAGGAAAGGTTTTGACTTAATAAATTGAGTGGTTGACAGTTTTCCACTTGACTAACACTTTGGCAGTAAATGCTTTGCAACGAGAACTATTTGGTAACATACAGATGAGTTAAGTACATATCTTGGAATAGAAGGTTCCCAGAACAAAATATTCCGAACACAAGTGTAAGCCTGTTCCATTGAAAGTTGAATAGAAACTTGGATAGAAAAAACAGACGAAACATGGCTATAGATTTGAAAGTAGGGGCGCCATTCGAGCACTAGGCTCCTACGACATCCAAAGAGATGCTCTATTCAACTTGGATAGAAGAGAAGGACGAGACATGGTATTAGATCGGACAGTTGGGTCGCTATTCTAGCACTTAGCTCATATGAGGTATAGCTTATATATTTATTCGAGAAATCATGTTCTGGTGGGGATAGGATGGCACTTCCTATAAGGAAAGGGTTATCTGTCATCGACATAAGAGACCTTGAATTTAAACAAGCCTTTATTCTTATAAACAAAGTTGACTATTCTTCATAGGGGAAACACTGGGAGTGGGATATCGTTTTTAAATGAATTTTAAAACTCTTTACGCCTGCCTCCCATAAGCTACTCATATGTGGAGCTGCAGGAGGAATAAAATGCCAATCCACTAACTGAAAGGCATTATTTGTGACAATCTGACGTTTAAGGTCTTCAAGAAACTGAGTTTTATCCTTATTCAAAAGACTGGCTGCTCCAACACAAGCAGTACCATCAGCAGTATGTCAGAATATAGGTGAAAAGGCCAACCACGACGTAAAAAGAAACGGGCGAAAGCGGCCAAAAAACAGTTGATTTTTCAATTAAGGAACCAAAAATTCCTGACGCAGCATCAGTAAGATATCCGCATGATGCGAAAAGATGAAGATGTTCCAGATAGAGACGCGTAAAACGACCATTATAGGGTAGTTTCTGACAATAAACGTTGTTTTGTGGAGATATTAGAATAGGAAGAGAACAACCAGAGGTTGGCAAGCGGTCACTGTGAATTTAGGTTTCAGAATGCGAAACATATCGAACACAGCATGAAGATTCTGTGATTAGGAGAATTAAACATCTGTAAGGCACTAACGCGCGCCATGTGAGTACACATGAAGCATATCAGGGGCTTGGCAGTGATTTATGTTTGTTGACACCGCATAGGCTTGAGTGAGGCATTGTAGAGATATTCTACAAATGATATGGTGGCAGTACTCCACCTGTTCTAAGACAGACCATTGTAGCACGCAGCACCCTCAGTTTGTTTTGCATCCTCAGTTTTAAAACCTAACCCTTAGGACATGTCCTCTTTGAACTCACCTTCAGTTGTCCTTAGGTTAGATTAGGTTGGAGGACGTCCACTTGTCAACTGTGACAAGTACAGTATCCGGGGGTCGAATTGACCGACCCATTGTACAACGTTCTAGCTTCTTACACCACTCATGTTGTGTGCTTTAATTTTATACATAAGCGGTGGGACCTACTGTTTAAAGTCGACTCCAAATGACAGATTTTTTGACAAGCTTTTTATGGCAATTTTCGTTTTGATGTCTGACCTGGAATTCGAACTCGTGCCTTTCGTCTAATAAGCCAACACACTGCCTATTAGATCACGGCGACCTTAGGGCGATAGATTGTTCCTGTTTATAAATGTTTTTTGAAAGTTAAAATAATTTTCAAATTTATCGATATGAGATAACAACAATTTTTCTAAGTGTCTGTAAGTCGTACATATTTAAGCCTGCACCCTAAGTAGTATGCCTTAAAGCTTTAGGCAACAAAGTTAGCGTTAATGGTTTTTTTATTGGCCATTAAACGGTTTAAGTCTAATGCTGCTGCTGCTGCTGATAGCACACAATGAACAAAGACGTGTACGAGATTCCAGGAGTATTTGAAATTTTTTTTTTAAATTCTATCCTCCTCCAGCACGCTCACGTGTAAGTGTCTTATTTGTGTAATATTTGTGATTAACAACCGGTTTTGTTACCCCCTGCAAGAGTAACTAGCTGGCCAATAAGCAAAGTAAACCAAAAGAACAAACGAAGTTTTTTTAATATTTTTATTTGGTCTCAGCTTAAGCCAAGGATGTTAAGGAAATTTACAATAAATTTTATTTTTATTTTCATTCTTCCTAATTTTACTCATGTTTTAGAATCACTTTCTCATTTATTTTCGATTATTTTTTGTTCCTTGTTTGTGAAATTAAGCCTCATCAACATTAAATGGCTGTTAAGCGGACTAACAGAGCCATCCTGATAATCAGTGGTGGTGAGAGGGAATGGAGGGTGGGTGGTTAGGCATTACGGATTATTTATATCTGTGTTGCAAATTAGGCAATTTGAAAAATGATAAATTTTGAAAAGTTTTATTTTATGATGATTAATTATGTCCTTTAGATACTCATTAAATTACAACCATTTTACATACTCTCTACCCCTCCCTCTTCCTCCTCTCTAGTTCTATCTCTTTCTTTCCCTTTCACTTTCTATGACTTCCAATTGCCATTATCGTAATGGCTGTGGCATTTTATGTTCCGTTTCTATACTGTGTGGCTCTGTGTGTGGCTATATTTGCTAAAATTTTCTTCTCCTCTGCGTTGGCTTTTTTAAATAGTTTTACGTCCTTAAATTTTTTGAAGATTTAAGCCCAAACAATTTCTTTATTTAGATTTTAATCTTTTTAATCATGAAATATTTTATTCAAGAATTATTGTGGGTCGTTTTCAATGGGCTTTCAGTGGTGGTGGAGACGGCGTGATGGTTTTATGACGCCATAAAAACCAATTTCGGTGATTTAGTTGGTTAAAGCCCTATAAATATTAACAAATGCAGAAATGTTTAAAAATTTTTGGAAAAATTTCTTTTAAAAATTGAGTTTTGTTTCTAATTTAAAGGTAAATTCAAAAAAACAAAAAATTTATTTGAAAGTGTATTCAAAGTTAGGTTAGGTAGCTTGCAAACAATTTTACGACGTGCCAATACGTGTGTTAACCATTGTGAGAAAAGCCTCGTTAGCGGTAGGTTCGAATTACCGCAGTTCGCTTAGTGCCACGTTCGTCACCACACCAAAATCTGGAAGCGCTTTGTTACACAAAAATGATGATGTCTCTTCTGAAGTGCAGGGCACTCTGATAAAAGGTGTTGTACTGTTTCCTCCACATCATGACAGCTTTTGCACTAATCCCAATGTAACGGACTGAGCCTGTCAGCGAAACTGGCAGTAGTGCAGTGTCCTGCTAGAATTCCTATTTGAATGCGAAATGTCCTCTGGTCGAATTGAAGTAGTTCTGTGGCTGGACACAGCAGTTTTGAAATTCGACCACCAGGTACATTGGACTACACATGGTTTGTTAAACCCTGTGTTACATCTTCCAAGTCGCTTATTAGACGTAAAGCCAGGGTTCGAGTCCCAGGACAGACATCAAAATAAAATACAAAAAGTATTTCTTCGTCGATTTCTTCTCAGCAGATTTCTGGCAAAAACTCTGAGAGTAAATGAAATTGCCATGAAAAGTTTCTCGAAAAAAAATCTGTCGTTCGGAGTCGACTTTAATCTGTAGGTTCCGCCACTTATGTATGAAATTAACACACACAACATAAGTAGTGTGAGAAACCACGTCGATAATTCTGACTGAGGGGTTGTAATGACCAATTAGGTATGTATGTATCGTTTTGTGTTTTCAACAAAATTTTCTCTTCGTCCCGGTACTTCCATGTAGTCCACTATATCATTGCCTTCATATTTCTAAATTCTAGGAGTCCATCTCAAATATCTGCTTATGAAATTGTTCTTGGAGGCTACCATTGGAATCAATTTTTTACATCTCGGCTCATTAATTGTGCTTCTGTTCTACCATTGTCCAATCCAAAAGAGCTCCTTATATCCTAAAATATTTGGGGAAAGTTCTGTGAAGTTTCATTGACTACATCCTTTCCTAATGAAGCTCCATTCCGCTTAGATTTTTACTGATAGTTCGCAATTAGAGCGATATATTATATCGAGGGATAAGGTGGGAGGGGTACTCAAGGGTTTTTAATCGGGCTCAATTGGGGAATTGTTATATTCGAGAGAGTTTCAAGTTGCCACCACCGCCCGCCCTCCAAATACAATATAATTTATTAATTCATAAATAGTAATGAACTAAATGAGAATTACTTTTGGATTTTGTTTGGTCAAGTATTATTAGAAAAAGTATTTGTGAAAGAACACACAAACGATTGTAGCTTACTGTGTAGAGTGTAAGTGTATATGATCACGAGCAGAGTTGAACAGAACAGTTTTTGAAAATTTAAAAATTAAAAAAATAATGACTAGGACTCTAGAGTGGATGATGGATAATTGTGGAAGATTGAAACGTGGTGAAAGAATCAAGATATGTGCAGGACAATTGTTGTCCAAATGTTCCCTAATACAATCCAATTAGTAGAATATCTTTGCACTCCAAGACGGTTTATAGCTGTCGCAGATCTCTCCAGAGAAAAGCGGGTACCGTATGGATATCGGGATATAGATATGTTCCAGGTAACTGTATAGCAGTGCGGTACAATCAGACCAAGCTCTATCTTTGGTAATTTCTATACGTTGGGAAACGTTTATGAGGCCTCTAAGCTTTAAAGGGTAGCCGGTCTAGGAAAAATACACGGACACTCCAAAAGATAACACTCAGCATGACTTTTCGAGCCATTAATGGACGCCTTCGAGAAGAAAATGAGTCTAAAGATGGGGAAGGAATTGGATATCTTGGTGTCTGCTATATATACGATTTGCTAGATCTATCAGTAATGTCTACTAATGGTGCTAAGAATGGATCCGTAAATAAGGAGAAATTGGGTAATTGATGGTATCACTAAAGCTTACATAGGCCTCAGTGCGTCTATTCCAACCAGATCCAGATCAGTAGGAAACCATGTAGCATTACGTAAAGCGTCCTCTTTGTTGTCACCCATGGGGTGGATCTGTCTGTAATGGCCAGGAGTCATTATCGAAGTTTTGGGAGCTTCGAATGCTTCCGTAACAAGGTGAAAATGGATAATTGCGGTATTGCCAAGGCCTTATATGGACTTGAGCGTCTATTCCAACCTATTTTGTGTTCCAGGCCAGACATCAAAAAAATAAAAAAATTCAAAAAGTATTTTTTTGGCGATATCTTTTCTTTCTCTTCTTGTTTCTCAAAAATCTGTCGTTTGGAGTCGACTTTAAATTGTAGGTCCCTCCACTTCTGTATAAAATTAACACACACAACATAAGTGGTGCGAAAAACTGAGGGCTTCTTGGAACAGATTGCTGTAGACTGTCTAATGTTGTAGGTATATCACTGGCCATTTTACAGTCACCAGTAGCAACTCGTTTCCTTACCGTTAGCATCTTCCCTCTTTCCAATTTTCCTAAAACCTGTACAATGCACTGCATGAGTAGGGGTCATCCCCTGAGTGCTGTTTTATATAAAAAAAAAACAAAAAAACTTATAAACAGTTTGGCACCATTATGAGTTCCTATAAAGCTCCCTATGCTGGAACATAGGAGTGTTATTCTGCATGTTCCTCTCTACGAATCTATTGGCGGCTCTCATCCTTGTTTGTAACTATTTTTCCTTTTTCTGTTTTATAAGCGAATATCCAGAATTCTAAGCCTTAACGAGGGCAATAGTTCATCGTGATATATTTTTACCCCATTTACCTAACTGTACTCTTTACCTAACTGTAAAAAATGTTCATCTTTAAAAACTTTAAAGCATTCAAACAAAATCCCTTCAAATTTAATTAATTTCGTAACAATCTTGAATTCTCTTTTTTTTTTTGTGTGATTTATTGCACTTTTTAAATAAAAAAAACCAAGAAAATAACATCAACCAACAACAACAACAATAACAATAGCAAAAAGTATAGAAATGTAATCATATTTATTTTTGAAGAGCAACGTTGTCTCAAACAAAAACTGACAAGAGATATTCACAAAATGACATATTCGATGTCTGATGGCGCTGATACGGATTCTAATGCCACTGCCACTGCTAATTCTGATACTGAAACACTCTCCTCAGCAACAGCTCCAGCAGCAGCAATATAAATTCTAAAATAAATTCCTTTTGTATGTTGGCATTCGATTGTAGTTGTGATTCAAAGCTTCTGTGAAATGTTGATGATGATGATGACGATAATGCTGCCAGTAACGGCGCATATACTACAGTGTCGGTAGCAAAATCGCGTTTGTAAATGCTGCACGTACGCGTACGTAAAGCAAACATTTTGTCAGTCGTCTGACAAAACGTTGAAAAAAATTTAAAAAATGATAAAAGAATTTTGAAAAAAAAAACACCAAAAAAAAAAGAAAGAAAATCGCTCAGAGTGGAGTATAATACTGGCAGAGTCGTTTTCAACTTTGTTTGAAGGAAATCATAAAAACATTTTTCATTTTCAAAAGTGGTGTGACATATCGTTTATCCACTTTGATTTATCTGTGATTCTTTTTTTCTTTTCCTCTGCGTTTTTTTTTCTGCTCTTTCTTTTGTTTTATTTGATTTTGGTTTTTATTTAAAAATTTTTTTATACTCTTCTTTACAGTGTGACTTACAAAAAGGATAACAGGAAAAAAAATGTATTGCAATGTGCGGTATGAGAATTATGAAGGTGAGTTTTTTTTTTAAATAACATTGTAAAGGTATTGGAAAATTTTTAATAATCGAATTTAGCGTATAAATACGATTTCTATAAAAAGTGCAGAAGGGAGCAGAGTAGTGAGTATAGAGTGTTTACAGTAATTTTGTGAAAATTTTTTATGTTATCTGTGGATAGTTTTTGATTAAAGTGCGTCAAAGTTAAAACCTATCAGGACTCTATATCCCTTGTACTCAGTTTTGCACCCATATATTAATATCGCTAATATTTAAAAGAAAACATTCAGATTATCATTATTTTGCCATGATTGGCTCAAAGTTTGGATCTCATTTTAATTCACACATAAGGGTCAATAAAAAGATTGCTAACAGCTGCATCCACCAAATTTATCTAAAGTAGTAATAAATTTCCGATGAAGCTGTACTGAATTTAATAAAAAATCTAACCCATAAAATTCTATATGGACACCCATGTACTCACTTTTTTGCAAATAACAATTGGTAGTCTAATGATATAGGAAATGCATACCGCTGTTGATCTTGTCAGTCAGGTTAAGATGCAGCAAGTAGATATTCATTATTCCACCGTTTGATGGACGAGATTGATAAGAATTTATCGAGGGTTATTGTGGCATATTCGTAACAATCGTGTTCTGATCTTGACTACCCCTCCTATGCGTAGGCATAGAGGTTTTAGGTACTAAAGTTTTACCAAAGACCTTTTTAAACCATAACAACCTACCGCAACCCTTTTGTTAGGATTCCGACCTAGTTTCTCATACCGCTTATGTTGTGTGTGTTAATTTTATACACGGGGTCTACAGTTGAAAGTCCATTCCGAATGACAGATTTTTGAGAAACTCTTCAAGGCAGTTATTTTTACTTCCGGAGTTTTATTTTGCAGAAATCTTCTGAAAGGAAGTCGCTGAAGAAATATGTTTTCATATTTCGTTTTGATGTCTGACTTAGGGTTTGAACCGAGGTCTTACCTCTAATAAGCCACCACATACACATACATACATAATTGGTCATTAGAACCCATCAGTCAGAATTATTGACCTAGTTTCTGACACCACTTATGTTTTGTGTGTTCTTTTTATACACGAGTAGCGGGATCTACAGTTTAAATTCGACTCCGAACGACAGATTTCATGAGAAACTTTTCTGGCAATTTTATTTATTCTCAGAGTTTTGCCAGAAATCTGCTGAGAGGAAATCCCCGAAAAAATACTTTTTGTATTTTGTTTTGATGTCTGGCCTGGGACTCGAACCCTGGCATTTACGTCTAATAAGCCAACACACTATCTACTAAACAACGACAAGCATATGGGTTTAGAAACGGAGATAATCTCCAGGTATTTGATTATAGAGAAGAAATTAAGGTTAATTCCATGATTGATTTTCGGGATCTTTTTTTTCGTCGTGAACAGTATAAGCTTGATCTTCTATTGGTTAACTTCCACACTGTTTCATAGTACATGTTTGAGTTATCTACTGATGTCTGATGATCTGAATACCACAAAACTTTGTAGTAATTTTCAATGAGCTTCAAGAGCTCTAAGAATAAGTTCCTTAGCATAGGATATAGAGCTGCCCCTTGAAGAGTTCCCAAGTGTATCTTTCTTCTAACCTTTTCATTGGTTACGGATGATGATATTATGAATACTACATTGAAAGGAACACAGAAGAACAAACTATATGAATCGATCGATCGTTAAGTTTTCTCATGTTGAGGGCTTCAACAATAGCAAGAATGGACTGAGCAGGTACTGATGTGTTCGGACTGTCAGGGTATCACAAAGCCGAACACGAATATTATATTACTAAACAATGGTTTTTCGATTGTTTTAAGATCTTCATTACTGGAGATCCTGCGAAGCCTACGTAATGTATGTATATGTAATGGTGATTTTGGTTGCCGATTTTCTATGTAACTTTCCAGAGGATTAAGATTCGTTTTATGGGATTTATGATTTATGTAAACATGTATAAGCGATTCAATGTTCTCAGTAGAAAATAATATGAGTAAATAAGCCCCCTACCTCAAAAGAAAATTGAAATTTGAATATGTTTCAATTTAATTTTGTTTCCTTTTTTTATTTTTTTAATAAAAATTTAATTCAATTAAAAAGCTGCTACTGCTCTTACAGCATAGGCTTTTATGAGCGTTTGTTCTTTAACAAATACAACGTTTTTATTACATCTCGATACGGTTGATATTTCAGTTGTTTTACAGGCTGTTTTTCAGGTATAAATATTTATTTTCAATTTATTTAACAACCAAAAATTATCAAACAACTTGCATCTGGAGGAGTTCTATGGTTTCAGGGGCATTACTTCTCTCAATGTGTCTGGTTCATCGTAATAACCTGTGCTAAAATGTTCTTTTCCAAGCAATAGGGTAATAAAAATGACACATATTTCTTCAGTGGGATAACGAATGCCTACAAAACTCTTCAAAACACACCAAAGAAAGTGAATCTATTTTGAAATTTTGTTTCTTTTACGCTTGAATGGCGCTGACATAAGAAATAATATGTAATAAAAACATTCATTGTATGTGCAATAAAGATCATAAAATATAAAACCAGTTGATTATTGCCAGTGGGACTTTACAAAAAGTCTATAAAAAAAAGGGAGGCACAGCATAGGGGGTGAAGGGAAAATGTCATTGATTAAAATAAATTTGTTTGTAATTCCATTGCTCTTTATGCAACATAAAATATTTCCAAGGTTTTTTTTATGGCTGTTAAGACCCAGTAACACGGCATACATGAATGAGTCGGATAGCTTATGAACAAGCGGAAATACCCGGAACAACGGTGACAACATCACAGCTATGAAGGAGTGAAAAAAAAACACAACATACGCAGCATGACACTTGATTAAGTCAATAAAATCGTGAGAGTTTCTGTTAAGCTATTAAACGCGAATATACTTAAAAAAACGCAAAAAAAATCTCTTTTTTAAACACTTTCAAACAGTTTCTAACACCCTCATGTTTATGGCGTACATTTCAAAGATATTTATTCTCACTAAAAAAGAAAAAAAAATGAGTGGAAAACTGTTTAAGAAGTTTATTTTTTTTTATTTTATTTTCTAGATTTTATTTTAATGTCGATTTTGTTACTACTCTCATGCTTTCATGCGTTCATATACTCCTGCTGCCAAGATGATGACGTTGATCTTAATCGTAAAAATTTATTACAACACATGCCATAAATACTCCCGAAAATAAAAACCAAAAACCCAAATGAAATATAAACTTACGCTTTAGAAAACACAAATTTCTTTCGTTTCACTATACAGGATTCGTCTGTCTGTCTCTCTATGCTGCTTTCATTGGCTTTGTTTTACATTAACGTTTAGAGTGCAGTAGTATGACTGTTATACACCCATTGAAAGTATTATTGAATTTTGATTTGTTTTTTCTTTGTTCTTGTTATTTAAACTCTTTCCTGGCTTTTGAGAGAGTAGCTGGTAGATCAGCGAACTTTATTTTATTACTTTAAGGAAAGTAGTGTTCTGGCTTATTAGACGTAAAGCCAGGGTTCGAGTCCCAGGCCAGACATCAAAACAAAATATAAAAAGAATTTTTTCAACGATTTCCTCTCAGCAGATCTCTGCCAAAAACTCTGAGAGTAAATAAAATTGCCATGAAAAGTTTCTCAAAAATCTGTCGCTTGGAGTTACCCGCCACTTATGTATAAAATTAACACCTACAACATAAGTGGTGTGAGAAGCTAGGTCAATAATCCTCACTGAATTGTTGTAATGACCAATTATGTATGAAAGGGAACAACAAAGGCTTAAGAAACAGGAGAGAAAAAAACTTTAAATTCCTAGTTCTATTCCGAACGATGTTACGTGATGTATTCCGTTAAGACATCTAAGTATGGCTTACAAATTGGAAACTTGTAAGCTATTTTTTCACCATACAATCCATTTGATCGATACATTCCAATTAAGAGTTTGACTATGATTGCCAGGTAAACCCATCAAACTTCAAGTTTGCTCTTCACCTTTCACTTGCGATATGGATTGAAGTTGTTAATGGCCGGGCCATATCGTAAGCTTCAGATAATTGAATGTAACGTATTTCATTCGGAGTATTATTCTAAGATCGCCATTATTAATGCCTTTGAGAAACCGAGTTGCGGACATACTGTCAAGAACCGGTGACAAGGTGACAAACATCAAAATCCACTATGTGATGTGAACCCTTATAGGGTCTAATGGTTATGATTAAACCGGAAACTAGAGAAGGGTTATAGTTCTTAGCTAACATTTGTAAGATAGAAAAGTAGGATCTGTTAGTTAACTAAATCAGCTCATTATTATGTGGCCTTTAACCTCAAGCTTCATTTGCTAACACGAAGGAATGTCAGTCGGTCTTGGCGGCTTCTTGAGTGCATATTTTAAAGAATTTGCTATTGTCAATACGTGTGAGTATGTTAGGACCTACGACTAGTTTGAGTTAATCGTATGAGCTCATGGTGCAGCGTTCTATTTTCTCATGCTTTATGGCCTAATACGACGACATGTCAGTTGCTTTGCGTGATTTCTTGTAAAAGTTGCAATTGACAATGAGTGCGAGAATTGTGGGACTTGAAATTCTTAACATTTATAAAGAAACTTAAGGATAAAGGATATTGCCAGGCATATGCCATAAATGAGTATGAGTATGCCTTTTGCAAATGAATGCTACGTGGTAGCACAATGATTCGAATATATTGGTTTACGTGGAAACCTGAGTTTTTTATGGAAACTAACCTTAAAGTTTTTGAATAGACCGTTTTGAAATCGCTTGCAGTCCAGTAGGCAATGTGTTGGCTTATCAGACGTGAGGTCACAGTTTTAAACCCAGATCAGACATCTCCAACAAAGCGAAATTGAAAAAATATCGCTTAGGTTTCTTCTTTCAGTAGATTTCTGGCAAAACCTTGGAAAATAAATAAAATTTCTATGAAAATATTCTCCAAAATCTGTCGCCCGGAGTCTCTTCTGAACTGTAGTTTCCACCATTTATTGGATAAAATTAACACACAAAACATAAGTGGTGTGGAAAGCTAGGTCGTAATCCTGACTAAAACGTTGTAATGATGAGTTTTAAGCCTTTAAAACTAGCGATGCATTTGTTTTTCTTTGAGTGTAATTTAAACTCATTTACCTTTTGGCATTTTCCCCGTTATCCTTGATTTTCTTATTCATTTTGTTCTTGTTCTTCTTGTAAAGCGTTAAAGAAAATGAATGATTTGTTTTAAGCGTTTTTTTTGTGTGTGATATTTTTCAGTTGTTTGGCAAGATAAAAGGCATTTAATATTCAACAATCGTCGTCTAAAAACAAACGGCGGTATTAATAATCCTGGTGTTGTAAATTTGGTTTTCTCACGTTTAATAAAATGTTAAAACCTACACACACACACACACACACATTGACACATACTTATACAGTTATATAGACAATGTTTTCATATGCAAAAGGACGCAATAGAACAGGTTGCATGATATGCCTCCCTTAAACTCGGATATTTTAAAAGAAAATACCGGGGAATAGAACACATTGTCATCTAAAAGTAGCGTTATAATCTAGGCAGCTACGAGATATATGGCACACGTATACATGCCTAAGAATGTATTGGATTGGCTTTGTATGGCATGTGTGTCTGTATGTAGGCGGGTATGTGAGTTTAGAAATACATAAACAGTTTAGAAGGTATTATAAGCCTTGCAATTTATACGCAAACATATGACAGTCACCAATGCCACCAATACTCCACCGACCGATAAAAAGCTATAAAACTAGCAGAGAGCTACAGAGAGTGAAGAGAGGAATGGAATGGAATGAGCGTGTATCTTAAGGTAAATGTCGTACCATTCATTTTACTTACTTACACACTCTAATCATGGCATAATATTCACTGTTGCCGCTAATGCTGCAGGCATTTAAAATTGTTCAACGTGTACAGCCGCCAGTCAAAGTTACACACGCACTGTTTTTAAGCACTCTAGACCTTGTTTTAGCCATAAGATAAGAGAGCGCTCATGCCCGCTTGCTTCTGCTGCTGCTGCTCTGTGCTGTATTACCGCCCTTATGAAATAGTCATCATCATGGCCGTATTGTCGTTAGATAAGTATAATTGAAGCATTTTTATTCTAAATGTTTATCCTTTAAGATCCTTTGCGATTTGTACGATTTCATTACATTCCGTTTCATGGTTAGCATAACATGCCTTCGTTGGTTAGGCTGGCTCCGTGGTGTTTTGTTGTGGTGCTGTTGTTGATTTTCAAAACCATCGCTTTATGTCGCTGTATGAGAGTGTATATGTGTAACAGGCGTTAGAATGTTTTATTTTTCTTCATTCCATAAATATTTCTTTTTCTCTTGTTTTTTTGTTTTTTTTTCTGTTGCGTTTGCCTTCATTTTTATTTCATTTCTTAAATACCTAACGGCAGTTTTATTCACTTATGCACGCATAACGTGCAAAACTCACGTACTTATTCTCACACACGCACTCACCCAGAAAATAACACGCACTTATGCACACATCTACTTACATACATACCGGCCCATAAAAGCTTTGATATTTTTGTTTCACTTAAGCACTATGGGACGATAAGGTAACATATGCATGGAAAACTGCGTTGAGGCGTTTATACAGAGGAATCGGATATCAAGACTTTATTCAGGCTCTCAGATCACTGACCTCATGGCAATCATATTGGTGATAAAGCAGAAATTCCGTAGCGGAATTGCCTGATATTTCCAGACCGCCAAGATTCTATGAAGTACCTTTCGAACTCTACATGGACATTCAAACCCGTTCCTGAGTGTAATTTTTTTAGAAATGACAGATAATTGGAAAATCTCCGTTACTCTGGTCCTGGCACAGCACCTTGCTACCAAAAATTATATTGTCCCCGTTGGTCGCAATTAGTTACATAATTAAACCCACGATGTCAAACTACTCGAATCTTAAGCCACGAAGAACGTAAACTTTTTATTTATCTACTGTCTTGCCGTAGAAATCATGTACTACCCTCAAGGGATACTATCCAATAGGTAGGATTCAGAGATCAGCAATAAATATTCAAAACGAGTAGGTTCAAGTCATACTTATAATTTCAGATACTTATACGCATTCATACTTATTTTGGTTTCATACTTATACTACTCATACCCAAAGCTGGAAATACTCGTCGTATTCATACTTAACAATACGCATGATGTTATTGACTTCGACTCGTCTCTACTTAACATTTACACGAGGCACAAAATAAGTATGATTCGCGTACGAGCAATGCAGTACTCACAAGAAGATTGTGTGTATGCTTTTTTGTTGTCTTTGTCTTTGTCTTTCCTTTCTTCTTTGTTTGTATATGCAACAACAACAAAGGCTGTAAATTTTGATGAATTATTCGAGCCACACGACTGACTTATAAGTATTTTTCTAAATTTATGAATCAAAATGAGTAGGCGTATGAATCAAACATATTATGAATGTTGTGAGTTCGATGTCAACATTGTACTTATACTCATTGCTACTTATACTTATAAATCAATGCGAGTACGAATGAATCAGAGCAGTTGAATTTCAATTCTGTTGATTCATTTATACTCAAAATTGCACGAGTGCTTATGAGTAGCGGAAAAACGGTTGATTGCTGATCTCTGGTAGGAATGTCTAATGGCTAGGCGGCCTCTGGCGAAACTATCTGCAAAAGAAGTGACATAACCCGTATACTTAAGTGAATCTGTATAGCTTTTATTAAAGTAGAAACCTCACGTCTTTTTGTGTATGGTGACGCCTTCTAACCTAAGCTGGCCTTACTGTTTTACTTACAAAGTTTGAAACTGAAAACCAACTCTCTTTTGAGAGTTTAGCCATTTTGTTTTGTAGTGTGGTACATGAAACGGGAGTTTAGAGCTAGAGCGGGTGGTTCAATGTTTGTTTAGACATTTTTTACGGAGTCTTCCTCTAAGTGGTCTAGACATGAAAAAGTTTCTCAAACTTGTGAGTCAGGAAACTATCGACGTTAAACTATAGATATCGCTGCTTATTGATTAAATGATATAAGTGGTGGAAGAAGCTAGGTTGTAGTCCTGACTAAAAGATTTCTACGACCAATTAAGTAAGAACAGACAGATAAAGATTGGTATGTGCACGGTTTGGCCATACTCTACTGGTTCTGGGGTTGGGTATGGCAGAGGGATTTTGAACTTCTAAGCCAATTAAGGGGCCAGAAGTTTTTTACGGAACGGTACGAGCAGCAGTTTGTTGATGTGTATTTCGTGAAAGCGAACAGAAGACTTCTTAAGCCTATGCGACTATTTGTCCCGTAAACTTAGTATCTTTCAAAATTTCTTGTCACGATTAGATTTTGATACAGCGTTATTGGATTTGTGATTAATTGAAGTCGCCGTAGTCCAGTGGGTAGTGCGATGGTTTATTAGATATAAGGTTACGGTTCAAATCTCAAGTTAAACATCTCGAAAAATTTTCTTAAAAATTTGTCGTTTGGAGTCGACTTTAAACGAGAGGTCCCGCCAATTGTGGATAAAATTAACTCACCCATAATGGGTGGTGTGAGCAGCTAGATCGTAATCCTGACAACTTTGCATGTGCATATGTATGATGAATTCGGCCTTTAGCTCAATTCAAATTTTTTATTTTGTTACGTTTGATAAGCATTTTTTCATACAAAATTTTTCTTTAGCTTGTAAACCATTCTGCCAAATCCTCCTAAAAAATATAAGGCGAATGGAATCACGAACAAAGAAACCTCTTTTAGGTTGCAACACTAATTTGATTGATTGAAAACTGAAAAATTTAATTTTTTCCCCCAAATATCCTGCGTTTTATCCCATAGTGTCTGGCAGTAAACTCATACGAGCGTCAGTGCGTTTGTTCACTTCTAATAAAAAATAGAAAATAAAAGAAAAATTGAATCGCAAAATACAATATTCAAGAAGAAGCATAATAAAGTCATAATTTTTTTTTGCAAACGAATAGGTATTATTATGAGAGAGAGAGAGAGAGGGCATGAGTACAAAGAAAAGGTGACAAACTGTTTGTTCCTCGAAATGAGCCTCTGATGGGAGTGTAGGACTTCCTTCAAAGACTTGTTATCCGGTTTGTTGTAAAATTGGAAAATGAGAATAATGGCCTTAATACCATGCATGTATTGTTGTTATTGTTGTTTTGTTGCTTTTATTTTCCCATTTTACGATCACCAGTTAAACGGTTGTTTCCGTTTAATGCAAAAAGGGAAAATATTAAAAAAGAAAATCATAATAAAAACCGTGGGAAAGAATTTTAATGATTGAAGAAATGTACGAGAAAGAAAGTCAATGGTTTTATACATAAACCGCACAAAGGACTTTTGATTAAACAGTTATTGGGTAGCTGGAATTAATTTTGGCTCGGTTATCAGTAAATTTGTTCAGTTAACCATGAAGCTAGGAAAGGACAGGGAGCACATAGCAGTGTCTTAAAACTAGCAGACCTAGATTCACGCTAATTTAGTTATTAACGATATCTCTATTAAAGGAAACGGAAAGATTAAGTTAAGCCAGAGAATGCAGCCAGCTGAAACAACTTGGCAAATGTGAAAACTCTTTCAATCGATCCACTACCTCTATGGACGCTGTTTGCAGAAAATCTTTCCTATTCTATCCTATCATACATACATAATGGCCATTACAACCCTTCAGTCAGGATACGACCAGCTCTCACACCACTTATGCTGGTGCGATTTACGAGTGCGGGCCTATGTTAAGACTCCGAACGACAGAATTTTGAGAGCTTTCATGGCAATTTTACTCTCAAGTCTTTGCCAAAATCTGCTAGAGGAAGTGCCGAAGAAAATTTTTTCGTTTGATTCTGACCTTGGATCGAACGCTGGCCTTTGTAATAACCAAAACATGCAGAAACTAGACCACGGCGACTTCTTATTCTATCCTATTCACTCTCTATATATCCATTAAGCTCTGATGCGTAGGAGTCTATGAAGTTATCGAGCTGTCCTTCGGATCTAATATAAGTAATTCGTTGCTACGCTTCCTATTCTAATAAATAGATTTCCTTATGGGTAGTTAAGTAGAAGTATACGTTTGTTCATGTGTAGACTGGTAACCAGTAGGAACTCTAAGGAACTTGTAAGTGCTATAATTACTTGGGATATCCATGTGACCAGGAATCCATATTACATTGAAACAAAATTTCTGCGAGTATTGATTGAAGTCGCCGCAGTCTAGTAGGTAGTGTGTTGGCTTATTAGACGTAAAGCCACGGCTCGACTCCCAGGCCAGACATCAAAACAAAATACAAAAAAAGTATTTCTTCAGTGATTTCCTCTTAGCAAATTACAGGCAAAAACTCTGAAAGTAAATAAAATTGCCATGAAAAGTTTCTCAAAAAATCTGTCGTTCGGAGTCTACTTTAAACTGTAGATCCCGCCACTTAAGTATAAAATTTACACACATAACATAAGTGGTGTGAGAAACTGGGTCAATAATCCTGACTGAAGGGTTGTAATGACCAATAATGTATTGAGCAAAGCGGCCACAACATGTGGCAACCAGCTTGCAGTTGGTTGGAGATCCTTTACTCAAGATCAGTTTCGTAGCGGGATTTAAGGCCATTAAACTGGAAACACATAATATTAGTGGGGGCGGCAATGATATATCCTATCAGAGAAAATTTCACAGTCTTCTATTAATTCTATGTAACAATTGCCCTAATGTTGCAGTAACCAGTAATCTGATTCTTGATCAAAACCAAGCTGGGAACTCAACCTAACAGAGAAGTTTAAGCTGGTTTACAAGGCCTCTCTGTTAGGTTGAGTTTCCAGCTTGGTTTTGATCAAGAATCAGATTACTGGTTACTTGTCTTATTTGATATAGTAAGATTAGGGTTATGTATCCTATTTATTCATTCATTGTTCACTGTTGCCAAAAAATGTTTGTTTATTGACCTACTCAGTAGTTACTGGCTAGGCATTAGTGGATACTTGAAGGTTCTTTGGAATTTTTACTTACTAACTCACTTAATTGGTTATCTTAACACTTTTAGTCAGGACTGTAACCTAGTTTCTTGCACCGCTTGTGTTATGTGTGTTAATTTCATCCCTGAGTAAAGGTATCTACTGTTTAATATCAACTTTGAAGGACAGATTTGAGAAACATTTAATGGCAAATTTATTTTATTTGGAGCGTTGTTGGCAAACAACTGTTGGGAGGAAATCTCCGAAGTAATATTTTTACATATTTGGTTTCGTTTAAGGGTTCCTGTCAAAAAAGCCAACACACTACCTACTACTGGGTTCATCAGAACTTTACAATCTGATATCAGACCCAACAATGGGTTCTATGACTCATCAAACTTGCTTCGGTCTAAGCAAGGTTCATGCAGACACAATATTAAGGGATAAAATGGCTTAGATACATACCAGTTGTTGGTTAGGCTTTAGTCCTATGCTCCAAGTTTTGAAAAACTCCATTTTCTTGGACATTTTGCTGTCTACTGCATTTATTATGGAATCACTAGCATTGTACGGAAGTATAAATTGACAATCTTTTATTAAAGCTCTCTCGTTCATCATATCTAAACTGTTACTTTAAGTTCTAAATACATTCCTACAAGTGTTGTAAATGAGTCCTTATGTTATATTTTAAAGTTATTATGCTATTGTCACATTGTACAATTCATTTTATTGCCACACGACTAGTCCTTAAAACTAAAAATCTAATAAAAAATTAGGGATCCTTTGTATATAATTAAGTATGTGTGTGTGTAATTATTAAAATAAACTGTAAACTGTGTATACATAAAAGACAACACTTGTTACCACATTTATGTTGCCTGCAATTAGGACAATCATTAACTGTCCTTACAACCAGTAAATGACATCGAAAGACAACAGAGACAGAAAGAGAGAGAGAGAGAGACAAAAAGCAAAAGGGAGACAAGAAAAAATTCCTCATCATCATCTTTAGAATGTAAAGCTTTCATTGTCTTCTTTGTGAGTTTCCTTATCCAACCACAAAATAAATATTTCTCTGCCCTTTTTACAGTCTATTTTGCTAATAATTTTCTTGTTATTATTGTTGTTGTTGCTATTGTAGGATTTTATGATTTTGACATTTTCAACTGCCAACAAATTAAGGCATCATTTAAAGATTTTTAATAACTTTCTTCTTCTTTTTTTCGTTTGTTTGTTTGTTTGTAAATAATGACAAGGAAGTCTCTCAACCGACAGAGAGAGAAAGAATAGGAAACCACCAGTGGGTGGCTGTAAATGAGTGTCAGTATGCGAGTGCAGAACGTTAATTACCCAAAAACTTCAATAAATACAAGGACAACTACAACAACAATAAAAGCAACAGAAAATGAAAGAAACAAGAATAGGAAAATTTTTTTTTTTGAATTTTAAACGATTTCATATTTTATGAGGGCAGAGGAGTACTCGTATATGACTGTGTTTATATTAGAGAAAGAATAGAAATGTAAACACTTAAAGCAGTGGTAGTATAAAAATATGTGTGTGTGTGACTGTTAAGAAATAATTTGCTCTTGAAATAACATTCAAGTATATGTTATTGGTGAAGATAAAAAGTTTTTTCTTTGTCAAGTAAATGAAAAAAAAAATTTTTGGAAATCCAATTTTAATCAAGTTTTCGTTTGCCATTATGAATCCATAAGCTTTTGCCATTTAGCGATTAAAGACAGTTGTTATGTTACTCACTGTGAGGTCAGGATCATTAAGAGATTTTTCAACGGATATCCTACACAATCTTAGTAGATTTTCTGCACAAATCCTATTATAAATGCACACCTCACCATCACAAACCGCCCATATCTGAAGTGAAATCGAGAATCCTGGTCGAATGTCGAGATTGATCGGATCATTTTTTGCCCAGACCACTGTCCGATACAACTAATACTACAACTGACCAATATATTGGATCGAGCCGTTGCAGGGAATGTCCAACCTAAAACTCCACATAAGTACATACAGTGACGAGCAGAAGTGAGTGCATGTTCACAATACTGAGTTTCGTCATCCACAAAAACAAAACCATACAAGCAAATACAAATGACCAAAAATTTTCAATCGGATTGAGGTAGAGACTTTATGTCGGCCATTCCATTAATTGAACATTTTATTTCCCACCCCATATCTTTAGAATTTTTGCTGTGTGCTTCGGAATGTCCTAGCTCAATCTGTATTACAGTAGTAATTGGTCTATATTAGACAACACCCTTAAGCATGGACTATTGACATAGTTTCTTCACTACACACTTATATTTGTGTGTTAATTTTATGCGTGGAGGGGTTGGAACTTACAGTTAAAGTCGACTCCGAATGACAGTTTTTTTTTTTTGAGAAACTTTTCATGGAAGGTTTTTGTTTTTACTCTCAGAGTTTTTGCCAGAAATCTGCCGAGAAATACTTTTTGTATTTTGATTTGATGTCTGGCCTGGGGCTCGAACCCTGGCTTTATGTCTAAAAAGCTAACAAACTACCTATAACTGCAACTTTAACTTTATAAGTACTTATTACTTTAAAATGTTTCATTCTTTTAAAGAACCTATGTGTGAAACCGCTATGTGTGGAATATCGTTCAAATATCCGAGACGGCTTCGGTGCGAAGGATCCATTCGAATTCTCCACGACTCTGTCACATAAATCCGGCAGAATTACACCGAAGATAAGGGTTATGTTGGTCATGAGGATCGCTGCTGTGTCTACTTTACGTACACTAAGAAAACCTTCACAAGAAAGACTCGAATATCACGATTGCGGTAATCAGTTCACACCACCTTCATGTCATATGACTAAGTCGTCAAATCTTCCAATTTTGCATTAGCTGTGTGAAACGTGGAGCAAACACATCGCTGATCATCAATTGGGCATAAAATATGTTGGTAATCATCAAGCTAAAGCGCTTGCCATAAAAGATAATTGCCTGGCTAATGTTGTTCCCATGCATTGACGCTCTTGGTTCTCGTGTGGCTTGATATTGTTCAAAACTTGACAAATTTGTTTATTCACGTACTCATTCTTACAGACATAGGCTTCATCATTGAGGATGACTTTTTGATTTAAATTAGGGTGAATAGCAAGCCAACTGTTCCAGAGCCTACTTAGCGAAGATACGCCGTTATCTACGGTCAATTAGCTGCACTGTATTGATGTCAACGATTGGAACGATTACGGCCGCTAACATTGTCGGAGTTCTCATTGCGAATAGAGATAATTGGGCCTCAGTGGCTAATTACGTGGAGCCTATTCTGAGACTAAAGAAGAGAGAGATGGAGATTGCAGGACATGTAGGCACGCCGGCATAGATGACATTAGCTCACGTGTCTAACGAAATCCCAGTCGGGAACCTGGACGAAAGGAATAGTGGAGACACTTAGAAGTCTCTACAACCTTCAATACTTGATCCGGACGCGAATATGAGCATGAAGGTGGCCAAAGGGCCAAAAGAACTCCACTCCGAAATAATACCACCCGGATTGGCCCAACAGTCCACGGAACGAGAGGCGGATTCACCTAAAATCCATTGTAACAATCTTAGATTATCAGAACGGCCCCTTACCATACTCCAAGGTAAAAAATATCCTGCAGTATTTGCTGCAGAACAGACATCTCGAACAAAACGAAAGGGGAAAAAATATTTCTCTTCGGATTCCCTGAAAGAACCCTGAGATCAAATATAATTAAAAAGTGTAACAAAAAAACTTTCATTTGTAGTCAGAAGAGCACTTCGCTATGATACCCATGCACATAGGTACCAAGGCGGTCACTAATGTAGATGACGTTGTGTTGTTTATTTAGAAGAAATTTTCTTTTTAGGATAAGTGACTGGCCCTGCAGCTAATTACGGATAATGTGATCAACATCTAAGTCGCAAAGAGAATTCTCAATCGTGGCTACATACATAGCCAAAGAGACTGATTACCGCCAAAATTGGTACCGCCTATCTGTTACGTCAATGTCTTGGAATAACTTCGAAAGTTTTTAATCCAATTATTCCACAATTTGATTTGACAAATCCAACAAATAAGTGTTGACCAACCGATGGCAGCATTATCAAACCGTGGATATTTTTTAAATTACCCAAAATGTTTAAAAGTCCTTCTGTAAGTGTGGGCATCTATGTGGTGATAATTACACTCTCGAAAAATTATCAATCTCTTGGCTTGTACAATAGAAATCTAATTGTTTATTGTATTCTCTCTCTCTCTCTCTATTTTTTGACTCAGTCTCACTCTCACTCTTCATAGAAACCATTTTGCGGGCTTTGAAGTGAACATTCTTTGCAACAGAAGGTGGAGACTATTTTCGTAACGTAAATTCGTTTTATTAAGTTTCACACTTGTGGCATCAATTCTAAGCACTTTTCTTTCTTATTCACTTGCTCTAGTAAAATTTTTCTCTCTCTCTCTCTCTTTCTTGTCTTTTATTTATTAATGATTATGTATACATATCTTGTTCTATTTCCCATTAATGCTAAAGCTTTTATTATATTTTGTTGTTGTTGTCCTTGCTATTGCTTTCATTGCTATCGTTGTCTTTTCCTTAATGATGAGTAAGAGTAAACCATTAAGTGGATACTTGAGGAGGAAGTCTATTTCGAAGAGCTTAAATATGAGAAGATAATGATATTTGATTATTGTTTACCTAAAGAATTTCTTATTGTTGTTGCTCTTATTGCTACAATTGCTGTTGTTGAGTGACGTTAAATGTTATGAAGAGAGCCTGTTCGAGAGCAGGAAGTGGAAGTGGAGAAGGAAGGCGTTTGTTTAGTATTAAAAGTAATTAAATTAAAATAAATTCTCATTTACGAAATTAATACTTCATAATTTGAATTACTTTTGAAGTACATTTCATATCTCTCTTTCTCTCTCTCTCTCTCTCTCTCACTTTTCAAAATTATTTTTCTACGGTGTGTCTGGTATAGTATGGTGAACATACAAGAATCGATTTTATTTGAAAATATTTGCTTGAAATATGTTAAGATTTAATAATCATGAGAATTGTATTGAACAATGGGTCAATTTCGACATCGGTGTACTTGCCTTAACGGAAATATGTTAAGATTTAAAATTGCATGATTTTTCATTTGAAATCATCAGAATTGTAAACCATATTCCTTGTAAAGAAGGCCTCGAAGAAAATATTTTGAATTTATTAGACTGTTGTGTGTAGTTTAGGGTCTTATCATACCAAATCTTTCCTTCAAGGCTAGGGTTTTTACGTTGTCTCTAGAGGAAAGGACTCATTAAAGCCGATTTGAATGCGTTACGAGGATAATGACGCATTATCGCATTATCTAAGACATTATTTACATTTCTTAACCGGCTATCTTGAAGTCGTCGTAGTCTAGTAGGTAGTATGTTGGCTTATTAGATCTAAAGCCAGGGTCCAAGCTCCAGGCCAGACATCAAAACAAAATACAAAAAGGATTTCCTCGACGATTTCCTTTCAGCAGATTTCTGGCAAAAATTCTGAGAGTAAATTAAAATTGCCATGAAAAGTTTCCCAAAAAAAAAATCTGTAGTTCAAAATTGAATTTAAACTGTAGTTCCCGCCACTTATGTATAAAATTAACACACACAACATAAGTGGTGTGAGAAACTATGTCAATAATCCAGACTGAAGGGTTGTAAGGACCAATCACCAGAGATGTTGGCCAAACAAGTGACTGCGAACTCTACAAAGTGAATGAATGCCAAAAGAGTATAGAAGTACGGTCATTCCCAGTCTTAGGTATCGTTTCTCTGGATCAAATATATCTTCTGGCTACTTCTTTTCAACAGTTTTCAGCAAACACTCTAAAAGAAAATAAAATTGCTATGAAAAATTTCTCAAGAATGTGTGTAGATTCCGCCGCACGTGTATAAAATTAACACACTTAAGATAGGTGGTGGGAGAAGCTAGGTTGTAGTCCTGACTGAAGGGTTATAATGACCAATTTTGTACGTACGTCTGACTGTTTTATAGATAACAATATATTTCTTAACGCAAACATATTTCCTGTAACCAAATAAATATCGAGGTTAATCTGATGTGTTCCTATGTTCGAAAAAGAATTAAAGGACTTAGTGTCTAAGATTAGAAAAATTGTCGCAGAGCTAAGAAAATGCTCCACTACTTAAATAATGGAGGAAATTGGAATATTAGTGTTATGAAAACAACAGCTGGTCAACAGTGACAAAGGGATGCAGGAAGTTATTTCTGGAGACTTAAATACGACAATAATTCAAAAATATATGAAAACCTTGGGTAGAACACTCAGCGTATTCGAGAATTCCAATTCGTAATTGCAGAGAAGGAGAGATATGTTTTTTTTCATATACAAATGCCAATAGATGGACTAGGCAATGGACTAAATGATCGGCATTATCTGTATATGTCCTCATGTCATCTTTTCCAAGAATAAAATACGAAAAAAAGAACCCATTTTCTTAAGAATTGTAATCCATTAAATTCTCTCTTTTGGCTGTTTTATAAATTGCCCTAAACTAGAGATATTTTAATGATTTCCTTACTAATTTAATATCCTTTCTAATAGGAGTTAATCTTGTTCTTCATTTTTTAGTTTTTTTTTTTTTTGAACATTTAAGTTGCCAATAAAGAAGTGGATCAAATTGTCAACAACAGTGACAACTATTGGTAATCATCTGCCATCAAAGGCAACAGCTAGCCATACACAGAAGTAAACTTTTATAAGCAGGACTCAATCAAAAAGGATTTCAATTTATCTTGTGCATGAAATGAAATGAAATGTATATGATATACGATTTCATTTTTTCCTCCAAACAGTCATTTATTGGACATGAAAACCTCAACAGTGTCATCATTGTCATCATCATCAACAGCAACAGCAGCAACAGCAATAGCAACATCAATGTCAACAAAGTTATTATCGGCTTAAATTTAGTTAAGAATGATAAAGACAATAACAATGACAACAAAACAATGGGATTACAATTGTCAGTTTACAAAGAAGACAAAGAAGAAGAAGAAGACTGTGAAAAAGAAGAAGATGAAGAACAACAAATGAACTGTTATTGACACGCTTTTAGCCGCAAGTAAAAAACATTATACAGCCGACATATTAAACGTTTAGACCAAAACTATAACTGTCAACCATTTCTTGTAAGGGTTATTCAATATGTTCCACCAAGAAAAAAAAGAGGGGAAAAACATACGCTCTTCCCTCTCTTCTTTTATTTTTTTTTTGTTTTTGAAGGCAATTTGTTGAAAAATCGTTTTATTATCCTCCTCATCTTAGTCGTGGTTTAGTGGGGTTTTCATAAACAATAGGCCCCCGTTCGTTTTTATGTGTGTTAAGTTACACATGAGCTTAGTTGGCCACTTACCACATTTACCCGCATGTCATTTAGTTCATCAAAAGCAGTCTAAAAAGCAGCAGCAGAAACAAAAAAAAAGAAATCATTGCCATCATCATCGTCATTGTCAGTGTCATCATTTTTCTCACTCTTTCTCCTTCTCTCCCTCTCTCTTTGTTGTCATTGTACACATTGTTCGCATTGTATTGTTCATCAGTTGGCCATTTGTTAAATGTTCGCCTTTTTATTTTGGGGTTTTTGGTTTTACTTTATTCCCTCTTTTTCTTCTTGTTTTCTATTTGGGCATTGGCTTTTCATTTGCATTGAACTGCGATTTGTAATCAATCAATGTCACCACAGGACCAAGCACACATGCATACACATGTCCTTACGCACACATGTAGGCAACTTGGCCAGAGTTTTTAATGTCCACAAGGATTAATGAAAACCTCTGAGCCCTTTACACAAAAAAAAAAGCACACACACAATCTGAATTAGATAATAGGGAAACTAGAGTATAGCATTGATTAACTAATTAGTAAAAGTAGATGAAACTTGGGCATGAGATAACCCATCCCCTACACAAATGGTAATGCTGCAACATATTATTTAAATTTTGTTTCTACCACTACTTTAATGATTTGAAGTGTAGCCGACATCGAGAATTAAGGACATGGGTTAAGAACATACAATCGATTCTAGGTAAGAAAATAATATGGCATCTTAACACAGAAATCAAGGATAACTTTTATAAAAGTTCCTCAGATGATTTTAAACACACCAACTGAGCTAATGATCTAAAACCTCAGGCTTAAGACTGGGCGTGACGTTCATACTTCAATACAATCCGAAAGAAATTCCTATTCGGTTCACGACAATCGCCTTCCTGTCCTCCATTTGTTAAAAATGTGTACTTATGTTTGCTTAAATCTACAACGATCACTTGGCACCACGGGTACGCCAAAACGGGACGAATCGACTAACATCTATACGCTGAAGCCCATCCCAAGAGTTGAGAGTAGCTTATACATCCAGTCATCTTATACATCCATCATCTTTAAAGGGATTGAGTGAAGTCTAACACTGTCTGTGTTATGCAATGAATCGTTGTTCCGCTACTCATAAGTACTCATGCAGTTTTGAGTATCAACAGAATTGAAATTCAACTACTCTGATTCATACGTACTCGCTACAACATTGATTTATAAGTACAAGTTTCAATGAGATTAAGTGCAACGTTGACATCAAACTCCCAACATTCGAAATGTGTTTGATTCATACGCCTACTCATTCTGATTCATAATTTTTGAAAAATACTTATAATACTTATAAGTGATTCGAGTGGCTCGAATCATTCATCAAAATTGAAAGCTTTTGTTGTTGTTGCATATACAAACAAAGAAGAAAGGAAAGACAAAGACAACAAGCAAAGCATACTCACAATCTTCTTGTGAGTATTGCAGTGCTCGTATGCGAATCATACTTATTTTGAGCTTCGTGTAAATCTTAGAGAGAAGTCAATAACATCATGCGTATTGTTAAGTATAAGTACGACGAGTATTTCCAACTTTGAATATGAGTAATATGAGTATCATATTAAAATAAGTATGAATGCATATAAGTAACAATTATTATAATTATGACTCGACTCTACTCATCGTTTTGAATACTCGTTGCTGATCTCTAATGTACAAGCAGTTTTGAAGTATTAAAGGTACTCTAGTCGTCAATAGGTTAGCAAAGGGAGACAGCAGATTCTTCAGTGATATGCCTAAACGTAATTTTATTTACTGTTCAGTTGGTTCCATACGATTACTATTATCGTGAAATTTCTGACAAAATTTGGCTAGTAAACACTTTATACGCGCTAGGCAATGGTCAAAGGGCTTCCCTAATGCCCGACATTCTTCGAAAGTTGCATGTTTCATCATTATTTCAGCCTGTAGTCCTATGTAGTAGTCGGGCAGCGTATGAAATTATTCAACGGTTCCGAAGAAATTCCGTCTGTTCCGAAAATAATACTTAAATAGCGTTCCTTTAGAATTATAAGCCATTCTCGTAATGGTAGTATCTACCTGTGGAAACACTTATACACAAACATCATCTGTGAGTTATTACCACTTCATCGTGCGAACTTGTAATTCATTTTGTGACACAAGGTATGTCACAAGGTATGATTGCGATCATAGCTGCCAGATAAATAAAGCATCAAATCTTCAAATATTAGGAAAAAAAAATCGCCTAAATCTTTAAAGACGTTCATGAAAATTGTAATCGTCAGAAAATCAGCATGAAAATTTAGTGTGATATTCGCTAGAACAGGCACATTTTTCAGTGCCTTAACTTCTTAACAGAATGCAAGAAATACTTCGCCTCATCTGATTTTCTTAGTATTTACATCACTTATATTCTCATGTATAGGCCGGTGCCTCAACTTCTATTTTGAGACTTCTCCATCGCGCACAGGAGAGGGTGAAGTTGTTCGTTAATGACGGTAGGGTATCGAACTCCATTGATTCATTGGACCATCATTGCAATGTGGTTTGTGTTTCACTGTTCTATCGATATTTTAACGATATTTGCTCGAGCGAAATAAGGGAGTTGTCCTTGAGAGTTATGTATTCCTATGGAACACTCGTCTTTCTCGACGAGCATGAGAGGCCGAGCATGAGAGGCCATGAATGTTCCTCTGATTTTCGTTCATGCGACGATGTATGCTTGATTGTTTTACACACTGTAAATTTTCTTTGGATATGACAGCAATTGCCTCTTTAGACACTATACTGTATACATAGTAGAATTTTATTGCAGAGCGTCTATGAACGTATATTCGATAGATTGCACAGGATGGATTTTCCCACTGTATAGAGTATGACGCAGCCTAGAGCTATTGTCAGATGCCGTCTTTTCCTACAGTGAATATATCGAATTTTTCGACATAAATACGAGAGCCTAACTCCAACCTTCGCCTAGTGCTGTGAAATTATTACGTGGGCATCCATACACAGCTCTATTTGATGTCTCGTCAATGGGTAGCTTTCCGCTTCTTTCACTGTGCCACTAAATCCGGACCAGCATTTCATTACATATTCATTGTCAAATTTTCGTTGTAGTATTGTTTTGTGAAGACGTTTGCCTATAACCACCATTGTTGTGTTGCTCATACAGTCTTTAGTTGACATTACATAGATGAGCATAGGTTTCAGTACCCCGTAGCACATAGCACTCCACAATATTGGTGCAAGTAATGAGGCTTGTGAGCCACTTTCTGCATGAATATAAAGCTGAAATAACTTTTTATTATTTACAATAAGTACTCGGTATGTCGGTCCTTTTCTAATATGTTGCTACAGGCTTTTTGATACCCAGTGAGACTACCGTTCAGAATTTTGCTTCTTATGCTACCGTCTAATCTAATTGTAATGCAATGATGTGTAGAAGAGTGAGACCGTTATTAACTTTATTTATTAGTAGCCTGCATGCAGGGAAATGGGAAAACATTTGTGGGAGGAGAAACGAGACAAAAAATTGCCGAAAATGATCAGGAATTTTATATGAAGCCTGCGGGATTGTCGCGAATAACTATTATAAAGTGAATGTAAACTTTTAACACCAAACTGAACTCGCAGAAAAGGAATATTGATTTGAAGCTGTTCTCTGTTCCAAAGGGAAGAACCGTTCGCTAACCATAATATAAATCTTTCCAATGAAAACGAGCTCTATTTGTATTAATTGTGGGGGTCATGTTTAAATCAAAACGAATTAAACTTAAATATTCCTAATATTTTCCCGCTTTATTCCAAATAATAAAAAAAATTAAAACACAAGCTAATAAACAAGTTTATTTACTAATTACATAACCACTGCTGTATTTGCATACATTATTATTATCGTAATGAAGTGTGTCTTGTCTATAATAGTGATTCATAATTTCCTTATCTGTCACAATCAAAATTTCATGTGAATTTTTGCTTTTCTTTCGTTTTCTCATTAAAAGAAAACGATTTAAAACGCAAAATCGCATGTCTAAGAAGAAGAAAACTAAGGGCTGGTCTTACACGAATCCTTCACTCACAAGCAAAAGTAATATTAAGTGTGGATGAAAAAAGAAAAACAAGAAAAAAAGAGAACAACTATAGAGAAAAGCCACCCATTGAGCAACAGAGTTTCAGAACACATAAACCATAACTAGACTTGATTGTTATACAATCAGCAGAAAGAAAAGAAGAAGAAAAACAAAGTGTTGGAAGAAATCATGTGCGAGAGTATTATTACCATTACTCTGCTTGAACTATAAAATCATCAGCAACATCAACATCGTCATCGTCATCATCATCATTCTTATTCTCGTCCTTATGATCCTTTGCAATTCACACTTTTCCTTGCAGCAGGTACAGATGTATAGCAGAGTGTATAGCAATGTTAGTGGCATCATTAAAACTATAGTTTTCACACACTTAAAGGCGTTCAAAGGACACTTTTTTCTCTTCTTTTTTGTTTTCTCTTTCTTCTCTTTTGTTTGATTTTATGAATTGCTAATGCCTTTATTGTTGCCAACTATAGTTTACCCATTTGCACTATTCTTTCGCCATAACTTGTTGGGAGCGTGTGAGTATGCTTCCATGGTTTAAAAACTACTGTCGATGATAAATTACCTTTTGCTCTGGTTGACACTCCCACAAACATTAAAAATCTGAAATTCAACTTAAATGGCACAAGAAAGAACAGCTTTTTTTTTGGAATAAAAAAAAAAGAGAAGATAAAAAAAAAAAAACAGAAACGATGAAATGATTCCAACACAACTGCCTCATATAGTTTTCGTGAAACAATCACACAGAATTTTCGTTTTACTTTTTGATTGTCGAAAATGTGAGGCTTTGTGTGGGCGAAGCCAATGGATGGGAGTTGTGAAAACTTGTTTTCAAAGCTTTAAGAGTTAGCAGACTTGTTAAGTTTTTCAAATGACCAATCCAAGCACCAATTCGAGCACTTATTTCGGTCGTTGGTATGAATAGGGCACCTTCATGACAGAAAAGTTAGTGAGTCTGAAAGCAAAGGAGCCCTTCTATTTCTTCTTATTCTGAAGTTAAATGTCTGAATTTTGTCTGAGTTAGACGTATTCTGCCAGTAAATTCTCTCTACCCATCAGAAGATGTTCTGTGGTCTCATGTTTTTCTTGCAGAACTAGTTTAGAAGTATTTCCAACTTCAGAGTGTGTATATCCAATATTTCGGTGTTTATGGCCAGGCCTGTGTATTATCGTAATGTACAATTATGCATACATAGTTAGTCATTACAATTCTTTGGTCAGGATTGTGACCTAGCTTCTCGCATCATTTATGCTGTGTGTGTTAATTTTATATATAATTTGTGGGGCCTATAGTTAAGTTGACTCTGGACGACAGGTTTTTGAGAGATTTTATGTTACAATTTTATTTACGCTTAGAGTTTTTAACGCCACTGACCATAGCTGCCAGATAAATAAAGCATCAAATCGTCAATTAATAGAAAAAAAATCGTAAAAATCGTCAAACACGTTCTTGGAAATCGTCAAACTAATCGTCACAAAAATTCAGCGTGATGTACGCTAGAACCGACACATTTTTTAGTGCCTTGTGAGAGTGATTTTCTTACTATTTACACCGCTATCCGATAGCGATTAGGATAAACGACTATTTTAAGACTTCTCGACCGCTTAGAAGAAAGGATGAAGTTGCCCGTTAATGACGGTAGGGTAACGAACTCCATTGTTTCATTGGAGCATCGTTGTATCGAAATTTTAACGGATTTTGGTCAAGCGAAATAAGGGACTTGTTTTCGAGAATTATGCCTTTTTTGGCGGGCACATACATATTTATGTGGTTGACTGACCAATGGATCATTCACTGCATTACAGGCAAAATTCATTCTTTAGTCGAACTATTCGTACGAGGAACTCAATTCGTGCAGAGATTGTAGTTTTTTGGCTTTTAAGGACATAAGATACAGAAAAATTTGGCAATAGTAATAACTGCAAAGTAAATTCAAAGCTTAAAGTGGCTTTTAATGTACTATAGTAAGGGATATGATGAAAATGTTTGATTTCCAAAAATCATCAAAGCACATATCGCCGATATAATATTTTTGAAGCACAAAATCGTCAAAATGATGAGAAATCGCCAAATCTAGCAGCTATGTCTCTGACAGAGAAAATGAGGTGAATAATTTGTAGTTTCAATGACGTACCTACTAATTTATCCCATCTTTGTGGCCCATTATGGCATGTTTGGCATTGTTCAGCAGCTTATGCAACAATAAATGCCATCTGATCACCTACACACAACAACGTGTTCAAGCATTCACATATATAATTGGCCATTACAACCGTTCAGTCAGAATTACGACCTAGCTTCTCACACAACTTATGTTGTGTGCGTTAATTTTATACATGAGTGGCGGGACCTACAGTTTAAAGTCGACTCCGAACGACAGATTTTTGAGAAGCTTTTCATGACAATTTTTACTCTCAGAGTCTTTGCCAGAAATCTGCTGAGAGGAAGTCGCCGAAGAAATATTTTTTGTTTTGATGTCTGACCTGGGATACGAACCGGGGCCTTTTGTCTAATAAGTCAACACACTACCCACTAGACCACGGCGACTTCATAAGCATTCAGAAATCTTATTTTTTAGTTGCAAAACCACGGCCTATATTGTATAGTCCTCCAAAAACTTTAGGCATAGCTTCAAAAGTCTCACTAACAATACTTTCAAATATTTTACCAAATCAATGTTCGTGAAGTTCATATAAATATTATTGGTTTCAATGAATCACTTCCAGCCCTGGCATCCAAATGAAAACCACCTTCAATTTCATTCACCATAACTGAGATGGTTTTCGTGTTTCTTCTTTTTCGTTTCTTATTTTTGCTTTTTGGGGTTTTCTGTTCGGTTAGATGGTTGGAAGTACTTGAAATAATTTAAAACTTATAGTTTTTGGCCAACTAGTTAAGTCAAGTAAAGAACTTTTCTTCTACATCTTCTCTTTAGCACATACATATACACGACAATGCCCGCCTACGACTTTCTCAAACCCATACACTCTCACTCATACAGTCATTGAATTGAATTTTTAATAAGAATCATTGTTACGAATATGAAATCAACGGTGATATTGTAGGAATGCAGACATGCATACATACATATTCACAAACACATGTACAAGTTGTTACATTTACATAAATTTATTATAAGCCGTAGCAGAGTATGAGTATGTGGACTTGTATGGTTATGTAAGAGTATGGGCGCTTGGAAAAGTTTTTGTTTTCTCTGCCTCTCTTTTTTAGTTTTGCTCAAGTACTGCCACAGACATTCGTAATCAAAAAAATTTTTTTTTTTGGTGTTAAAGGTTGTCCATTTATCGGTTTCAAAAGGACATGCAAGAAAAACCCACGTAAAGCTACGTATTCCGCGCAAATTTTATTTCATTATCATGCTTTCAATTTGCTTGGCTATTAGGTACATAATAATATTTTTGTTTATATGATCGTCTCCGGACTGGTTGCCTTAGGCAATACTTTGATGTAGTTATCAACCATATTTTCATACATTTCGAGTGGAATCTCGGTTGTAAACTGATGAATATTGGTTTTTAAATCCACTTAAATATAGTGTTTGAAGTAACCTCACAAAAAACATCAAATTCCCTGATGTCGGTGGGCAATTGGTGTCACTAAAATTGAAATTTTTCTTTCAACAAACTTCTTATGCAACAAGTACTAAAACGGTTAAGAAATGTGCTTTACGGCACCATCTTGTTGAGACCATAAGTCGTTTTAGTTCATAATCAACAACCCTTTAGTCAGGATTACGATCTAACTTACCACACTACCCCTGTTGTGTGTGTGTGCTCATTTTATCCATGCGAGACGAGACTTACAGTTTAAAGTCGATTCTCGACTACAAATTTTTGAGAAACTTTTCGTTGTAGTTTTAAATTTTACTCTTAGGTTTTCATATTTCGTTTTATTCGAGATGTCTGAGCGGGGGGTAAACTACAGGTTGACGTTTAATAAGCCAGCACACTGCCTACAAAACAACGATGCCTTCCCTAATCTACAACTACAGTTCAAAAAGTTGATAAGGCTGGGTATTCCGCAATCATATTTAGGATTCTCCGAGCCCCAGACACGCTAATTTTTCTTGTTCCCCTTGTTTTGCAGCCCTTGCGCTGATTAACTTCTTCCTCTCCCTGATTTGGCGGAACTTGGTTAGTACAGGGACTGCGTTTCACCCGTGGCATCACAACGGGCCGCCATGCGTGCTCAAGTGAGCTTTGTGATATCAGAGCTACCACTACGACCTAACCTAACCATAAAAAATGAGTCTCATCGTTAGAGACAATAATGAAAGGTAAATTGGCATTGAAAACTTACGGCTTTGAGAATTGCCAGCCGGGCTTAATTGTAGCTTGAGTTAGACTTTTATAAATTAAGTATGCAAATAACATATTGGATTAGAATAACAACATTGGATATGTAAATCCAAAATATGCCACAATGAATCGTAAGTTAAGCCTAGCTTCTAACAACTCTGAGCGATATCTTGGGCAGTGCGAATATTGCGATATTTTGGGCAATGAAATTTGCCCAATTTGAAATAAATTTGTCACAGGAGATCGATTACTATGCCCATTCTTACGTAATTGGTGATTGGATCACAACTTAACTTCTCATGTCACCCACGTTCGTCCATTATATTGAGACACTTTTTGTTAAAGTTTTAATGGCAAATTTATATACTCTCATAATTTTTGCCTTCAGTCAGGATTTCGACCTAGCTTCTCACCCCACTTATAATGTGTGCGTTAATTTTAGACATGAGTGGCGGTTTAAAGACGACTCCGAATGACAGATTTTTTGAGAAGCTTTTCGTGGCAATTTTAGTTATTCTCAGAGTTTTTGCCAGAAATCTGCTGAGAGACAGTCACCGAAGAAATATTTTTTTTCGTGTTTCGTTTCGATATCTGACCTGGGATGCGAACCAGAGCTTTTTGTCTAATAAGTCAGCACGCTACCTACTAGACTACGGCCACTGTTCGTCAAAAAACGAGTCTGAGCTGAGCCTCGGGCTCGCATTCTACTGGATGAAATCTTGCGCTTACAATCTTCGACCATAATCATTCCTTAATGCTCGGAAGGCTGTCAGCTCCATTGCATTTAATTTGAATTATTTCCACCTGTTTTTTTTTCTCTTGTTAAAAGTTTCATATTTGTAAATGGCAAACGAAAGGACGCTTCAGTTGAAATACATTTAACAGCTGATGATAGCCTTGTCCAGGCTGGCCAGCCGTTTTATAAACACTAAATGGTTAACCCTACATAGCCAAGCAACTGCTTATATGCTCCATGTGAGTATATGTGTTTGTAATTGTAGCCAAAAACCGTTATGATTTTTTGGAGGTTGTTCTTCTTGTACTACTAGTATTGCCTGAATATATGCTGCATACATTCCAACATTTGGTTACATTTGTCTTCTAATTCAGGTTCGTTCAAGTTAAAGTTTTTATTTCGGCTTCATCTTGTGTGTCATAATTTTTCATACTCCTTCCTTTACTCTCTCCCTCTCTCTCTTTCCCTCTGTTATTTAAACAAATCATAAGAACATTTTATTTTTGTTATATAACTCTTATGACAGTGTTTGTGTACGAGTATATGTACATAGTTTATGAGAGTTTGTGTATGAGTTTGTTAGCAACTTTTGTTGATGTTCTAGCTTTAGGCCATTTCTTAACGTTCGTAAATTTCTTTTTTTTCTGATATTTTTGTGGGAGTTTTAGATTTTATTCTACTTTTCTTTACTGTTTTTTCTTCTTTTTTTCTGAAAGAAAAAAATTTACGAGTATTTCTAGAAATGCACCTTGTGTGTCCTGTATGTGTGTGTGTGTGTGGGTTTTTTTTTCTTCATCCTTTAAAGCATCATTCAAAGTTTCACAAACAAAAGTTTATGTCCGTAAAAAGTACACACGGACGTTTTCCTTTCTCTTTTTTTATTATTTCCATAGATTTGAAGTGGACACATTAAAGTTGAAAAATAAATTTAATTAGAATACTTGAGAGTCCTGTTGATTAAATAAATTCAAAAATTAAATACGCCAGCCAGCCAGTTCAGGCCAGTTCAGTCCAGTTCAATTCAGTTGAGTTTATAAATAAAGTTTTAATAGAAGTGGTAGAGAAAGTTCTATTGAATAGTGGGGTTTAAATACTTTAATAATCATTGAGAATAATGAAAGGAAAAATACACTGGGAATGATTACAAGGCAATATTAAATTAAAATCTTTTTTAAAGGTGGCTGAAGCTGAAGGCCAAGAATTTTTACTAATATCTAATATATAAAATTCTCGTGTGCATATCGGGTAAATCTGAGGATCAGACAACATCTATTTTTCATATCCCTAAATTTTAAGAGGGCGTGGCAAATCGTTAAAATTGAATATTTAGGTACTTATTGATCGTAAATGAACAAAATTTGGTGGGTAAGATCGTACAGTCGATATCGATAATGGCACCAAAAATGGGCGTGGCAACCCTCCCCCTTCTAGTGATACCTATAACTCTTAAACCACTAAATTGATTTTAAGCATTTTTTTTTGTTCGAATGCTTATCAGGTTTATATAGTTTAAAAAAATTCGATATAGCAAAAAGTAGGCGTGGCAAACTTTTAAAATTGAATATTTAGGGACATAGTGGTCGTAGGCGAATGCAATTTGGTGGGAAAGTTCGTAGAGTCGATATCGATAAACTCACCAATCCTCCCCCTTTAAGGGACTCCTATAAGTCGGTTATTTCGACGGTTTATATCTACATATGTACATATATAATATGTATGTCTGTTAGTTTTTGTTTTGGAGCGAGTGCAACTTTGTCTGCGCTTTATGCAGCGTATTACAAAAAATATATAATGTGACCTGTTTTGGGCAATAGAAAAAATCCATTTTTTGGGTGGGACGAAGTCGCCGGCACAGCTAGTAAAAATATATTTTCTTAAAGTAATATGAAGTCACCGTAGTCTAGTAGGTAGTGTGCAGGCTTATTAGACGTAAAGCCCGGGTTCGTATCCCAGGTCAGGCATCAAAACGAAATATAAAAAAAAAAATGTTTTTCCTGTTCGATTTCCTCTCAGCAAATTTCAGGCAAAAAGTCTGAGAGTAAATAAACCTGCCATGAAAAAGTACCGCAAAAATCTGTCGCTAAACTATAGGTCCTGCCACCGTCTCCCGTGTGAGGAGCTAGGCCGTAATCCTGACTGAAGGTTTGTAATGGCCAATTATGTATGTATGCATGTATGTATGAAATTGCTAAGAAACAACTCAAGTACCTTCTCCTTGTAATTACATAACGAAAGTCCGTACATCTTTCGTTTTAGTGAGTATACCCATTCGTACATTTTCTCGACCCATCGGTATACCAGAGAATAGTCCAGCTACGAGCATTATGTGATCTCGTTGCCAAGCATTTCATAGAATCATAAGGAATATTCAGGGAAGAGTTAAAGAGCGAATTGCCATCCACTCGGTCAGTTTTTCGGTGACGAATGTGGTGTCGAACTTACCTCTCAGGTAGAAAAGGTTGATTCCCATTAGTTCAATTCAGTTAGAACACTTGGAGTTCAGTTGCATATGTTAGGTTAGCATAGGTGGTGGAATATCCTTCAAGGAGAACGTCCCACTTATGTCAGACATTAGACGCTTTATGTTACTACAAATCAATAACTAAAACGAAGTTGCCAATGGAATACCATTACGGATTCAAAATAAATCCTTATTCTGGAGGGTTCAGTCAAAGATGACAGAAAAGAAGAAATCAGGAAACTTTACCTCTTCATTGTTCTGGTATGTTATGAACTGATACGTTCTGAAATATAGTCTCTTCCTTCCCCTCCGTTGGCACCACAGTTTGTGCAGAAGTAATTTAAGGGAATGGTAAGTCAAGCGGCATATTTTTCAAAGGCATTGAAATCGTCGCCGTGATCTAATTAGTAGTGTGTTGGCTTATTAGACGTAAAAGCCAGGGTTCGAGTCCCAGGCCAGACATCAAAACAAAATACAAAAAGTATTTTTTCGGCAACTTCCTCTCAGCACATTTCTGGCAAAAACTCTGAGAGTAAATAAAATTGCCATGAAAATTTTCTCATAAAATCTGTCGTTCGGAGTCGACTTTAAACTGTAGGTCCCGCTGCTCACGTATACAATTAACACACAAAACATAAGTGGTGTGAGAAACTAGGTCAATAATACTGGCTGATGGGTTCTAATGACCAATTATGTATGTATGTATGTATTAAAAGAGGAAACAACCCAATCAATCCTCTTATTAATGGATGTAGTTTAGCATAAGCTAGCAATATTGCATGTCTCCACCTGCTGTCAACGAAATTGAGCATCCATGACTAGAGTAGATCTAGATAAACTTAGGCTCCCCGAAAACCTTAAAAATATTTCGGATTGTGAGCTCTATAATAGCCCTTCCCAGACCAGATTGACATTAAATCAATGTCACGTAACCCAAAGGAGTTACATTTCGCTGTTTCGAGGTTTCCTTTTATCTACGACAGGCATTAGGGACTTAATTGCAGTCTGACTGAACGATTGAATTGGACGCATTGCACTGCTTTAAATATTATCATGCACTCTGACAGGAAAACACTGCAGTTAACCGACCGTCTGTATGATTATTCCACAATCTAATCTGTCTAGCATTTAGAAGCTTTCGATATTTATATCCTTAAATATATCCCATTGGTAAGCTGCTGGTCAGTAGATCAAAGTCTTTAGTAGGTAACTATAATCCATCTAGACAGGACTGTATGCTAGCTTCTCACACCACTAATGTTGAGTGTGTTGCGATCTATAGTTTTAGTAGACTCCGAACTAGAGATGTTTAAGAAACTTTTCATTGAAATTTTATTTCACTCTCAGGGTTGTTGGCAGAAGCCTGCTGAGGGGAAGATGCCGAATTCGAGATATCTGAGCTGCAGAATGAAGCACAGGCAACTATTAAGGATTTTAAAATCGATTTGAATATGTCTTCAGAACTGCAGCATGTTCGACATCATGTCTGGACTAAAATTTAACAACAGTGACTGTCCAGTCCATCAATCAATAGAAAGTCAGAGGGAAGCTCATTGAGCAAAGCAAATAATCTAGTTAAGATGGAACGGAGTGGATGTGAATGATTTGGACGTTGAATCGCACTGTAAACACTGAAGGGGATTGTTTCCAGTTTATAGAATCAGAATGTAATAGTAGGTCTGGTAGTAAAGCACTGTGGTTACTCGCTTTACAATCTCCAATATATTATTCCTTTACAACATTTTGGGCTCCAGGATAATTTGAAGTTATCTATGTGGACTTAATTATTCTTTTTCGGGGTTTAGAAGCCTTTCGAAATCGGTTTCCATTTAAAAAAAAATTACGCCAAAATATGAAATGAAATGTTGTCTGGTAAACGTAAGATCTTCCGTTTTATGAATTTATTCTTACATCATCGTGAATTTGATGTCGTATTTAACAATCGTTGTCATAATTTTATAATTACTCTGACAGAAACAATAAATCCATTAATCAGTTGTAATTTGAATCCATCCGCCATTTCTCTTCTTCCTTACGTTTCATGATTTTAATTTAATTTTCTGGCAAATAAAAATCTTAATAATGACCGGATGTTGTTAACTAACTGTACGCACACAAAGCTTCTGGCCTGCTTCCGTTGAATGTTGTTTCTTTTAAATTCAAAGTATGCCTTCAGGATACAAGTAATGGTATAAGAGAGAGAGAGATATGTTTGTGCGTGTGTGTGTGTGCAAGTAAGAGATGTTGTTTAGTATTCATTATTTTGTTTTCTTCCCTGTCATTAATTCTGCGGGTTTAGATGTCAAGACTGTCACTTTTTTGTCATTTTTTTTCCTATCATTAAGAAAAATATCAAAAACAACACAGACAGTAATGGTGGGGGATGGGGAAGGGCGTTTAATAATGAAAAATACAAATACAAATACTGGCAACACACGGGGGAAATTTTTACTTTTTTTTTTTTTGTTTGCTCCGTAGGTTTTTAATAAAAATACGAAAATCGCATTAGAATCACAGTGTCAAACAATCCCAAGGCAGCCATGTAAATGCCCTGAAATCTAACAGCCTCCTTCTGGTCGTTTGTGTATTTTTCCTGTCCGTTTGTCTGTCTGTCTCTTCGTTTATTTGTCTGTCTGTCTGTAAGTCAGTCAGCTGAAATCTAAACAAAATATTTGTTATTTACGCGACATTTTTGGTGACACAAAATAATGATAATTCCAGCGTATTAACGTTTAAATTTGACACTCTTAAGTCTTGGGTGAGGGTGGGTGGGTGTGTTAGTGTGTGTGCGTAAATACGTGGTTGCTGTTTTTACCATTGCCTTAAGGGATCCGGTTTATAAACCGAAATAGAGTAGAAAAACAAATTCATCTTAATCAGAGCAGGAAAACGAGAGAGAGAGAGAGAAAGAGAGACCGAGCGACGAAACTGACAAAAGACGTAAGTAAAAGCAAAAGACTAAATACCTGTAAAACCTTAACTATGTTTATTAGGACTTATCCTCTAAATATGTCTAAAAGGTATTAACGTGGCCTACTACATGACCAATACCTTTAACGGCAACACGCATTTTCTTGCTGTTTATACAGCAACTGTTGTCGTAGCTAAACAATGACCACATAAAGCAGCCAACGGTTAAATAAAGAAAAGAAAACCAAAATATCCTGTTGGCCATTTCCATGTGTTGACAGAGAAATCCAGTATAAAAAGCCACCTGATAAGTAGCTGTTCTGTTGTTTTGTTCTTCTTTTCTTGGTTCTTAGGTTTGCTTGTATTTCGGAGGAGATTTTCTTAATTAAAGCTATGCCCTGCCCTTGTCGGTGTTTACATTCATAATCTTCTTAAGCTACACGGCCACTTTGCCAAGCAGTTAAATCTTATGCATTCGCTACCTTGCCTCCTCCCCCTACATACAGCCTCTTTGGCTAAAAGAGCAGTTTTTTGTTTTGTTTTGAGTCGTCAGATGTCATTGAGACGATTAACGAGATTTTCGTGTTTCTCATTTATTTATTTATTTGTGTGTGATTTAGTTTCCTGTTCCTTAACACATTGTCATTGTCCTCTTTCGTTCATAGATTTATCTTTTTATCTGTTTTTATTTTCTCTTGTTCTCTTCATCGTTTAATTTCATTTCATTTCATATCTTCATTGCCTTTCGTTGGCCGGCCGGCCGGTCGGTTGTATATTGTTTATCATTTCTTTGGCTGTGATAAATGAATTATGGCCTAGAGGCCAGTGCTTAAAATGTTAACGTCTTTGTTGGATTGTATTCATTAAGTTTCATAGAAAACATATGGTGATTAATTATAATATCTTTACCGTTATTACTCCTTATTATTACGATTTATTAGGCATTGGCATTGCTACGTTTTATTAATTTAATTACGTTTGATTAGAAACTTTTTAATAATAAGCAGAAGTTCTTTAAGTTTTCTCGTTTGTTTTTTTTAATAAAGCAGGACATTTTGTTATTGAAAAGTATTGGGTTGTTCATTTAGTGAAAGGAAGAAATATATTAAAAGGTTAGACAGTCCAAGCCAAAGTAATTCATTTTTATATCGCATTGATTATATAGTCCTTAAATCATCTAAAGCATATGAGTATATATGTTCCTTTTACTCCTCTAGGGAGCAAAGGGCCTCAACAAGTTGTTTCCAAAGAGCTCGGTCATCAATGCGATGTTTGACTTCGTTTCATTGTATACGTAGTTTGGCTATTTCTGTTATGACTTGGCGTTTCCAAGTGTGCGATGGTCGTCTGATCCGCCTGCTTCCTTGCGGATTCCAATCTATGGCATTCCTTGTTATGTCGTCTAATGGAGAGTGTGCCCAATCCATACCCACTTTCGTCTCCTTATTTCCTTCACAATTGTTTGCTGGTCTGTATCTGAACAGAGTTGGGCATTGGATATTACAGAAGGCCAGTACACACGCATGATTCTACTCAGGCATTTGTTAACGAATACCTTGAAGAGACTGGGTATCGCGCGGTGTCATATTCCACGCTACGCAACCGTATAGTAGTGTGGATTTAACGTTGGAATTGAAGATTTTAATTTTGGTGCGCCTCGATATGTTCGATGATTTCCACACAGGGTTAAGTTGGGCAAAAGCATTGCACGCCATATTAATGCGACTGGCAACATTCGCTGATTAGCCGCCTGATTTATCAATTATACAGCCCAGGTAACAAAAGGACCCTACTTCATCGATTTCCTTTCCGTATATTAGGAATATATGTTCTATTTTAGCATTTAACCTGAGTGTATTGGTTTTATGGATATTAATCTTCAGTCCAGCTAGCTTTGCGGTTTCGCTAATTATATTTAGTTTTGATTGCATGTCCGAGAAAGAATGACTTAGCAAGCATATGATAAAGCTCAGAAATTCGGAGATTATAAAGTTCAATTTTATATCACAAGACCAACTTTTTTTCTGCTACGACATGTACTGAAAGCAATGTAAGGAATGAATTATTTGCTTTCCCTTTATACTTACTTCGTTACTTAATTCGACATTACAACCCATTAGTGGGGACTACAACTTAGTTTTTTACATCACCCATGTTGTGTGTGCGGAACATTGGAAGTCGTCCTGGTCTAGTAGGTAGTGTAATGGCTTATTAGACGTAAAGCCAGGGTTCGAGTCCCAGGCCAGACATCGAAATAAAATACAAAAAGTATTTTTTCGGCGTTTTCTTCTCAGCAGGTTTCTGGCAAAAACTCTGAGAGTAAATAAAATTGCCATGAAAAGTTTCTCAAAAATCCGTCGTTCGGAGTCGACTTTAAACTGTAGGTCCCGCTACTTATGTATAAAATTAACACACACAATATAAATAGTGTGAGAAACTAGGTCAATAATCCTGACTGAAGGGTTGTAATGACCAATTATGTATTATGTAAGGCGGAACATACAGTTTGAAGTCTATTTCTATTTTTGAGAAAGTTTCCACTCCAAATTTTCTTTACACTCAGAAGACTGCTAAGAGCATATTTCGTTTTGTTGAAGATATCAGTGATAGAGTTTGAACTATGAACTTAGGTTCAACACACTAGCTACTAGACTGCGGCGAACATGAGATCCATGAGCGTACTGAATAAGTCGCTGTTTAAAGTGTATGTTGGGCTGAAAGAGTCAAGCTATCGCTGTCAATGACGAGTGTTGTATGTCGATGATTGCCAACATCTATTGGCCTGAATTGGATGATTGGGTCTCAAACCACATGGGGTTTTAACAGGACGGCGCTACGTGCCCTACATCTCATGTCATGTATCATATTCTGCTTGACCGATTTAAGTTCACCTCTCACGGAGGTTTGTGCTTTTACCTCAAAATGTAAGGGAATAAGCCACAAACTGCAGCTGTCCTCAAAGCCAACACAACATGTGTCATCGTTTAATTTCTGTCTGATTGATAAGCTAGAGCCATGAAAAAGTGAACATTTCGGATGCGTTTCACTCAAGGCGGATGTTTGAATAATCTTATGTCGCCTTAGTCTAGTAGATAGTCTGTTGGCTTATTAGACGTAAGGCGACGTTTCAAACCCTAAGTCAGACAGCAAAACGAAATTTGAAAAACTATTCCTTCGACGATTTCCTCTCAGCAGATTTCTGGTAAAAACTCCTGCCATGAAAATTTTCTGAAAAAAAAATCTGTCGTTGGAGATTGACTTTAAACTGTAGGTCCCGCCCTCATGTATGAAATTAACGCATAAGTAATGTGAGAAGCGAGGTCGTAATCCTGACTGAAGGGTCTTAATGACCAATTATGTACATAATATGTTCCACATATCAATAAGCCTTTCAAATGGATAAAATGTTTTAACGATATCTCACACACATTTTTTTTTATTCAAATTTATAAATAGGAAGACTTGTTACAATTAGTAGGGTTCTTCAGAGTGTAGGCAGACTCTTTGTATGCCCTTTGTCTGTCTTCAGCGATACCATCTGTCCCAGAAACTCATATAATATGATCTGTGCCGCTCGTCTATTTCGTTAAGTGACTTATGGTATCTGTAGAACGTTCTAGAAGGTGTTAGAATACAGTGCCTTTACAACGGCCTAGCGTAATTTTATTTACCGTCAATCTAGAGTTAGAAATAGTGATACGTCACCCAGCTTTTGTGAGTGGCCGACTAGTGTTATTAATACAAATAAAATGCATGCCAAGAACAAGCACCATATGTTAGAGCACCATCTCAGTTCATTTCGCTTAGAAGCATTAAATTTTCGTAAGTTATGGAATGCTTTACAATCCAACTGCAATTAAATGAAAGAAATCTTATATGAAATATTAAAATTAATTTTCCATGTCATATGGCCTATTCAGATGTTTATTATCCTTGTTAAAAGCGCCCAATAAAATTATGTAACACTCTGAACTAAACTACACTCTCCAATATGCTCTTCCACTTACAGAAAGGAAATCACTGCCGTAGTATTGTAATAATTCAAATGCTGTGTGTGTGTATATGTGTGTATAAGCAATGCAATTCAATAATTTATGTACAGTTAAAGAATGTAAGGAACGAGTAAGAGAATGAGAAAGATGAAAGGAAAGGGAGAGAGAGAGAGAGAGAGAGAAATACAATTAAATTTCTTCTTTTACGCTTAAGAAAAGTCTGTAAATAATTGTTATAAATTTCCTTGTTGTGTTCTGTGAAGGACTAAAGGACTAAATGTGCTTTAGTGTGTGTCCCTGAAAGATGAGGGAGAGAGGAAGAGAGGGAGTGACAGAGCTAGATAGTGAATTTGTAGAAAATATGAAATATTGCATTGAAGTCATAACGATAAGAACGATTATCTGCTTGTAATTAAAGCATCTGTAACATACAAAATAAAGAAAAAGTGTAGAGGTTTAGGTATAGCTGTATGTGTGTGTCTGTGTGTGTGTGTATTGCAACACTATAATTAATTACAGTGGAGCTGGAAGAAAAACAAAAAATAGACAACGACATGATAAACAATGTTGCCGGCAACAGTTATCCAAAGGCAAACTCAAGAATCTCTTGCATATTTTGTGAGGCATTATTTTGGTTTTTTGTAATGCTCCTGCCAATGCCAGCCAACGAACGACATTTGTAGTCGTAATGCATTTCTACTTTTGCTAGCACAGGAGCCCCCTGTTCATATTTTTCCTATTTACAGAAAATATATGTGCAGGCATTGTAGTTTTTCTTTATGGCATCATAATTTATTTGCTACTGTTTCTGGGCTAATTAAACATGAGTGTAACGAATTTGAAAATTGAAATAAAAACTGAAAACGGGAGTAAAAACAGTAAGAAAAATCATTAAAACATGGAGAAAAAAATGATTCCATTTAATAATACGAATTGTTGCTTCTTGCTGGCAGCATTGGCAATGTCGATAGGAGAGGGGGACACTGGAAAAATACTTGTATTTATGGAAAATGCGAAAAATTATTGCATTTTCTAATGAACGAAACAAACGCCAAGTGAATACAACATGTATGGAAGAATGAATGAAAGAAACTCTGGCATCAGCTGTAAATATTTTTGTAAAAAAAAACAGGGGCGAAAAAAAAAAACCGAATATAATTCAACATTTCTGTGTATTCGCATCATTAGTTAGTGAAAGATTCTTTTGTACAATTTATTCTTTAGATTCGTTTCTTTTTTCTTCCCAGCTTACTATCCTCGCCGTTTTTATTCCACTGTTTCAACATTTTTTTTCTTGTAGTGGTTCATGAGGAACTGCAAATCACTAGAATTTTGTTAAAGAATTTTTATGAAAATATTACTGCAGGATACCATTTCATTAACGTATAGCCAAATAAAAGGAAAGTGGAAATATATGTGGTATATACCAAGTCTATAAAACCCTACATAACTTACTCTTTAAAAGACTTGTGCTCAGCGTTATGAGATAGTTTTCCACGCCGCCCATGTTGAACGTGTGATATTCATCAGTGACGGCACCTACAGTTTAAGGTCGCCTCTGAACGGCAGATTATCAAAGTTTTTGACAGAAATATGTTGAGAAGAAGACGACGAATGAAATTTGTTTTAATATTTCGTTTTGTTTGCGATGTCGTGGCTGTGTAAGGCTTGGCCCTTACTAGAGCATGTACAACGAGCCAATATGACACTGCGACTACCTACGTCCGTAGAAATTAACTAAAGCAACAACAATTGATCATTACAACCCTTCAGTTAGGATTACGACCTAGCTTTTCACACCACTTATGTTATGTGCTTCAATTTTATACATGAGTGGCGGGAGTTTAAAGTCGACTCCGAACGACAGGTTTTTGAGAAGGTCTTCATGGCAATTTTTAGTTACTTTCAGAGTTTTTGCGAGAAATTTGCTGAGAGGAAGTCGCCGAAGAAATATTTCCATATTTCGTTTTGATGTCTGACTCAAGCCTTCATTCTATTAATCAACACACTGCCTGCTTGACTACGACCACATTCAACAGCAAGCAAGCATACTTGTTTGAATATTGTCCGCAGAAAACAGTAGAAAAAACTATGCCTCAAGGTGTTTTTCAACCCTTAAAAATGTCGCCTTAGGATTTTTTTTTCTTCAGGACAGTACACGTTTTCGTAGGAGCATAGAGAACCATCCTTAAAGGTCACATTTAGTTCAAAAGGTTAGGCCGATTGTGATATCACAAAATAATATCGAATGCGTTTATCAAGCACGTCCTAAAGGAAACCACTTCATTTCAAACAAATCGTAGTAAGAAGTGAAAAACCAGGTATTCGGCAATTGCAAACGAAAACAACTCTTTTCCTACGCTTCAGATCAATAGTTTCTGTAGAACTTATTCGTGGGAATGAATATTGGGATGTCTTTCAATAGGTTAGTGATCTATAACTAGCACAATAGTGTGACGGACGGCAATTACTCCTTTGATGTCTTGTTATCGACATCAAAGGAGTAGAGTCTAACAACATTGCATGTACTGTCATGATATCAAAAAAAGTAAAATGACTAGAGAATTCTCTGTTTAACAGAGAAAATCAATCCACCGATGTAGTGTAACATGTCAGAAATGATGAGCATTTTAGCAGCCTTGGCCCATACAACTTTGGACGATAATTATACGTCTGGAAATCCATATTAATCCATAGTAATCCACCGCATTAATGAATGAGGGTGGACTTTGAGGGTGGTTCATGAGGTATTTAATCGCAAATTAAATTTCTGCGGCAGGAATTGAGTCCTTTTCAATGTAGCCTTGAGTTCCGACTGAAATGATTCGAAATCCAGACGCCATAAATTTTAAAATATAAACACACCACAGCATACTTTGTCCAGCATTATGAATCCAACGATTTAGACTTCAATGGTCTTACCATTGGTTTGTATTCCTTTATGGACGTCTTTCGATCTTGAACGAATATATTTCGTCATCACCATGGCCATGTGAAAAATAGAAGAAAATTTACTTTTGAAGTGAAAGTGTAGTTCAATTGAAAGGGCGGTAGCAGTTAAGGGAAAATATATAGCAGCGATTAATATTGTATTCTAATGATTAGAAGTGCAGAATGTCTAAGACTTAATATGCTGTGATGTAATTACAGTCTAGCTTAACAAATAGCACTGGAATAATTGGTTTTGTGAGAAACACTTTACCTGTTGCTATTTTTTTGCTTTTTACTGCTTAGACACCATTATTATTACATATTTTTTTTCCTTATTAACAACACTAAAGCAACCAACAAATGCTGGTAAATTCTTTGGCATTTCATTTGTTTCTTTTCATCTATCTCTTTTGTTGTTGTTGTTGTTGTTGTGGAGATTCAACAGAAATATTGCCATTTACTGCAGTATTGCTGTCATTATTTCGGTTTCTGTTTCGGTTTCGGTTTTATTTATTTTTATTTCAATTCTTTACAATTTATTTTTGTTGCACAAAAAAAAAGGAAGAAGGAAAACTGTTTTTCAATGTACACAAAAGCAACAGCAGCAGAAAAACAAGCAACAGCAACATCTAGTCATTAGTAAAAACTGTAGCAAGCCAGCGAAAAGAAGAAGAAAAAAATAAACAGCAACGCTCGCATTAAATGGTATTTTCCTTAAGACATAATGAAAAATCAATTGCATCGCTCTGAAAACCAAGATTTTATAAAAACAAGATTTTTCTTAAAAACAGAACATTTATCATGTGAAAATATTACAAAACGAAGGCGAAATAAATTCCATCCTTAGCAGCAGCAACATTGAAGATGCAGAAGATTTATTTCAATGCACGTTGAAAATAATTCAACTTAAAAAGACGACAGAATGAAGCATTTTAGTCTATAAGACAAAAGCTCATGATAATCAATAATTTTTAAATTAAAACAAAAATGGGATATTAAAATAATTTGAATGCATTTATTGCGGGTTGCATTTATAAGGGGTTGCACTTTTTACGGGTTGCCTTTATTATGGGTTGCTCTTTTTACGGGTTGCCTTTATTATGGGTTGCACTTATTACGTGTTGTTATTGAAAATTTAAAAATTAAAAAGAAATTTCTTGATTTGATTTTAAAAATTAATTCTGCGGCTTGATTGTCACCAGTCATTCGTACATATCGCCCCTTTATTGCAACATAGTCATATCTCAAAAAAACTTGAACTTGGCAAAATGCGATTTAAGTTTTCAAGACATAAGTCCTATGATCTAATTGCCGCAAACACTTTTTGCTATAACTTTGGTTCAGCTTGGGATATAAAATTGATTTTCTTTTTCAACATGTAAAGAGCAGTTTTCCTTAAGTAACTAAAAATTTTTAATTTTTTGAGATATGACTATGTTGCAATAAAGGAGCGATATGTTGCGTGTGTTAATTTTATGCATGGATGACAGTACGTACAGTTTAAAGTCGATTCCAAACGATAGATTTTTATGAATCGCGTCAAGGCAATTTTATTCTTTCTCTAAGTTTTTTCCAGAAATCTACTAAGTAGCTGTCACTGAAGATATATGTTTTGTTTCACGTCTAAGAAGCGTACATACTATCCACCAAACTACGGTGACTTTCGATAGAGTTAAGTTCCTGTATTGCTCGTCAGCGATTCATTTTGTTAGCCTGTAGATAACAACGCCTTGCCAACAGTCCAGTCAAAGTAGCCCGCTCTGGAGCCAACCGTTAAGAATTGTACAAGCTTGATTTCCCAAATTCCTTATTTTAACTACTAACACGATAGTATGGATAGCAGAGATCACCAAAGAATCGTTTTTCCGCTACTCAAAAGCACTCTTACAATTTTGAGTATGAGTGAATCAATTGAATTGAAATTCAACTACTCTGATTCATTCGCACTCGCTACAACATTGATTTATAAGTATAAGTAGCAATGAGTATGAGTACAACGTTGACATCAAACTCACTAATTCTAATGATTCATAAATTTAGAAAAATACTTCTAATACTTATAAGTCATTCGAGTGGCTCGAATAATTCATTAAAATTTACAGCCTTTGTTGTTGTTGCATATACAAACAAAGAGGAAAGGAAAGACAAAGACAACAATCAAAGCATACACTCAATCTTCCTGTGAGTATATCTGTGTTCGTATGCGAATCATACATATTTTGTGCTTCGTGGAAATGTTAAGTAGAGACGAGTCGAAGTGAAGAACATCATGCGTATTGTTAAGTATGACTACGACGAGTACTTCAAACTTTGAGTATGAGTAGTATGAGTGTTATATTAAAATAAGTATGAATGCATATAGTATCAGAAATTATAAGTATAACTTGAATCTACTCATCGTTTTTAATACTCGTAGCTGATCTCTGATGGGTAGACTATATTTTGTACATGTAAAATACATTCCACTACCATTTCAATAGTTATGACAAATCGGTTGTCTCTCTTCGGTTAAGGAAGGTTTGGATCTTACCATTGATAGAATATGTTGGAGTGTTGTGGATTTTCTGCAATCGTGCATCTATTCGTTGATCTATCAAGTAAAGGAATCACGTCAAAATATGATTTCTAACAGCATCATTAATGTCATTTCTCTGTCCGAAGGTTAACGTGCATACATCGCTGTTATGACGTTCGAGTTGAGAAAATTTTTAGATATTTTCGTAAACGTAGCTTTTTTCCTGCAAATCTTTGAAAATATGCTTTCAGCAGACAATCTAAGTAAGATCTAAAAGACAAGTCAATCACAGTAAATATTCTATTCTTCCTTGGTTATGTTCATTGTTCTAGATAGAAAGCTACAACGACATTATTGGCCATTAGAGCCCTTCACTCGGGATTACGGCCTAGCTTCTCACACCATTCATGTTGTGTGTGTTAGTTTTATACATGAGCAGCAGGGATCTAGAGTTTAAAGTCGACTCCGAACAACAGATCTTTATGAAGAACTTTCGCCGAAGAAATATTTTTGTTTTTCATATTTTCCTAGCTTCTTACACCATTTACGGTGTGTGCGTTAGTACATGAGTGGCGAGACTTACAGTTTGAAGTCGACTCCAAACGACAGATTTGTGAGAACCTCTTCATTGCAATTTTATTTACTCTCAGAGTTTTTGCCAGAAACCTGCTGAGAGGCAGTCGCCTAAGAAATATTTTCATATTTTCGTTTTGATGTCTGACCTGGGGTTTGAACTCGGGCCTTACGTCTATTAACCCAACACACTACCTTCTAGAGTACGGCAATATAGTGCTATCTTTGACAATTAAAATATTTACGTTTTCTATGTAGAACTATGAGAGTATAAGGTCGACTTATTGATATCGAGATGACAATATTTAAATTCAAGGCCTGTAACCATCTCTTAACAAATTCCACTTGGGTTTCATATTTTATTGCTTAACAACCGTTCATTAGCATAACTTGAAAATAGAAGTGCTTTGTTATTATTTTCTGTTTTTCAAACCCTAATAGAAATCAAGTAGTGAATTTTTGAATGCTGTGTTCATACTTAACCACATAACATTGCTCTCTTCATATTTCATATCGAATTTATCTTCACACACAATTTTATTTTTGTTACGATCAACAATAGTATTAGAGATTAATCAACTGAAATCATTGCTTTCTGAATTATAAAATAGTTGTAGTAATTCTCATTTAGTTCATTACTATATATGCATAAGTAAATTATATTGTGTTTGGGGGGTGGTCCCGCTTCCTATGGGTAAAAATTAACTTAATAAGAGTGCGACTAAACGATCCACTTAAGGAAATAACTGCATGGTCATTGGCATACATATGACGATTCAGTGAGCCACACGATATAACCGCAATCAGGTTATATTGTATGAAAAATTTCCAGAAAGAATTGTTCACTAGAATATGAGATATTACGCCGTTATAATTTGTTTGTGCAATTGCGTCAAATACCATATCTATGTAGGTAATTCCCTAAAGATGGACTTCAAAAAAAATATCCAGTGCTAGGTTATATACCTCAGAATTCTATGACACAGGGTCGAGAACACCGTAGATACACGGTAAGGGAAGAAAAAAAGCATTGAATTTGACAATGTCAATATTTTATGGCTCGGAATGGGTTTAAATTCTATAAAATCAACACATGAGTGACGGGACCTACACAATATAAGTAGTGCAAGAATGTAGATCGTAATTCTGACTCAAGATTTATTATGCACAACGGTTGTTGTAACTGAAATGATTAGTATTTCGATGACTAGCATACCTCGATTCGAACTTGAGTTATGCATCAGACAATTCAAAGGAATAACCGGCATATTAACAGCGTTCTCAGTACTCGCACAACTCTTGTTTGAATGAAGATCTTCATGAACCCGATATATGGATTCATGATATAGACCCTGGGCAGGAAATTGTTCTTGTTGTTCGGAATAGACTTTAAACTGTAGGTCCCGCCACTCATGTTTAAAAATAACACACAATACATGGGATGTAAGAAGTTATGTCGTAATCATGATTAAACGGTTGTAATCACGAACTAAGTATGTGTGGGCCGTACGCTTTCCTTAAGAAAGTAAGTGAAAACATTTGATCTCATATTTTCTGACATCCTTGAACGCAATTTCAAATATTTATTGGAGATTTATTGGAGAGTCGGGTTGTTAGCCTTCTCTATAGAGTGCTTGATCTCTTCTGTGGGATCTGAAGGAACCACTTTCTTCAAGTAGAGTCGCCAAATGGTCGCACTAACGTTATAGCTTCTCTTGTAGATTTGTTAAGGTCTGAGAAACGTAGACGTAAATACTTGAGGATTAAATCTCCACATATCTCGAATGTATTGAAATTGTAGTGCGAGTATTTGATAGTGGCTCATCAGTTACTTGAGGTGTACTGGTTTTTCTTTAGTAAATTTAGCATAGAAATGATTCGCATTCGCTTTTCGTTCTTATTCAGACATAGAAGTGATGGGGCTGACAATAAAGATGTAGAAATGGTGGCAGAACATCAAGGCTGAAGATAAAGAGCAAAAAGTATCCTATCAGTTTCATTCCATTCAATACATCGAAATATAAAAATACAATCGTAATACAATGATAAATTATGTTGCAATTCACTAGAAAATCAAACATCCTTTACGCTATCGATTGGCTAAGTGAAATCCTTTTGTTACTTCCTAGCCACATATGAATTGTAAAATAATTTCTTTCTCTCTCTCTATTTTTTTTTTCGTAATACTAAAAATAAAAGAATGAAAGAAATGAAAAGAAAATAAATGAAAGCTTCAATAAGTAAAATGATAATGACGTTGGTCATTGGGCATTATCATTATCCTGTTTCATGGGGATCCGCAGCAAGAAAAAAAAAACAAAGAAGATACAAGAAATACGGAATAATGATGTGTTTGTTCCTTCTTGGACAGCATTAGAGAATAATAATGAGTTGAAGAAACAATCATTCGTCTTGGGCAACGCCTTTTATCATGAGAATTGTCTTCCAATTCTACAACTCTTGCGTTTATCTCCTAGTAGACAATGTGCATCAAAACTAGAATAGGAAAGAAAAGAAAATTTCTTAAAATAACTTACTCTGCATGAAGGAAAAAAGAAGGAGAAGAAGACCAGCTATATAATAGCCTTGATAGAGGACTATGGTAATGGGGCAGCTAAGACTGCTGCCACTGATGTTTCTGTTGTTATTGTTTAGAGTGAAGCAAATGGCATTAATGGACACCATGTCAAGTATCATTGACAGGAGTTCTGTGTGTGCCCTTTTTCACATTCATTTATTCAGTCTTATTTTGCTATTCAGTCAGTCAGTCAGCCAGTCAGTCATTTATTTATTCATTCATTCATTCACTTACGAAATGTTACAGCAGCGTATTATTTAGAGAAGTATTTTGCAACTCAATGAGGCGTACGGATAAAAATTAAAATATTATTACACCACTATAGAGTATCTTTGATTAAAGCTGCAGCAGCTAGAGTAGATTTTAAAAATAGTTTTTAAGCCCTATGGCCGGTTAGTTAGGATAAGATATGTGAAAATGGTAAGGTAAAGTGGTGTGAAAAGGAATAGCTTCTAGCCGAATGTTTGGATTCCTTAACAAGAGTAAACCTGTTAGTTCTATTAAAGGGTCCCCCAAATAACTTTTTTTTTGAAAATGCTTTAAAGTAATTAAATTAAGGTACAATCCCTCCGGTTAATAATGGAAAATAATTTCATTCAAATGGCTGCCTCGGCTGGCCATGCAGTAGCCAACATGATCGGTCCAATTTTTAAGCATATTTTCACCAATAGCTTTACGAATATTGTCCTTTAAAACGTCAATTATCTCTGGCTTGTCGGCGTAACATATATCTTTCACGGCACCCCACAAATAATATTCTAACGGTGCCAAATCGCAGCTCCGAACCGGCCAAACGACATCAGCTATGCGGCTGATAATGCGATCTTCAAAAACAGGGCGCAAAACATCAAGTGTAGCTTCGGCTGCGTGGTACGTAGCGCCGTCCTGTTGAAACCAAATGTTGCCAATATTCTCGTCTTCAATTTTCGTTCAACAGGGCCCGATAACGATCGCCATTGACTGTAAATGGCCCAATTAAACCTCTGGATCAAAATCCGCACCAAACAGTGACTCGTTTTGGGAGCGTCAACTTTTCAATGTATGCGTGCGGCGTTTGCCAAGATCAAAATAAGCTCCATCTGAAAAGCTGTTTTTTTTTTTGCCAAAATCGGCATCTTCTGTAAGTCAATCGCAGGCCCACTTAGCGAAGCGAAAACGCGTATGCACAACCATATTCGTTCACCGGAAGGATAAAACTAATTATTTGTCAAATCAGACATGAACTCAGTGTTACCATTTACGAAATAAGCACTAGTTGAAAAAAAACGTTAGATGGCGGACCCGATATAATAATTGATGAAGCCATTTCTATGATTGAAACACATCTATATTTCTTCTAACTTTCTCTGACTACCCCTCTTATATATCATAGTTTCCCTCTCAAGGAATCCGTCAGACGTTATAAGTTCTTTCATACTGTGAAGAAGTATTCCGTATATCAATAAAAAACATGACCGCCTTAATGCCATCGTAGTCTAATGGATAGAGTGTTGCCCTAGTATACCAGAGAATAGTGAGTACAAATCTTAGCTTTAAACTATAGAAAAATATTTCTTTCGACAACCTCCTATCAGCAGTTTTCTGGGAAAACCTTTGTAAAATAATAAATAGCCATGAAATAATTTCTCAAACTGGTTGGTCCCGAAACTCAAACATAAAATAAATGCACTTAACATGGATGGGGTGAGAAGCAAGGTTTTTATCCTAGACAATAAAGTATGAGTAACCTTAACTTAGGCCGCCGTAGTCTAGTAGGTAGTGTGTTGGCTTATTCGACATGAGGCTACGGTTCAAACCCTAGACCAGACATCCTAATGAAAATATGAAAAAAATATTCTTAGGCGACTTCTTTCCTGCGAACCAAAACCAGACCAAAACTCTGAGAGAGTAAGTAAAATTGCCATGAAAATGTTTCTCAAGAATCTGACCACTTTAAACCGTAAATGATGTAAGAAGCAAGGTTGTTATCCTGACTAAAGGGTTGTAGTACCCAATTAAAAGTTTGCTTAGTTTTTAATCTTGGCAGGGTACTTACAATTCGTCCTCAACTCTTGTCCTTAATAATGTTCAAATTTTAACGTTTGTTTCGTTTTGTCATTTGGCTATTGTCATCCGTGTTTTATTTCCATATAAATGTGTCTGAATGTCTCTTGAGTGTTTTCCATTTGAAAATTATTTCATATTTAATGATAAACGACCATCTATCTATTCTCTGTATTCCACTATGGCAATGGCAGTGATAGTGGCATCGGCAAAAGTGTCAACACTCGATATTACTCGTAATGGCAACAATATTGATCGAATAACAAGTACAAGTACAATACGAGTAATAATGTGATGTAAAAAGTATAAAATCAACCATTATGGACTCTAGAACCATAACAGCGGCAACGTTAACATCATTATTATTGTCTTGCCTACTGGACTCAATTCTATCTCTGCTCTCTACCTATCACTTTCTTTCGTTCATTTTGTTTGATGTCATCATTATTATTAGATTTTTGTAAAGAGTTCTGTCCATTTATTCATCCATCTATCTATCTATCTGGCTGTCTGTTTGCCTGTCTCTCTGTCTATCATTTGTATAAAATATTTAGAAACCATTTCAATCAATGTTTAAGAATTTTTTTTATTTTTGTAGTTGTTTTTGTAGTTTTTTGTTGCTTTTTGTTTATTTATTATAACCGTTTTCAAAATTGTATTATAGAAACAGGCGTAACAAATTCTTTAAGAGGTCGTCCCTCTTGTATCCTTTTTTTTTTGTTTATTTTTCCAGTTGTTGTTGCTGTTGAAAAATAATAATCCAGAAATTAATCATTTCTTGATTGTAATGAAGCTCTACAACTTAAAAAAAGGATTTTCCTTAAAATTTAATTCCTTCTTCTCTGAGTCCTTTAATTATTTTCCTTATTTTTTCGTTTCCTTAAAAATTAATTCGTTTCGTAAACATTGCATAAATACACTGAAAGAGTTCTTAGTTCTAATAATCTGTTATGTTCTAGGACAATTGAGATTGATCTTCATAATGAGTGTGCTTTAATCGTTCTTCGAAAATTGTTTAATGAATATCTTCTTCCATACATTTATAGGTGTAGGTGGGCAATTGTGTAGGAAATACGGCTCTCTGGATAAGGAAAAAACGCCCAATGCGTATTCAATGATTGAAGCGACTAGACTTAAGAAAATGTTTAATTGCACGAGCTCTATGAACAGTCCACATCACCTCCATGTGAGATGATCATGACCTCAAATCTCTCAAGCAGAGTATTCCATATGGCAAGAGCTTATATTCAACGTCGTTAAAAATCCGTTAAAAAATTCTCTTTTTCGGCATGCATTGGGCGTTCTTTGATCTCATTATGGATTGAATTCAACAATTTTGTTGTTCGCGATTCCATTCACCCAAAAATGGACTTCATTGCTGAAGTTAATTTTTCCTTGCAAATTAGGATCAGTTGCTAACTGCTTTAGAGTCAATTCAGTGAACACACGTCGTTGCCTTTGATCATCCGTGGTGATTTGGCAAAGCAGATTGAGTAAGTGATAACAAATTCGACAGATATAGCTTGAACAAGATGGCCGTTATCAATTGTCAAATTTCCGAAGCCCATGTTGCAAGATCCTGTGTATTTTGGAAAATATCTTCTCTTGGTTACATTTGTTAAAAACATCAAGTTTGTTTTACACAACACAACATACACACAATTGGTCATTACAAAACTTCAGTCAGGATTATTGACCTAGTTTCTCACACCACTTATGCAGTGTGTGTTAATTTTATACATGAGTGGCAGGACCTACAGTTTAAAGTCGACTCCGAACGACAGATATTTGAGAAGCTTTTTATGGCAATTTTATTAACTCTCAGAGTTTTTGCCAGAAATCTGCTGAGAGGAAGTCGACGAAGAAATTTTTTCGTATTTCGTTTTGATATCTGAACTGGGATTTGAACTCGGCTCTTCAGTCTAATAAGCCAACACACTACCTACTAAACTACGACGACTTCAATTTTGCTTTAAGTACGTATCCTTACAACCTGCATTCCTGTCAGCTGACTTTAGGGATCTACTGAAAGATTCTTTTTACAAAGAATGCAATTATTGGTTGACAACTGTTTTTCCATCACAGCTTTGTTCCTCAGATCACAGGGATTGTTCTCCATATCTCCAGTACTTTTGTATCATTTTGTCGTATTCTGTGCAATGTTCTTTTAAAGATTGGTCTTAAGATTTTAAAGTCACAGTTGGATAGTAGGTGGTATGTTGGCTTTTTAGACTTGAGGCGATTGTTTAAACTCTGCAATAAAAAATATGAAAAAAAGTTTCTTAGGGAAACAGATTGCCGGTAAAAAATTTGGGCGTTAAATAAAACTGCTATGAAAAGTTTTTCAAATATTCGGTCTAGCCACTTACATATTAAATAAACACAAATAACGTAAGTGACATGCGAATCTAGGTCGTAATCGTGACTGAAAATTTGTAACGACCAATTATGTGTGTAAGTGGGCCTTAAGATTCTGTAACTCTTCCGTTGCTCATTGAAGTAATCGTGAAATCCCGCTCAATATTATGATTTTACCTTAGTTCAGCTGTTTCTACTTTCGAACAAGCAGAGTTTCTTTACATGATGATGATTTTCTGGCCATAGATGCATTACAAGTCTCTGTTAGGTGCACTGTTATCGTAATTCTGGTTAAGCGAATATCTGCAATAGCTAGCCAAAAGCTTTTTTTGCGGTTATTAAGGTGAAGTCTTTCCATAGGGGAATAAGCGAAGTGCCTAAATTAGTATGTCTTGCGTTTGTTTATTTCAAGCATTGAGTGTAGACTACAAGCATATTCCAGTTGGTTGAGTTTGCTGAGGCATCACTGATTAAAATTAAGTTCATCTTAGAACCCCGTCTAGTAGAAAGATTTCTGGTGTTGAAAATTCATCAAGTTGGTACATTCTTTTTACGCTTTTGGTGTGGTAACATCCTCAAACATCGCTCAGTAAAAAAACATATTGCGTACACATCTTAGTGGAACAATTTTTGGTGTTGCATGTTCGAAGTTCTTGTTGGAACTTTTCTCTAAGAGTTTTGGTTTGATGACATCCTCAAACAGAACGATTTTTGGTGTTGCGAAAGCTTCATGTTGGTACTTTCTTTATACAATAGTGGTATGGCGACATCTTCCAATATCATTTAGTGAAAGATCCATTCCATATTTAGTTTGTTCTGCGATATTGTCTGAAAAATTAAATGCATTCCTATAAGCCTACTCTTGTAATGTGTAAGAATATGTTGAGGAAATTAGTGTTTATAGAGTCCTTTTTCAAGTAGAGAATATGCGTCTTTGAGACTGTTGACTGTTGATTCAGAAAAATGCATGAAATCTTTATTTGAATCGATAGTACGGCCCATTATAATTTAATATTTGAAGATTATTTCATGCAAATGTTGACCGCGACTGCGCCTTAAATGGTCCATCCGCTTAGTCCTATTTTGGCATGCTCTTCCCAATATTTCGGCCGGTATCTCGCTAATAAATGCTTCAATGTTGTCTTCCAATGCGTCAATTGATGCGGGCTTGTCTGCATAGAAATGAGCTTTAACATAGCCCCACAAAAAATAATCTAAAGGCGTTTAATCGCACGATCTAGGCGGTCAAATGACCGGTCCCGAGCGTGAAGTAAAATGTTCATCAAACTCGCCTCTCAATAAGTCCATTGTTACGCTTGATATGTGGCATGTGGCACCGTCTTGTGGAAACCCCATGTCATGCAAGTCAAGCTCTTGCATTTTGGGACAAAAAAAAGTTGGATATCATGTCACAATAGTGCTTACCATTCCCAGTTACGTTACGATTCGTAACATCTTTGAAGAAGTACGGCCTAATGATGCCACCAGCCCATAAACGGCACCAAACTGTGACTATTTTTGGATGCATTGGTACCTTTTGCAATACTTCTGGCTGATCTTCACTCCAAAATCGACAATTCTGCTTATTTATGTATCGATTGAGCCAAAAATGAGCTTCGTCGCTGACTTTCCGAGAGCCCATTTACCAAAAATTCTGCGTTGCGGTAGGTCGTTCGGCTTCAATTCTTACACCAGCTGTACATATTTTTCCGCAAAATTTTCCACGTTGTTGGGAGGCCCAATTGCTGCGAACGACGACGAATCAATAATTGAAGATCATCATTAACACTGTCCGATAGAGTTGCGATATTTTCTTCAGTTCGCACTCCACATAAGCGTATAGGTGGTGGTTTAATGTCCAACAATGTAAATTTGGTGCGAAATTAAGACACAATAGCCCGAATAGCCGCTTCAATAGGTCGACTGACCATAAAATGAAAGAAGCGCGCGATGAACTTTCTTAACAAAGCACGCATTTTGATAATAAAATTCAATGATTTGTAAGCCTTGTTCGTTTGTAAGACGATTCATGATTAAATTATTTACTAAAGTGAAGATGTTTGACAGTGAAACAAAACACGAAACATGCGTGAGCTGTTTAAACCAGTATTGCCAAAAAGATAATAGCTAAAAAATCACCCTTTATATAGTGATATCACAGAATCTTGTAAAACTAAGATTCAAGTTTCGTAATCGATTTTCTGTATTTAAGTATGTAAAACCATCACAATTAATGATTCCATAACAGGCAGATTTATGTTCCATAAAATGGCTCAAATAAGAATCTATTTCCAGTACTCATATGAGTACTTAAAACTGTAACTATATTTGTAAATTGTATAGTGCACTTGTGTATGTAATTTTCTAACAGTGTAAATTTACATACATACACTCACACCCATACATAAATAGAAATTCCGTTTAGGCATGTGTGTCCAAAAAAAAGGAAGGAAAACAAAATTCTTTTAAACTTAATCCAGGACTATTTATTTTTATTTATTTTAAATACCAACAGTTCTTTCACATACACAAACACACTGTTACCCGCAACCCGATTTGTAAGAGTGTGTAAATAAGGACTATATATAGAGTGTTGTTGTTGTAGTGTTATCCGTATAAATATTCTATTCGACCTTATTCGAAGTGTGTATATGTACATGCTTAAAATTAAAGTAATTGAGATTTAAAAGGATTTATTTGTCATTCAACAAAAAATGTGAGTGAGCCCTTGTTGCTATTCGTTAAGCTTTTGGGAAGAAGGGTCTGTTCTGTTTTCTTACACCATTTACATTAGCTTATCTAAATGAGAAGGAGCACAAGTATTCTGATGTTACACTCGTTTTGTATCATACTTTCCTTACGAAAATGACTTCAATGCGTGCCAGAAACAAAAATAAAATTAAGAGGAGGCCATAATGGGCTTTTAAGGGTGAGAAAAGCGTTGGATTTAAAGTTTTAATTTCATTTCCTCTTAACATTTTTATTTATTTACACTTTTTCTTTTATGGATTTTTTCTTATTCTCCTCTCTCAATGTCAAGCAATTCTGTTTCAGCCTTTAAAACACTGGTCCTGTGCTAAAGTGTTTGTTATTGTATTTGCTTAAATGATTACATTAGTGGGTTCAACACACTTACATGGTACACTTACATACATATTTATATACGCTTTGGGGATATTTTCTTTAAAAATTTTAAAGTCAAGTTGCGTCAGCATTCTGTTCTTTGTTAGTCTCCCTCTGTTAAATTGCCATCAATCAGTTGATGTATTGAATTAAAGTCGAAATTAAAATAAAAAAAACGAAGAAAGAAAATATAAAAACAACAACAAAAAAAACTTAAACAAACAAAGCAATTACAATAAAGAAAAAAATAAAAAAACACTTGCACATCTCCATACATACAGAGCTGATACTCTCCTTCTTCTTTTTGTTTTTATTTTTAAGTTTAATCGCCTCTTAAAAGCTTACTGGTAATATGGGTGTTTGCATGGCTGTACTGCCATGCAGAAAAACTTAATTATTTGACTCTCTGAATGCTGTAACCTTAAGATAAAGTTTGAGAATTTATCCGTCATCAGTAAAAATAACTGACTTGCTAGTACTTGATGTGTAACCCAATAATGTCTCACTCAATTTTAGTGGAGTTGTTCCTTATCAGTGAAGGATAACAATTTGTCTAGTACTAGATAGTACTAGATATCTCTTTCAATACTATTGGCCAGACAAACTTTAGGATGTTGTTCGTTATTAGATAAGATAGGTCCCTGCCTGAAATGTATTATCGCCGCTTATGATTCACTCTCCCTATCACAACATCTGCATATTTATCTAAACCTAACCGCTAAACCTACTCTGAACAAGTATCTTTTGAGCCTACAGTGGGCGATTTTTTACCCGCATTGGAATTAGCCAATAAAAGTTGAAATTATCACAATCTAATTTGATTTTCTCCTCACTCCTTTCATTGAGTAAACTCTTTAAAATTTTTCCTCCACAAAAACGTTTTGGCCCTATTATTGGTGTAAAGTCTTCCGTCCTGATGAGCTCACCGGATTGTTTATTACCATGAAATCCCATATAATCTAGTAGAAGCTGACCCTATTCCCTTTCTCAGGCAGCTGCACACTGTTCTTGAGTTAACTTCACTTTTCTCGAGCGAAATAAAAGGTCTTGTTCCCAAAAATAATGTATTTGTACGTAATATCCGTACGTACATCCGTTTGTGATCGATTGGCCAATGGACTGTGCATTGCATTACAGACAGAATTTTTTCTTTAGCTGAACTATCCATATATGGATCCTTTCACTTATGATATAAAAAGATTCAAATCTAGCGTTCAGAAACACTGCTGCGTCTATTCCTCTATAAAATATGTGCTCTCTGGCCTACCGAGTCTCAGATAGCATTGTTAACACCCTTTCTTTGTACTCTCTATCCAAGTTAAATTGAGAGGAACTTTCGAAGGCGTAAACTTTAAATATTTCACTATAGGACCCAATGTCCCCATTACCTGTCCACGACCATTCCTTTTGCTGCAGAATGAGAGTATAGAGCGTTCAATTCGCTCATCAGTCTCTTGTTGAATGATTTTTCCTAGTCTTAGAGTCTCTAGAACAGTTATGGAGGAGACTGCCACACCACAGACTGAAAAATCATAGACTCCAAAGCTCTAGTTTTCACTACCATGTCCAGCAGTTTTAAATTCAAAAAAAAAAAATTTCCAGCTCCACTGTGGGATAATGAAATAGTAAAATAATGATATGGAAACACCCATACGTCCATATATAATCTCATTTGATTTTCTTTCCAAGCAATACTAATGAAATAACGCAGTTGAAATTGTGTCTTTGACTTTATCCATCCAGGAAAAAGAGAAATTTTATGACATCCATGTGTTTTGTGTCTCCCGTCCTTTATATTTTCCTTCCTTTCCTTCTTTTCTCTTTGTTTTTTATTTAATTTTATTCTTCCTGGTTATATTGGGGATGGCGTTGTTGTCGTTTCGTTTTATTTCTTGACTTCAAAAGTGAAACGAAAGGCAAAAAAAATCGCAAAAAATCGTCGATGACAATATTTTATAACGTTTTTGATTGTTGTTGTTGTTGTTGTTTTTGTTGTTTTTTATTCAAATTGAATAAATTATGTTAATTTTGCAACAAAAACAACAGAATAAACGAAAGAAATTCAAAAAAAAACGTTGAAAAAAATCGCATAAAAAACGTATAAAATAAACTGAAGAGTGATGAAAGCCAAAAGGAAAATCCGTTAAGAGGAAAACAACAGCCAAAAAGAAAAGAAGGAGAAAAAGATTTTTTTTTTTTTTTGGGGAAAGAAAAACCAAACAAAACTCAACAAGTATCAACAGGATTCGAGGGTGCTTAAAAGTATTTTCGCAAGTAATCCGCAAACCTTAAGTGGGTCGGTTTGACTAGTGGATTCTTAAAAAAAAAAATGGAAAAAATCGTTGAAGAAAAACAAAACAAAAAAACCACAACCAAACAGCCAGCCAGCCAGTCACTCACTCACTCACTCACTTACTCACACAGCCAGTCATAGGATTCACTCATCTTTCATTTCCATTATTATGGAAGCATTCTTTACGTTTTTTTTAAAGAAGTTTAAATTTAATGCCAAAAATTACATGCACACGCACACATACATATGTATACAGTTAAATACATACATATATACAGGGATAGAATACCCTTCATCTACTTACCAAAGCCAAAGACGCTTTCCCATGCCATCAGGTTTGAATTTCGCTTTCTTTTCTAAAGCAACAACGAATGAACTGTGGAAGTAGAATTTTTATTTGAAATCATTTTATAAAATTTATTTTCTTATTAGAAGAAACGAAACAAAAAGCAATCCGCTTTAAATCATCATAAGAATTTATTAAATTTAATTAAAATTCAATTTTTAAGTTCATTGTAAATTAAATAAAGGGTCCGCCAAATAATTTTTTTTTTTTTTTTGAAAATGCTTTAAAAAAAAACTACTGAATACTTTCTCAAATTTCTTTTTTTATTTGCAAGTACAATTCTTCCGATTAATAATGGAAAATAATTTCATTCAAATGGCTGCCACGGCTGGCCATGCAGTAGCCTACACGTTCGTTCCAATTTTTAAGCACATTATCGATTATGTGCAGCTGTATTTCACCAAAGGCTTCACGAATATTGTCCTTTAAAGCGTCAATTGTCTTTGGCTTGTGGGCGTAACATATATCTTTGACGGCTCCCCACAAATAATAGCCCAATGGTGTCAAATTGCAGCTACGAGGTGGCCAAACAACATCAGTTCTGCGGCTTATACTGCGATCTTCAAAAACAGGGCGCAAAACATCGAGTGTAGCTTTGGCTGTGTGGCACGTAGCTCCGCCAGCGTTACCGTTGAGCGACTAAAGTCGCAATTTGACACTTTTTCAGCGACCCCGCCACTTTTTGTGCCCCCTTACTAAAATGAACTAAATCTGACACTTTTCAAGATTTTTGACCCTTTTTTCCCCTTTTTTAGAAAAAGTATTTTTTCTTTTATTTACATTAATAAGCCTGCAAATTTTTGACAGCTCAAACCATATAACAAAAACAAATTGCCTGTGGTTATTGTAAACGTTCGTTGTGTCGCTATTTTATTAATTTACTTTGAGCATTTGCTTGTCTTTTGTAAACAGCACAAAGATAACAAAATATTGAAAACTAAAAATTGGTTGTTGCAGAAAACCCAGAATAAAGGATATGAAAATGTGCGAGTGAGTAGAATGAACTAAGATTAAAAATTTGTTATTAAATTTGAATTTTAAGCTAGACTAGACTATAGAATAGACTATAGACTAGACTATAGAATAGACTATAGACTAGACTATAGAATAGACTATAGACTAGACTATAGAATAGACTATAGACTGGACTATAGAATAGACTATAGAATAGACTATAGACTGGACTATAGAATAGACTATAGACTAGACTATAGAATAGACTATAGAATAGACTATAGAATAGACTATAGAATAGACTATAGAATAGACTATAGAATAGACTATAGAATAGACTATAGAATAGACTATAGAATAGACTATAGAATAGACTATAGAATAGACTATAGAATAGACTATAGACTGGACTATAGAATAGACTATAGACTAGACTATAGACTAGACTATAGAATAGACTATAGACTAGACTATAGAATAGACTATAGACTAGACTATAGACTAGACTATAGAATAGACTATAGAATAGACTATAGAATAGACTATAGAATAGACTATAGATAG